>OV170229.1:3465000-4065000 GCA_921882275.1 Brenthis ino
ATAAAACGAGTCCTAACTGCAAGCAACGCGATATGAAAAAGGTTTAATCACGATTTTTTTAATTTAAAATTTAAATTTAACTTATATTATTATTAAATCCACTACTTTACTAAAAACAAAGGAAAATTTAACCCAACAATTTACTTTTATCACAAAGAAAAAGAAATTAATTTACAGGAAAAAATATGGAAATGTCGACAAAATGAACCGTCACGAATTACACTACACATAATATTATACATTTATGATATTAAAACTTTTAAAAACTAAAATTAAAACGGTTAAATTTATATAAAAGTACTGAAAACAAATAACAATGAAAAAATCGTTTAGGTGGCATTTATTAAAATTAGTGGCAACACGTAAAGAAAGGCATGAAAAATATATTCTTCAATGAGCAAAGGTGTGATATATTAAGCCATCTAGTGATAATAACGTATAAATGTTATTGTAGTTTATCCTCCCGATGATAGATGGCGATGCTACAAAAACAAAAAGATTGTGAGTCTACAATAACATGATTTTATTATAAATATAGGTCTTACAGAATTATTGTCTATAAATCAATTTTATGTCGTGTAATTTTATATACTTAGTTATTATCTATAATTACTTATCTATGCAGTTTTATATTTTTTTTAATAAAAATATGTTATGTAATATTATGTAGGGATTGTACAAAATCAATTTGCTGTAGGTTTTTATTTATTGTATGAATAAAATTAAACAATTAACAATAAAAAGTTACTATTAATTATTTTAATTGATTGCAGCTTTGTTTGTACCGAATATCGCTATTTCACTCTAACAATATCGCCGTCTCATTCAACTTGTCAGAATGACGTGTCTACATACGATGCGAAGTCAGTCACAAATTGAATTTACTTTAATACCGTCGTATTTGTGATATAAATATTTTAAATTATTGTGAAATAATTAAAAAACGCGACGTAAGAACAATAAGAATCGTGCTACATTAAACACATATTGTATTTATGAAAGTGTACGTTTTTTAAGTGTTACGAGTGGTGTAGTGCAACTGTTTTTGCATCTTCGCTTTCTGTAATCGAAGGCAGCAGAGCGGTAAAATTATAAAACGGCACTCTTAAACAAATAATTCATTTAATTTTATGTTTCAAAGGTTATTATACTTGGAGGTTACTTCACAAACAGCATTTTTTCATGTTATCTTTTCTTATCAGAATCTAGTTTAGCTGGTACTATTTATGGCAAACACGAATGAGTGAATAGCGTAAGTGAACTAATAATGAAATATTCTTTAATTGCGTTTATTCTTGAGGAAGTGAGTTTTAATTTAACATAGTTTCATATCCTTATAGGTTAGAATTGCTAAAACTTAGATTATGGTCTTAAACCTTAACCTCTCTTAAACTGGTCTAAAAAACCTTATATTGTGGGTAATACAAAACTATGTTATTTTGGTAATTCTAACAACATATCAGATGATTTTTAAAATATTAACATAAATTATAATATTACATAATAAATTATTTGTTATTTACAAATTGTATCTTAAATTTAAATTACTTTGTTGAGTAGTTTTTTTCATTTCTCACCTAAATTATATATTTAATTATAGATCCATTGTTAAAATAGATGGATCTTGAGAATAATAATGTGGTTTATCACATGAAAAATGTTTGTTATATTAAATTACAAATTATGTAATATAAAGTTGAAATTTAATAAGTTAAATGTATGTGAAGGGCATTCGCAGGGCCGCCTAAAACTATGTTACATGCATTTACTCCTTTAAATGAAAAACCTTTAAAACTTAACCTTCTTATCTAATTAAATATTGTTGAAAAGCAATAATTTTATCTGTTTTTTTTAATACAACTACAGCAAATAGCTCTATGAAAAGGTTTTAAAAGGAAAATTTCCACATCTAATTTTACCTTTTAATTATCTTATCGTAGAATAGTTACAATAAAAATAATCTTTATTGGCCTTAATATCTAGTATTATAAATGCAAAAAAGTCTTATTATTAGTTATTAGTTCACTCTTCCTTCACAACAGCTATAGAGTAACAATGGAGAGAGCAATGGCATTTGATATGTTTTTTTTGCATACAAATACAAGGTTTATTACGGACCTACCTCTTAATTATAACCTATATTTATAACCTAGCAAGGAGTACAGATACTTCACCCAACCGTATGAAATTGATTTGTACAAGCCTTTACTGTAAAAATTACTATGTTCTATGATCAATTTCCTTATTTATGAATAAAGTTATTATTATTATTATATTATTAACTAAGCCTAACTTGGCTATTTAATCTTAGTTTTCTATGTGATATTAGACCATAACAAAAAATTATCTACAATTAAAACCTCATTCTAAAAAGAAAATATCCCAATTTTTATACTTTAAGTGCAATTGTAATATTTGTTTTATTTCTTATATCTACAATATTAAACTGTACCTACATGGGTAAGAGACCCATAAAAATTAATGGCAAAATATATTTTAATATGATCTATTAAAGTTCTATTCATCATCCTAGGTTTGTCCATAGGTATGTTTTAATTTTTTGAGAGGAAACCTAATTCTTTTTCTAAAATAAAAGTAAGCTAAGTTACTCATTATAACTTCATCGACCAGTGAAAGGCCCTTCAAAATTAGTCCAGCAGTTTCAGAGATTAGCCGAAACAAACAGTACAGGTAGATTTTATAATGGCCGTGAAATTTTTTCAGAGGGCAAAATAGGACACTTACAAAGCAAACAAAAGATTTGTTTAATTACCTGTATAATATAAGTAATACGTTGATGTGAGATTTTTAATTGTGCCTTCTCAGTTGAAATGAGGTTTAATGAGATTTTACTAACTCCTTTTGAAATCATGTAATGAATAGATGTTCCCATTAAGACAAAGACTTCATCCTGCATCCTGAGGACAGACATAGGATACCTATTATCCTCGTCATGATTACTATACGAGCGCAGCCACGGACATAAAGTAGTTATTTAATATTCAACAAACAAACTGAATGTCTTTAATTATTTAATTATATGTATATACATACTCAACAATAACTTTTTTTTTATCATGGCTTATTAACTCCAGACTTGTTTTCGAGTAAAAGATTCAAAGACTAAAGTTAAAATGTACGCTTTTCAAGTAACGGCAGTTTATCAAGGTCAGTGCCCGTTTTGAGTAAACCCACGGTAAGTATTCGCGATAAATGTAAAATTTTACAGCGCTAGATAATATTAACGTTTTGTACAAAACTAGTGGCTTATCCTAGCTTCACTCGTGTCTTAGGGATTTATGGTTTAGCATAGAGGACAAACATACAAACATTTTTTTTGGCCAGGAACCCTCGCGTACACAGAACAAATCAAAACTACAAACATAAATAAATAAATATGTTAAAACATTACCACACAGCAGCATCTAGTTCCATGGTAAGCTGCGAGGCTTGTGTTATAGATACTAGATAGTTGATACACTACACATATATAACTTTAAATACATACATATTATAAATATAAACACTCATGACTGGAGTACAAACATTAGTGCTCATCACACAAATGAATGCGCCCAAGCGGGACTCGAACCCACGATCGCTGGCATAGCAAATAGGGTCACTACAAACTGAGCCAAACGTGTCGTCATATAAAGAAACATTATTTTTTTATATACATATATACTTAAATGTACATAAAAATGAATGATGATGAATATACGTTGTGCAAATATTTCGACATTTTGTACCAGCAACTGTTGAGTTGTTCTAGTTCTAGGGCTCTTCTCAGCAGAATTATATACGCACTATATGGTAGCTTTCTCACTGACTGACTCTTTAAATTGATTGATTTAGAAATTCTCTTATAAGTCTAATAAAATAAAGCTAATTTTCATATCATTTCTTAATGGAAATTATCAGGAAGCTACCACACGCTCAGAAGGCTGTTCTGCTGAGAAGAGCCCACGAGAAACGAATCGGCTAACCAAATGCGAGTTGGTGGACTTCACATATCTTAGAAAACTTGCTAGGTTTTCTCAGACATGCATGTTTTCCTTCATCGTAAGACGAGCGGTAATCGTGGAAAAGATTCGCATATGACAATCAAAAGTACCAAAACGGGTTTGAATCCTCTATTTGCATACGAAAGTTTGTTTTTCGCATTAGCAATTCCAAGTAAATAGGTGTTTGGCACATAAACACAAAATTAATAGGTAGTTCAAGTTCGCAAAATTGGGATGAAAAAGAGTAAAAATGCAGTTTTAGAACGTCCTTGTGAACGGCCGGACGGACGGGTTCAACAACCGTTGTAGACGTCTAAATATAATTTAAGATGGTGTACAAAACAACGTTGATACACGTACGTACTCTCTTGTTTTGTATTCTATATTATTTTGCCCTGGCTTCGCTTGTCTGAAACGAAGTCATATATATATATATATATATATATATATATATATATATATATATATATATGTATTAATTGTATATATGTATTAATTGTATATATGTAATAATTTGGATATGTGTAATATGTAATAATTAATATTATATGTATATCTAAGACTTAGGACGTTCACCCTCGCTTTGCTCGTATTCGTTCTTAGGTATTTTAACTTTTAGTATAGAATATATTAATATATACATAGGTGTGATCAGTTTTATAGGTATACCTTATTTAAGAAATGATTTTTACGTCATATAAACTTTCATCCCCCCTTTTTGCCCCCTTAAAGGATGATTTGGGGGATAAAAACTATCGTATGTCCTTCCCAGGGTCTGAAACTATCTTCATATCAAATTTTATTTAAATCAGTTCAGCTGATTAAGCGGGAAGAGACAGGCAGACAGACAGTTATTTTCGCATTTATAATATTAACATGGATATTTGTTAAAACTAGAGCTCTATTTTAAAAGTCAGGGGAAATGCTTATTAATAATATTTTGAAGTCTTTTTTTATATTATAATGGTGGAGTAAAAACTAATAACCTTTTAGATATAAGATATAAATAAAATTAGATTATTCTTGAGATATCGCGTAATATACACAAAAACATAAATACATACATTCTTTTAAGATGTCAGTTTATAAAATAGACGCAAACTAATTATGTCAAAATCCATTCCATTTAGACCTCAAAGTACACACTGTAGGTATAATATATTGTACTAGCAACTCCCCGCTTCGCTTGGTTTCGTCCCTAGTGAAAAACAAAAACAAATCTATACCACGGGAACCATACATTTCTCCGGGATAAAAAGTAACGTATGTGCTATTCCAGACTATAATCTATCTCTGTGCCAAATTTCATCCAGATCCGTTTAGCTGTTCTGGCGTAATTGAGTAACAAACATCCATCCATCCAAACTTTTGCTTTTATAATATTAGATTACAAGTAAGTCAGGTGAAAAGTAATTACATGTTTTTCTGCTTTCATATTTATTGTTAGATTTAAAGCTCGTAGACGCGTAACCTTTTGAGTTTGGAGGTCGTGAGTACACTTCCCTCTGAGAGTAAATATTTGTTATACGTTTCAAATGTAAATATAAGTTAGATGAGTAGATAGGTATGATACAGGTTAGAACAAATCGATGGAACGTGGAAGAAAAGTACCTTAAATATTGAATTTATCTAGATTTACTCAAAGGAAACATTTCTTTATTTTTTAAAATAATAATAACTGCATTTAATTAAAAAAAAAGCTTACCTGAACCGGGAATGGAACCGAAAATGCTAAAGAGGACACCGTCACTATTTTATCGAATTAATCGATAGTGTTTATGGGAACTATAAAATCTCTCGAACAAACATTGCGGAAGAAAACAAAGTACGTTGGTACAAAAAAGCCCTTTCATGCAAACATAACCGCGAGCAGTAATTAGTGCAATATACATTACTTATTTCGTACTAGACTCACTTTCCCAATACAAACTTTCATCCACATTTTCACCTTCCCCTAGGGTATGATTTCCTGGATAAAAGTATCCTATGTGCTTCCCAGGGTCTCAAACTATCTTCTTACCAAATTTCATCTAAATCGGTTCAGTAGATCCAGAGATTACCCTCCTACAACGTCACAAACTCACAAACTTTACCTCTATAAATAATATTAGTATAGAAAACGTCTTCACTTTGATTACAACATCGAGTTATTGTATTTCGGTCGTTCAACTGTTAGTCATGTGACCTGATCGTTTGTTTTTAATGTTTGAATTTCCTTTATAATATGTTCTGTCAGCACTAATGTGGCATAACCTCGGAAATACTAACGAAATCGATGTTACATTGAATTAATATTAATGCTTTCTTTATTCAGCTCTTTTAACGTCCCACCGCTGGGGTGGACCTCCCTTAATGCTCTGGCTCCCCCATCACGACTAGGTGAACGCACGTTAGGGGGTTATAGACGACCATGTATTCAGCCCTTTTTAACGTCCCACTGCTGGGCACGGGCCTCCCTTCAGCACGAGGGGAATCAGGCCATAGTCCACCACGCTGGCCAAGTGCGGGTTGGCGGACTTCACATGTCTTTTGAAAACTTGCTAAATTCTCTCAGACATGCAGGTTTCCTCACGATGTTTTCCTTCACCGTTAAGACAAGTGGTAATCATGTTGGAAATGATTCGCACATGAAAATATCAGAGGTGCGAGACCCGGGATTTGAACTCACTTCATTCGGTTTTCCAAGCGAGCGCGTTACCACTGGGCTACCACTGCCTTCTATATCTATAGACGACTGCCATCTATAGACGACCATATCCTTTTTTTTTTTTTTTTTTTAACGTTGGGAAATGCATTTACGCACGACGTGTGGGACTCACCGGCGTAATACAACCAGTACTACCCACTAAAACCCAACAAAACCTTCCCCCGTCTTAATGGGGCGTCGCAGGATCGCTTACGCATTCAACTACGACGCCCCGACGGCAGGTCTGCCAAAGCAGACCACCACAACCATGGGGTTGCTCCAAGGTCCACTCTGCTATCAGAGAAGTACCAGGAGCAACCCGCAAAGTACACCGCCCCCCGAAGAGGGCCACCTCCCACCGCCCACCGAAGTGGGCAACCTCCCTGTGCGTTTCTTAGCTTCGCTACTACTACTGAGCCCCCCCACCACGACAAGGTGAACGCACGTTAGGGGGGAGACGACCATATCCTAGATTAAAACATCACAACACATAAGTGCCCTTTCTGGCTTTCTTCCACCTATCACCTTGGTTGGTGGACATTACTCCATCTCATTCAAAATAACTCAAAACCCATCATACAATTCAGGCTGTAGGTTGCGCCAAAGGCATCAACATACATACATACATTAGTATAACATAACTTTTTTCTTCAGCAATTGGGTAAAATTACTCAAGTAGATCCAATAAATGCAGATTACGCTTCACGGTAACGATTTGATGACTCAATTGTCGTCCTTTACACGCCTTCGAGTCAGATCTTTGAACTTACGCCTACACGTGTACAGGCTGTATAATTAGCGTTTAGCACAAGATGATACAATCATTATATTATAAAAGTTAAGAAAGTTCGTCACCAAGCTGCGTTTAAACTGAACAGATTTCGATGAAATTTTGCAAGTAGATTCATAGATAGACGACACGTTTGGCTCAGTTTGTAGTGACCCTACTTGCTGTGCCAGCGGTCGCGCGTTCGAGTCCCGCTGGGGGAATTAATTTGTGTAATGAGCACGAATGTTTGTACTCCAATCATGGGTGTGTTTATATTTATAATGTGTATGTATTTAAAGTTATATATATGTAGTGTATCAACTATCTGGTATACATAACACAGGCCTCGTAGCTTACCATGGAATTAGACGGTTCTGTGTGTTAATGTACCGACATATTTATTTATTAATATAGATTTTATCTTGCGGATGGATATAGGTTACCGCTTATCTCCATCTGGATAAATAATTTATTTCACACACAAAAGAAGAGTGCAGAAGGTGAAAAGGAAAATAATAAATATAGATTATTATATTCTGTTGTTTCATGGAAACAGTCATTTCGACACTAAAATATGAATGCTTATTGCTTACTACATTCAACCTTTGGCAAAAGCATAGGGAAGTTTAGGAGATAAAGTATTTCTGGTATCAAGTAAACGTAAAACAGATGGTTATGAGAGGCAGATGTTTTATCCGACTTTGGATAGAAGGTGATGTGATTGACCTTTATTGTATACTACCATTGCCCGCGGCTCCGCCCGCGTTCCGATGACCAAAAACCAAATTCTTAGGTTTTACATATTAGTATATAATTACATTGCAGTTTTTGTATTTTTTCTCAGAAATGAGATATTTTCCCGCGGTAAATAGTTTCCTATAGGTATGTCAACCCCGATAACCAGCTATCACTATACTAAATTTAATCAAAATCCACCCCAGTGGTTTTTCTGTGATGCGGTAACAGAGAGACAGACAGACAGACAATAATTCTAAAAACTATAGATGCGGCTTCTGTATCGATATTAATGTTTATTTCAATAAGATTTTCCAAAAAAAAATAATAATGTACAGATTTGGCTTAGTTACAATTTTATTATATGTATAGTTAGATGGTTCTGTAGCAAGTAGCAACTATAACTTTAAAATAAAAATTTTAGTTAGTTTTTTCTCTACCGTGACCATGTTTGTTGTTGTAAAATATTCGTAACGTTGAGAACAAAAACCCCATCAATATTTATTAAAAAAGAAAGTATTATTGGATAAAAGTTAATAAAAGCTTTTTTAAACTTTGTAAAAAAGTATAATTTTACACCACCTCACTGCTCTGGAGCTGGAGCCAGTGCCAGCTGCTGCTGGAGCCAGGTGAATAGTGGAACTATTTGCTTTCTTTTGATTTTGTTTAAATTGTATTTGTATGATATATACATTTTAAACGAACAGACAGACACTTGTGTGTATTTTTATAGCGATTCCTTTGTTTTGAATAAACACAAGCAATTGTTTATTGCCTTTTAAACAGACAATAAAAAGTGCATTACCAATGCACCCAATTCCTTTTTAGTCATTATATATTTTCTTTGTCTCGAGGGGATTCAGTGCTCAACCGACTTCCAACCGACTTCGAAAATATTTGATTAGGTATGTATAGTAAATGAAAACTACCAATCAGTTATTTCTTACTTTTTAGTGCTTTTGTTTGAAGTCGGTTTTTATTTTTCCCTTTTTAGTGTAGACAGTAGTAGCAAAGTAAGAATTCTAAAGTGTTAGGCTTGTCAAATCAAACAAAATAAGCCCAAACTCAAAGTATCTACTATTAGTCGTTGAAGAGTTCCACCTATCCACCTTCTGGCCTTGCCATCAGATCAGGTCAACAATACCGAACCACTGTATTATCAACGGAAATAGAAACACTTGCAAAGTTTCAAGTCAATATGACAATTAGAAGTAGGTTAAATGCATCATTAGCTATTTTTCCACCCTTAGGGGTGGTATTTTTTTTGAAATTTAAATGGGACCAATCTGGAAGTGTACCCTTTCAAACAAAACAAAAATTGTCCAAATCGGTTAATAAATGACGAAGTTCTGAGGTAACAAACATTAAAAAAATACAGTCGAATTGAGTACCTCCTCCTTTTTGAAGTCGGTTGAAAAAAGAGAACAGTTGACAAACAGAGGAGAAAAAGGCACTGAACTATTATGTCTTTGCTTACTTATATATAGACTAGCGGACCCGACAGACGTTGTCCTGTCTACACGTCTTTAATTTGAAAATTTCAAACTTTTTTTAATAATTTTTTTGATGAAAATTATTATTCAAATTGTGAATCTAAACCATTCCCAGATCCCCTTGAACACACACAAAAAATTTCATCAAAATCGGTCCAGTCGTTTGAGAGAAGTTCAGTGACATACACACTCACAGAAGAATTATATATATAAAGATATTTATAAAAATTAAAAAAAATATGCAATCGAATAGAGTTAGTACATCCTTTTTGACATCATGTCAGCCAAATAATTGAGACGAATGAACTCAAAATCTTTATTTACATACATAAAACAATCCACTCACTTTCGACCTCGCCTAATTCTGAAAGGACGTACGTCACAATTAATTTTACTGATATATTTATTTGTCCTACTTACCGTATTTATATGCAGTTAATCGAGTTCGCAGACGGGAAGTGCGACTAAATAATCCATACTAATATTATAAATGTGAAAATTTGTTAGGATGGATAGATGGATGTTTGTTACTCAATCACGCCAGAACGGCTGAACGGATCTAGATGAAATTTGGCACAGAGATAGATTATAGTCTAGAATTTTTATCCCGGAAAAATGTACGGTTCCCGTGGGATAGATTTGTTTTTGTCTAAGGACGAAAGCGAAGCGTGGGTGAGTCGGTAGTAATTTCACAAATTCGTATTATTTCTTGTGAATGACCGAGATGAATAGATATCTCTCTCTATTCTATTAGGCATTATATTTACCAACTTTGAAAAGGGGAGGTACTCAATTATTACGTATAATATACCTCAAATATACCAAAGGCTCTTTGTTTTCGAGTTTTTTTTTAAATGATGTTGAATTTATACTTAGTTGTTTTTTTTTTTAATTACAGTAATCAATAAAACTTTTTAACCCTAAAATATACCTAAAAATAATTTTATCAATAAGTTTGAGCTTTTATCCTATTACTAGAACTAATCTTCGACGCCTGGTCGGAATCCGACCATAATCGTTACTGAAAATTTGAAGAAAACTTATTATATGAAAATAATTTACTTATCTATGTAAAAAATGTCTATGCTTCCTAATAACTGTAAATATTTTTAATGATATCACTAAAGCTCGTCGATAGCTACTGACCAAAATAAATGAAAATCGTTTGAAAAGCAGAGGAGAAAAATCTGGTAAACTGTTTTGTCTTTGCCTATTTATATATAGACTAGCAATACCCGCAGCTTCGCCGGCGTTTAAACTTCCGTTATCTGAAGACTGCCATCAAAATCGAACATCAAAATCGCTCCAGCCGTTGTAGAGTCCGTTAAAACATACATACCCACATCGATCTTTATATATAGATTAGGGTTTTATTATTAACATTTCGCAAGCAAAACCATCGTCAACAGCTAGTTAAAATGTAAAGTAGAACATTCACATATCATATATTATTAAAAGTTTATTAATAAAACTGGGACGACTCGAAGGGCGTTGACGATGTATGCAATCCTTGCATCCAATGCCATATGCATCTTCCACTCATTTAATTTCGTCCTAAATATTCAGAATTGTGTGCCAGATCCAAAGAAAATTCTAAGATGATTAAATACACTCAGAGGCACAATTAACAGCCCACCCTGTAATTCTTATAGTTTGCTGAAACTCTCAAATTTTGCATAAATTAAATGAATGGTGTGCTTAAAAACGTTTTAAAAGATTTTATTCCACAAAATCGTTATTTTCGAATTTTTTGTTGACTGTAGTTATACATATATATAGAAAAACTTCATTTTTTTTGTTATTGACTTTATATTTAATACTAGCATAGATATTCTTTGTTTCTTGTTTAAGGGCATGGCAAAAGTATTATATGGTGCAGACACTGTGAGCAAAATGTGATAGCTACTATAAAATATCTGTCACCATATACGTCATTGTCACAATCTTGCCGTATATAATCTATGAGAAATTAAAGGCAGGTCTAAAATGGATAAACATATGGTGTATCACTTTTTGTAGGGTTGCTAATAATTTTTATTAAAAATAAATTTGAGTCAATGGTAGTGTACAGATAAATCCTCCTAGAATTTTTGACAACACAGTTATTGTTAAATAGTTTCTTTATTATTTTTTTTGCATTTTTATTAAAAAAACATATGACAAGTGTAAGAGGGACCTATACTTTAAATACACAGTACACACTGCGAGTTTTTCAGTTTTTTTTTTTAATATGGCAATAAAAACTATTCAATATTATTAAGCTCATAGTAGGTATCTATGTTAAAAAAAACTTCCGTGAAAAAAAAAACAAAACAGGGACAAACATACAAAACAAAATTGCATTTATAATCGTTTATTCAGCCCTACATCAAACATTTGCCATATATTTTCTATCCTTATCTAGCTTAATAGGTAAAGATAGTACTACAAGATGTCCTTAACATCTATTTCTCACAAGGTGGTTTAGTTAAGTGGGTAATATTACTGTCACAATTACCTCGTGGATTGTTGATATGTATGTATGTATGTATGTCAAAAACCTATATCAAAAATTAACGATTTTATTTTCGATATAAAATAATAGTTGTTTTCAGTATTAACAACATTTTTATCCAGTTCAGCTGTGTTACTAGAATTTAGTTTTTATTTTCTATGTCGATTTAATTAAAAAAATAGTGTCTAATCTAGCATAATAATATAAATTATAAATAACTCGTGTTACGGTGTTTGTGGTCGCGCTCCTCCGAAACGGCTCGACCGATTTTAATGATTTTTTTTGTTATATTTGGTAGGTATGAGAACAGGTTGTAAAGTATTTTTCACCTTTCTACACCCACCCCCCATTCTTTAATTGTGATTTCTTTTTTTGTATGAACAATATATTTAAATATATGTATAGGTAGTATCATAAAGCCAAAGAGTTTTTTTGTAGATTGAACGCGGGTGCATCCGCGGGTTCTGCTAGTTTTAAAATTAGAACGTGAGCTGAGCTTTTGTCTTTAGTTATTTTTTAATTTTTCTTCTAAGGATTTGAATTTTATTTGTGCTTTACATAATACAACGTTTATTGTATGGCCTCTTTAAAATGTGTAGGTGTGCCAAACGTAAACTTTTATTCTATACATTCAGAGAAAATTAAATAAATTACGGTGCTATATTATTTTCTTATTTAATATTCCCGCTATGTAGTGTTATTAATGTTAAATTTAAATCTATATTAGAAACTAGCGACTCAAGTTAAGTTTTAACGTTTAATATAGATTTCTCAAAGATGAGATATTTTCCCGCAGTAAAAAGTATCCTGTATGTTTAGGTACCCGGATAACCAACTGTTATCATACCAAATTTCGTCAAAAATCTTTCCAGTAGGTTTTTCGTGATGCGGTCACAAACAGACAGACAAAAATTCTAAAAACTATACTTTCGGCCCCTGTATCGATAATAATGTCTATTTCAATAAGATTTTCCAAAAAATATTTAATGGACAGATTCTTCTTACTTGGAATTTTATTGTATGTAGGTACATGGATTATAATAGATTTTTTTATTTCACTATTTATATATATCACAGATAATACGTACATTGTTTTGAGTATATCTAAGTAAGTGTTGTTGAAAATATCGAGGCAAAAAATCTATTTAATCTGTTTATTGTCAAAACGAGCGTTGGCTGTTTAACCTTGAACCTTAGCGGACGTTTAAAAAACATCCGGATGACGTAAATTTCGGCGCGTAACGGAACGAGTGTAGCATTTTCAATAGACTTGTAAATAGGGAATGTGCGTGTGATTTAAGTAAAGGTGGAATATTTCTTTTTATAATCTTTATTGCTTTTGAATTAAGCCTATATTAATATTTTTTAATATAACATCATTTTGATTAAGAAAATATTTATTAAAAAGTGCAAATATAGGTGGGAAGTTCAAAGTACTTAGTGTTGAAACGCACGCCATTGGTCAGACCGAATATGACGTCAGAGTATTATCATAACAGAGCGATTAGCGATTTTGTCGCTACAAATTGAGTCGTCATGTCTCTGTGTATACACTGTGAGGTCACGCCAAGCGCGTGAAATGGCGAACGTTTAAATTATCCTTATCAGTATGATATTAAAAAAAAAATATGCTTACTAAATTTATTTTTTTTGGTTCTGTATATTTTTTACAATTGTATAACGATCTTAGTTATTGACTTATTGTATAAAAAATAAAAAATAAATCACGCTTATTGTCTATTGGTATATAATTCACTGACCATTTATATATTTTGATAGCGATTATGTAATAATTTTTACAATCTATAATATATTAATGACTAGCATTGCCCGCGGCTCCGCCCGCGTTCAGATGACCAAAAACCATATTCTTAGGTTTTACATATTAGTATGCTCTTACATTGCAGTTTTTGTATTTTTTCTCAGAAGACATTTTCCCGCGGTAAAAAGTATCCTATATGTTGACCCGGATAACTGTCTATCACTATACCAAATTTCATCAAAATCCCTCCAGTAGTTTTTCTGTGATACGATAGTAGACAGACAGACAGACAGACAGACAAAAAATCTAAAAACTATAGATTCGGCCTCTGTATCGATAATAATGTTTATTTCAATGAGATTTTCCAAAAAATATTTAATGTAGAAATTCGGCTTAGAATGTTATTATATGTATAGATTAAATTTTTTTCTGTAATGTAAGTAGTAGTACCTTTTTTTTTTTTTTTAAACGTTGGGAAATGCATTTACGCACGAGGTGTGGGACTCACCGGCAAAGCCAGTACTACCCACTAAAACCCAACAAAGCCTTTCCCCGTCTTAATGGGGCGTCGCAGGATCGCTTACGCATTCAACTACGACGCCCCGACGGCAGGTCTGCCGAAGCAGACCACAACAACCACGGGGTTGCTCCAAGGTCCACTCTGCTATCAGAGAAGTACCAGGAGCAACCCGCATGGTACACTGCCCTCCGAAGAGGGCCACCTCCCACCGCCCACCGAAGTGGGCCACCTCCCTGTGCGTTTCTTGGCTTCGCGCCCGGTTGGGTTGCCGGGCACTACTGAGCCCCCCCCACCACGACAAGGTGAACGCACGTTGGGGGGGGGGGGAGAGGTAGTAGCTATTCTAAAAATTCTAAATATTATCCGTATCTCTCTTTCAAGGGCTCAGACTAAGGAATAATACAGACAGAGTGTCATAGAACTAAACATGAAGCCAAACAATTTTTCAAAATAATATACATATAATGTTTCACAACAGAATACAAATATTAAAAGAATATTAATTGCTGTGATAAGTAAATAAATGTTAATAAATAGAAATAGCTAACTATAACAAAGAGAGAGAGAAAAAAACTAATATTATGCTATCTCTCTTTCAAGGGGAAGAGAATTAATGCTTAAAAATACAAAAAAATATACTTAGTATTATTTTTATTATTCATATTTTCTTCTCAAATACTGTTAACGATTATTAGTTAAATAAAATTTCTCGTATTCTTTAAAGAAAGTAAACGAAATGTATGGCACAATCGCGAATAGTATCGTAATAAATATAAATAAATATGTTGGGACATTAACACACAGTACCATCTAGTTCCATGGTAAGCTACGAGGCTTGTGTTATGGATACCAGATAGTTGATACACTACACATATATAACTTTAAATACATATTATAAATATAAACACCCATGATTGGAGTACAAATCTTCGTCAACACACAAATGAATGCCAGCGGGACTCGAACCCGCGACCGCCGGCACAGAAAGTAGGGCCACTACAAACTGAGCCAAACGTGTCGTCAAAAAAAGCGTAAACAGTAAAACACGCTACTGTTTGTGACTTTGACATTGTTTTGACGGGTTCCATCTATAAATGTGTGTAATTATTTAGTCTGAGCAATTAAAATTTTGCTAGTTTTAATTAATTGGTGTATTAGAAAGTTCGCGAAAAGAAGAGAAAGTCGATGTGATGTTAGTGTTGTGGAAAGTACACCACTACTGCGATTTATACATACATACATACATAACATATTGTTCTCATGCGTGAAAGACATGTACGATTCACGTACAAAAAATGTAAATAAAACTATCTTTTCGATTTTTTTTTGCGTTTTTTTTGAATGCTGTACAGCAATCATGGTCTCGGGTGTGACTTGAAGAGCGTATTTGTAAAAATTAATAAATATTTTTTTAAAATATGTAAGGACATTAACACACAACACCATCTAGTTCCATGGTAAGATACGAGGCCTGGGTTATGGATACCAGATAGTTGATACACTACACATATATAACTTTAAATACATACATATTATAAATATATATAATAATATTGTTAGGTGCTTTTAAAAATCTTAAGTAGAGGCAAACCCGAGTGAAGCGAGGGTGAGCCGCTAGTATTGTATAAAACAATTCTCCCATTAAGTGAATCCACTAAATATCCCAGGGCCTTACAACGTAATTAATTTCGGAGATTTATTATTTCGCACAGTATAAAATCAGTCGAAATAAACAAAAGCGACACAAAGGAGCATAAATTTAAACGCATGCGCACGCGCACCACATAACGCTATTTATTTTTATCTAACATTACGTTTTCTGTGTTGTAGATTTGGACATGTGGTTTTGGGGATGCGATACGTAATTTTTTTATTATCTCTTAACATTCCTAGATGATATTAGAATTTATCAGAAGCTCTCAGAATGATCGATTTTTCTGACTTAATTCACAAATATTATAATATTAATACCAATATGATGATTATCATATTGGTACCCAACTTTCGCAAAATGTTCATAACTAGCGATTCGTCCTCGCTTCGCTCGAATTTGTCCCGTTTTCTATCCCTTAATAAATGATTGATTCCCCATACAAATTTTCATCCCTCTTTTCACCCGCTTAAGGGATGATTTCCGGGATAAAAAGTATCCTATGTCTTTCCCAGAGTCTCAAACTATCTTCATACACAATTTTATCTGAATCGGCTCGGCGGATTTTTAATTTATTATTATTATTTACAAACAAAGATACAAAATTTTTTTTCTCTTTATAATAATAGTATAGATATATCTAAATAAACAAACCCTAATTCTATTGGTAAGAACCTTATGAAAATCTGTACAGTAGTCTCTGAGTTTGAGATTATCGACACGTTTGACTCAGTTTGTGTAAAGCTGTGCCAGCGGTCGCGGGTGCGAGTCCCGCTGGGGGCATTCATTTGTGTGAAGAGCACGAATGTCTGTCCTGTCAAGGGTTTTTATATTTCTAATATGTACGTATTTAAAGTTATATATATATATATCTAGTGTATCAACTATCTGGTATACATAACACAGGCCTCGTAGCTTACCATGGAACTAGATGGTGATGTGTGAAAATGTCCCGACATCTTTATTTATTTATGTACTACCATAAAATTACTTTTTTTATTTTTAAAAGTAAGTAAGTTCGATTTCTTCTGTAAGTAGTTTTAGTGTCGTGGTTTTGGGATGTGATACATTTCTTTTTGTCAGTATAATCGTTTTGATCAAGGTCGTATTTACATTACTTTATTGCCGTTATTGAATGTTGCCGTTTTCACAGCCAACACGCGACCACAACATCTATAATCATGAGTTTGGACTATAATACAAGTAGCAGCAGCGTTTTTGGTCATGTAATGATGCTTCCACACGGCAGTTAAAAAATCTGCACTAATATTATAAAGAGACAAGATTTGTATTTTCGTATTTGTCTATGTTTGTACCAAATAAACTCCAAAACTACCGGACCGATTTCGATATAATTTGGTAAGAAGATAGTTTGAGACCCTCGAAAGGATATAGGATATTTTTTATTCCGGAAATTATCCCTTAAGGGGGTGGAAATGGAGATGAAAGTTTGTATGAGGAATCAATCTAGGGATGAACCCGAACGAAGCGAGGGTGAGTCGCTAGTGTTACATAACACTTTTTAACGCGATTTTCCGATATTTTAATAGTTATACTGCTTATGGTTAAGACAAATCCAACAAAACAAAGATCATAAAAATCGGCCCAGCAAGTCTCGAGTTATAAGTGTTGTAACAAAACCGACTTTATTTTTTTACATATAGATGACATAATGCTTTACTTTTTTTTAAACTTAATTTTATCAAAGGCTTAGTCACTAGATTATTATGCCACCAATAAGGATAAAAATTCGCTTCTTTATCTACTACGTAGATACAGGAAATTGTGGTTTCCGTTCATGGTTTTTAGTCCATGATGTTAGATGTGTGAACCATACATTTTGTTGTTACAATATAAAAATACTAAATGCATTGCGATATTGATATATAAAAACATAAATATACACTAGCATTGCCCGCGGCTCCGCCCGCGTTCAGATGATCAAAACCAGTTTCTTAGGTTTTACATATTAGTATACACTTACAATGCAGTTTTTGTATTTTTTCTCAGAAATGAGATATTTTCCCGCGGTAAAAAGTATCCTATATGTTGACCCGGATAACCAGCTATTATCATACCGAATTTCATCAAAATCCCTCCAGTGGTTTTTCCATGATACGGTAACAGACAGACAGACAAAAATTCTAAAAACTATAGATTCGGACTCTGTATCGATAATAATGTCTATTTCAATAAGATTTTCCAAAAAATATTTAATGTACAGATTCGACTTAGTTACAATATTATTATAGGTATGTATAGATTTCCTAGCAAATATCTCTTCAAAAAGTGTCATCGACATGTGACGTTAAGTCAAACTAAAGAATAACACTCAGAAATCGCGAGTTCTTATTGTCTAAACACAAATTCGAACTTACACACGCCACATAAAGTAGGTACTTTTTTAAACGAAACAACGTGCGTCTTTATTTAGTCATCTGAAAAGCAATGAACAAAAGAGATTTGATAAAAGCGCACAATTTCGAATCGTGTTTTTCCTTTTGAGGACACTTTTGAGACGCTATTGTGTATCTTGAATTTTATATATATATATATATATATATATATATATATATATATATATATATAAAATTCAAGATAGGCAGTGGTAGCCCAGTGGTAACGCGCTCGCTTGGGAAACCGAGTGAAGCGAGTTCAAATCTCGGGTCTCGCACCTCTGATATTTTCGTGTGCGAATCATTTCCAACAGTGGACTATGGCCTGATTCCCCTCGTACTGAAGGGAGGCCCGTGCCCAGCAGTGGGACGTTAAAAAGGGCTGAATACACACACACACACACACATATATATATATCAATGATTTGCGATTGTATAAAACGAATTTAAACAAATGCAATTTACACATATCTTTTATTCATTTTTGTCATTTAGCTTTCTTCTGTGCTATCTTCGCTAACTTTGAATCGATTTTTATAATTTTTTTTCAATGAATACTTAGGGCCATGAGAGCAAGGACCCTAAACGGGATGGAAGGTTTATGGCCACCATCACGCTGGCCAAGTCTTCACATGACTTACGAAAACTAATTATGTTCTCTGCGAAGGTGTCCTTCATTGTATTAGAAAATGGTTGTCATGCTGAAAATAAATAAATAATAAATATGTTGGGACATTAACACACAGCACCATCTAGTTCCATGGTAAGCTATGATTCTTGTGCTATGGATACCACATAGTTGATACACTACACATGTATAACTTTTAATAAATGTGGTGTTTATACACCCATGACTGGAGTACAAACATTCGTGCTCATCACACAAATGAGTGCCCCCAGCGGGACTTGAACCCGCGACCTCTGGCGTAGCAAGTAGGGTCACTACAAACTGATCCAAATGTGTCGTCAAACGACGAAATGATTCACAATAAAAATCACGCAAATGTAAAATTTGGGGTTTGAACCCCATGACTTTGCCCACACGGGCTGCGCCAAATATATCATTTATTGATGCATTAAAACGTATTTTAATGGAAAAATATATTTCACACGTCTTGGACCAGAGCCACATGCAAACGGCCTTTATGTCAAACGAAAGGCATATGAGAAGAGCGCAGTAAACTTACAGACTTGCGTGTACCAGATCACGATGACAGATATGTCGTTTTCCACATTTTTGGCATCAAAATTTTGTTTTATTATTGCATTTTTGTCATAGCTTACTAGCTATGTGTCGTGACTTTGCTGAGCTCAAAACATCTCGTATTTTACCGACTAATTTGCCGACTATACTTGAAACGAAATGCTATAGAAATAAGGGATTTCAGTTGTTCCCGAATTCCCCATTTTTCAGGAAATCTTTTCCAATTTCTTCAAATTACCATAAAAAGTTAATGTAAAATATTAACATGATAAAATAACGTTAGTATGTTTGTAATACACATATGTATTATGTATTTTTATATTTTATATCTTACTAGCAGTACCCGCGGCTTCGCATTGAAACTTCCAATCGCTCCCAAACTTCGCTGGGCTAATCTGAAGATTGTCCGAAAACTTCATCAAAATCGCTCCAGCCATAATGGAGTCCGTAGGGAATATACATACGTACATTGATTTATCTTTAAACAATAAAAACAAATCACGAATAATAAAAATAACTCTGTACATTACATCTTTTTTGGAAAATCTTATTGAAATAGTCATTATTATCGATACAGAGGCCGAATCTATAGTTTTTAGATTTTTTTGTATGTCTGTGTGGGAATGCATCACGAGAAAACTACTGGACGGATTTTGATGAAATTTGGTATGATGATAGCTGATTATTCGAGTCATCATATAGGATACTTATTACTGCGGGAAAATGTCTCATCTCTGAGAAATCTATACTAAACGTCTAAACGTAACCCGGGACGAACCCAAGCGGAGCGAGGGTCAGTCGCTAATAATTTAATATTTCTAAGGTATTCTACTCTGTATCTATAAGTCATATAGTTATGCCCACATAGCCCACTTTTTCAAAGCGATAATGTTACAAATAGTTCATGAATTGTATTCAAATCGCTCAAACATTGTTGCATGCTAGAAACTGGCGTAAATCACATATAAATCTCGATAAATACAGCTAACATCGTAGTAACGAGTGTATCGGCCACGTGTATCAACGTCACAATCAATCTAAACATGTGCGAGCGGTGACGATCAATGATAGATAAATATAGCATTTAATACGTTCTATATTACGGTGGGTAACAGGTTCGAGTTTGGCGTTTTGTTCAAACTTAATAATCTATAGATACAGATAAATCGCCAGATACGCTGCACGGATCTGAACGAAACTTTGCACAGATATAGGTTATGGTCTGGATAAGCACATGGGCTACTTTATACCCCGGAAAAATGTACGGATCCCGTGGGGTATATTTGTTTTTGTTATTCCAGAGCGCTAGTATAATTATAGTTTTTAACAAAATCAAAAACCATTGAAGAGTTCTATTTTATTCATCTCCTGGCTCAAAAATCAATTCTCTTGTAAATTAATTTTAAAACGCCGAAAACTCAAACAAACCATCCCTTAACATAAGCTATGTCTTTATATTTACCTAAAAGATTAAAACGAAATACTTGTTCTTACAATTTATACACTTGTACACGTACAGTAGAATAATTTAGTAGAAATTGTTACATATTTAAACTGACGGAAGTAAAATAATCTCTGAGTATTGATTTAGATTCTAGTATATTCCTAAACTTAAATAAAAAAAAAAGATATGACCAAAGAGCATTTTAGGTTAATATCTTATCGCGTGGCATTACACTAAGCGAACCTATATTTACGGTAATCTATGCCACATTTCGTATTTAAAAAATAAAAGGTGATAAAACAGCTATAAAGATTAATTACATATTATATCTGTCAAATCTGTGATCTATCTGTGGACGGTGTGACTTAAAGGCCAAGTACGCTGGTCAATGAACGTTCTGAGTCTTGTTTTAAATATTTCTTCGCACTTCGCAGTATTTCGTTGAGCGTCGCACAGTACGCACGTGTGCGGCGTGACGGGACGTAAACAAAGAGTTTTATCTGTACGACGCGGGAAAACGCATTTGACAGTTATTTTTTTTTTTTTTAAAGTCGCCATTTGATAGTGTAAATTTTAGGGATTTTAACTTTTTGTCGTAACTACAATTTTACGTGAGTTAGCCTAATTAGCAATATGTCAAATGTTAATTATATTCGTACTATAATTAATTCTGTTCGTTTGTTTCGTATTTAAATATATGTAAATAGTGTACGCGCGTTTTTATGTTTAGTTGTTATTTAGTTAGTTTTACGTTTGTACGTTTTTTTGTCGATTGCTTTCTTATCGCCTTTGTTTAAGACTGCCGTTTTAATGTTAAATTATTTCACCGTTTAGGATTTCCCGTTCTAGTGGACTTATTGGCGTAAAGCCAAAAAAAGTGAACAATTATCCTAGTGACTCAGTGAAAATGTGTCTGAGCAAGATGGAACTTAATTTTTACCAACAAATTGCACGAAATTCGTGACAGTGCGTCAAAATGTCACCTGACAAACGTAAAAGGAGGATCAACGAAAACAACAACAATAAACACCAAACAAGGACTTGACTTTAGCCCAGTGATAAAAATAAAATTATATTAGAAACCTTATTTGGTTATGATCTCATTATTTTAGTGCTCAACCCTTTTAAAGACTGAATAAAATAGTTCGAAACGTAAAAATGATCGCCTTGAAGAAACTTTACGGGGACGAACTTCTCCGCCTAGCTTTAGTCCTTAGCCTTTTAAAAGCAAATCCAGAAGAATACCTCGAGCTGGAGACACATCAGCTAGCTGGTCTCCATATATCCAATGGATCTGACTGGTCCTTGGAACATGAAGCCCGGACCTTGATCAGACCAAGGCATGTCCATCCAAAGTCGTTGGACCACATATTGGTCAACTACGAAAGACAACTTTTCGAAGAGCTTAACTCTCTTGGTCGTTATAATTACTTGGAAAACAATGAACGGATATGGTATAATCAGGGTTCGATTCATACATATTTACTAAATAATGTAGCGACGGACACAGTCGCGCCCGGGTTGTCCCAGGAGACGGTCCACGATGAAACTGTCCAGGACAACGTTTCATCGGACGACAATGTAGCTCAGGAGGTGAAGGTTGAAGAAGACAACCAGGACCAACCAGATGTTGTAGTGACGTTGTCCGCGGATTTCCTACAAAATCATACGGAGTCGGATATATTCGCGGAAATATCTAGTCGATCCTTCGATGTGAACGAATTTCTGTTACCGAACGAGATGCAGATTAAAAAGGAGCCAGACTCTGAAGAAGACTTGATTGTGAACGTGAAGCAGGAAAGAGATGATGATCTATACAGCGATAATGCGATTGATGACTATGTACCATATTTTTCGGCGAAATCCGGAAAATTGGAACTTGGTGAACCAAATTCAGTGTTTCATCAGAATCTAGCAGATCTTCAGGATTATGAAGAATTGTTTGATGATGTGAAGGAACTCAAAAATGATTTGGAGTTTCTGGATGTTAAACAACAGCAAGAGAACCTGGAACAGTACCTTCTGGAAAACACACCTCTGGATAGTGAAGTGTACGAATTGGCGCCAATGTTTGAAGAGGAGTTTGTGGTGGGTGTAAAGAGGGAAAGAGCTAGCACTAGTTTCACTTCCGCGAGCTCTAGCGGAGTGAGCGAGATGGATATATCGTCTGACAAGGACGTGCCTGATGTGAAGTTGGAGCCTGATGAAGGGAACCACAGCGGTGATGAACTGACTCAAGAGGTTAGTGTTTAGATATATTTTTGCACGATTTCTAATCTAATGCACGCGACTAGACGCTGATAGCAAATTTCAAAGGTCACTGTATTATTTATATCGCGAATTTGATAAGCAAAAGTTTTATTTATGCGTGAGATTTGACAGTTCTATAGTCTATATACATATGAACTACAACAACTTGTAAGAAATTCAACGTTCTATCCAGGCTAATATTGTAGAAATATATATATATATATATATATATATATATATATATATATATATATATATATATATATATATATATATATATATAATTCAATTTTGATGTATGTATGTCCTTGTGTTTCACCCACTGACCTTAGTAACCTTGGGTTATTGAATATGCGTACAATAAGTTACGCTGTAATAATTTTTCCATTAACGAAATATAGTCGTTTATCTATATATACAATAAAATTCTAAACTGAGTCAAACCTGTACGTTAAATATTGTTAAGACAATCTTATTGAAATAGTCATTATTGATACGAGGCCGAATCTTTATTTTTTAGAATTTTTATCTGTCTGTCTGTCTTTCTTTCTGGGAACGCATCACGAGAAAATCACTGTACAGATTTTGAGGAATTTTGATATGATGATAGCTGGTTATCCGAGTCAACATATAGGATACTTTTTATTGCGGGAAAACATCTCATCTCTTGAGAAATCTGTACTAACCGTATCTAGTAGGGACGAACCCGAGCGGAGTGAGGGTGAGTCGCTAGTAAGCTATATAACTGTAAAGTTTCATCAAAATCCGTACAGCAGTTTTAGCGTAATAAATATCCATACATCCATTTTCATCTTCCATCCATTTTTACAAATTTACACTTTCAAACATTTATTTAAAACTAATTTTTGGCCGCGTCTTCGTTTGCGTGACAAGCAGGGCGGAGTTCAATGGTTTCTAAGTTTGATCCCAGTATGTAATCTATGTCCTTGTCAAATTTTATCGAAATCTGTTTAGCGGTTTAAGCGTGAAAAGGTAACAGGCAGAGTTTTTTACTACTTACATCTATATAGATAAATAAAATTGCGAGAAAACGCTAGTTGCCTTGCATAATAATTTACAATTCTTCAGTATACTTAAATGCTTTACTTAAGTCTTACATTTATTTACAATCAAATTTACAATTGATAAAAGTCAGGTGAATGAACTCTGATAAAACGAAAGTATGAGTTGTTATTAGTCATAAACGTGTATGTATGTATCAATTTACACCTATAAAAATGTTTATTACTCACTAACGAAATATACTCGCTTCGTTCGGGTGCATCTCTAGGTTTTGAGCGAATTTTTCTTCTTCTATAATACAAGTAGCCTAAGTTGCTTCTTATAACATCAGCTATCTGCCAGTGAGAGTCCCGTCAAAATCGGTTCAGTCGTTTCGGAGATTAGCCGGAACAAACAGACAGACGAAAGTTTTAAAATTTGTGTTTTTCTTATAAGTAAAATATAGGTACCTACCGTATTTACGAGTATATCTTACTTATATTATAAATGTGAAAGTTTAGATGTTTTGGATATTTGGATTTACGTTTGTTACTCAATCGCGCCAGAACGACTTTTTTTTATTCTATTAATATTTGTATTTTTTAATATTTTAAATTATTATTGTTTGGCTTCATCTTTAGTTCTATGACACTGTCTATATTATTCCATAGTTTGAGTGGCTACTCGTTAGTATACAAACTAATATTATGTCATAAATAATGTCTGTTGCGCTGTCACACCTAAACCGCTGGATTAATTTTGATGAATTTTGGTACAGTAATAGATGGGACCTTGGAGAAAGATATAGGTTTTTTTATCGTGAAAATTAAACTTGAAGAGGGTGAAACAGAGGTTGAAATTTTATATAGGGAACCAACTATTTACTACTATAGGCTCACCTACGCTTCGCTTGGGTTCGCCCCTAGAAAAACAAAAACAAACCTATCCCACGGGAACCGTACATTTTCCCGGGATAAAAAGCAGTCTATGCGTTATTCCAGACCCAGTCCAGATCCGTTCAACCCTTCTGGCGTGATTGAGTAACAAACATCCATACTCACAAACTTTCACATTTTATAATATTACTACGGATTTTTTTCTATTTAAAACGTACATAGTAACGTACTCGAGCGAAGCGGGTATAAGTCACTAGTATTGATATGATATTTTATAACATTGTGGTTGAGTTTGTATGAAATTGACCCCGTTTCTATGTAGGGAACGACCTCCTTCTGCCATGAGTCATAGTACTCGGCAAGATAGGCTAGGACTTGAAAGTGAAGTAAATATATAGTGATATTTACCTTGCGGCACACCTGTCGAATTAATAATATAACTAAATGTAGAAATATATTATACATCTGTACAAATAAATAAGAAATGTACATTTGTAATGTCAAAATAACAGATTTTTATTGAATGCATATTAAATTATATGTATATGGTACTTATAAGAAAAACACAATGTTGATAATGTTTGTCTGTTTGTTCGGGCTAATCTCCAAAACGTCAGGACTGATTTTGATAGGACTTTTACTAAGCAGATAGCTGAGCATCTTAGGGGGGTACTTTAAGTTTAGAAAAAGAGTTAGGGTTCCGCTTAAAACAATACCTAGGGACGAACCCAAGCGAAGCGAGAGTGAGTCGGTAGTCTACATATCACTATCACTACATACTCGTAGTATAAAACAAAGTCGCTTTCTCTGTCCCTATATCCCTATGTAAGCTTAAATCTTTGAAACTACCCAACGGATTTTGATGCGGGTTTTTTTAATAGATAGAGTGATTCAAGAGGAAGGTTTTAGTATATAATTTGTTAAGCTTTTGTATACATTGGCTAAAATATAACGATATTTGTTGGAGGTGTCGGAAAAAATAAGACGTCTGGGAGCTTTCAACAAAAACGCTGCCTAAACCTTTTGAGATATAACAAAATAATGTATGGTGGAATTGTGTATCTTTATATCCATTTTAATTTAAAACGTACACAGGGACGAACCCGAGCGAAGCGAGGTTGAGTCGCTAGTGTATTATATGTAAATGAAAGTCCCCCGCGCTGAGTTTGTTTGTTTGAGTTAATCTCATAAATTTCTGTACGCACGGATTTTCATACGGTTTTCAACAATAGCAAGAGGGTTTATCTAGGAAGATTATAGGCTACAATATGTAATAGTAGGGGAGCCCAAGAGGGGATTTTCTGTAGTTACTCGAGCGCGGCAGATTAACATAAAAGAGGTTACCTTGCACTCTATTGAGTACTTTCACCACAATATAAGTCTTCTATATAAAGGGGCGCGTCTAGGGAAGCCGATAAAATATTTAAAAAATGTTTTGATAAGGTAAAAATACTTGAAACCGTCAGATTAAGGTGTGGTAGGCTAGTCACATCCTGAAAAGTGTCCAATTCAATATAAATCGACTATAAAGTTTATGATGATTTTTGCCTCTTAGGCTTGTGCAAATCGGCAGATTATTGAATTGGACACTTTTCAGGATGTGACTAGCCTACCACACCTTAATCTGACGGTTTCAAGTATTTCTACCTTATCAAAACATTTTTTAAATATTTTAATCGGCTTCCCTAGACGTTCCCCTTTATATAGAAGACTTATATTATGGTGAAAGTACTCAATAGAGTGCAAGGTAACCTCTTTTATGTTAATCTGCCGCGCTCGAGTAACTACAGAAAATCCCCTCTTGGGCTCCCCTACTATAAGCATTTTTTAATTATATAATATTTTTAATAAGTTAGAAAAAAAAACCTTTCTAAGAACTTTTGTAATATTGTGAACTAGTTAGTAAAAACATAGATAGAAAACTTATATCGAAACCCTAACTGTTCGATCTTAAATAAAATAACTGATTTATTAATAATGTAAAAGCTACTAAAGGATGTGAAGGACCTCGGGTCTAAGAAATTTGAAGTCTGTACAGAAACTGAGGTCAAAAGGAGGCTAGACCGTTGACTGTCTGGCCTAGACGGTCTACCAAATATTAGAGGTCTAGAAAGTCGAATCAATAATTATATGATAACAACTTACTCTGGTTTTGTTTAGGTGGAATGGAAATATATGTACTTATATGTACATGCATCTATACTATAATATTATAAAGAGGTAATGTTTGTGAGGTTGTAGGGAGGTAATCTCTGGATCTACTGAACCGATTTGGTAAGAAGATAGTTTAAGATCCTGGGAAGGACATAGGATACTTTTTATCCCGGAAATCATCCCTTAAGAGGGATTGGAGGGGAGGGGATGGGGATAACAGTTTGTATTAGGAAGTAAGCTAGTGTCAAATAAAATTGAAGTTGGTATCTGTTTATAATATCAAAATAACCGCTTTTTACTAAATTTATATGAAGTTATATACGGTACTTGAAGAAAAACACATTTTTTATAAATTTTGTCTATCTGTTCCGGCTAATCTCCGAAACGGTTGGACTGATATTGACGAGACTTTCACTGGCTGATAGTTGATTCTCTAAGGAGTAACATAGGCTACTCTTATTTTTGAAAAAGAATTAGGGTTCCGCATAAAAAAAAACAAACGTACCGTACATAGTTATTTGTAAAGTGCGCGCTATACCTAAGTCAGTTTCATCTATATGGGCTTAGGATTGTGATGCATACTACACATATCGATGTACTATAGATATCGATTTTCTCGAGGGTTTCCGTGGGTGCTTTTTGTGTTTATTATTAAGCTGTACATACATACAGCCAGCGCCATCTTGTATTTAATTTTATTGCTTATATGTATATATGTTTGTTTGATGACGCTAATCTCTGGAACTACTAGTCTGATTTATTAAATTCTTTTAGCATTTTATTACCTACTAGCGCTACCCGCTACTTTACCCGCTTTCAAGCTTCTAATCGCTACCAAACTTCGCAGAATCACCCACTGGTCTAATGTGAAAATTACCTGAAAATTACATCAAAATCGCTCCAGCCGTTTTGAAATCCATAGGAAACATGCATACACACATCGATTTTTATTTATTATTTATATAGATAGATTTATTGAGGAAGGTTATACGCTATCTAACATCACGCTTCCATCATTAGGAGCAAAATAAAAAACAACTACGTGAGTGAAGTCGCAGGCAAAAGCTAGCCCTATATGTAGATTTAGGTCAACAAGGGCTTTTAATAAGGTTTCTTAGCTATCAGAGCGATAAATCCTATGGTGTGACTAATCCTAATGTTTGACGACACGTTTGGCTCAGTTTGTAGTGATCCTACTTGCTGTGCCCAGCGGTCGCGGGTTCTAGTCGCGCTGGGGGAATTCATTTGTGTGATGAGCACGAATGTTTGTACTCCAGTTATGGGGTTTATATTTATAATATGTATGTATTTAAAGTTATATATGTGTAGTGTATCAACTATCTAGTGTCCATAACACAAGCCTCGTAGCGTACCATGGAACTAGGTGGTGCTGTGTGTTAATATCCCAACATGATTGTTTATTAATTTATATATGTTTTCCTCAAATTTTCAATAATAATTAATTTTGGTCGGATTCCGTTAACTGGACAAATACTAATTTATTTTATTTCTTTTTTAACAAGTTAATGAACGACCCCAAGGTTGAACGATCCGTATTCGGTAGACGTTAAGTTCAATACACTTCGGAGTTCAGACCTTATATTTTGGTAAATCTACACCTATATATATATATATATATATATATATATATATATATATATATATATATATATATATATATATATAAAATTTAAATGTCTGTCTGAGTATTATAGTATAAATTTTTAACTTTTTTAACTAAAAAGGGTTAACAAAAATGCAGTCTTCTACCGTCAGGAAAGGCACTCAACCCTTTTATCGTCCCACAGGTGGGGGAGGGCCTCCCTTAACGAAAGAGATCAGGCCATAGTCCGCCACGTTGATCTCTTCCAGTTGATCCAATTACACATCTACGGGCTGTTACTAGGAATTTCCTAACAAAAAGATTCAATAACTAAACTTAACCAATCCCAGAACTTCCAGAATTGTCGCTGAACATGCTAGCCACCACACCACATAGGCAATTTATATAGACATATACTCGTATATATGGCAAACAAAGCTGTACGAACGAAACGAGTAATGTTTATTAATTTGTATTTAACTGCAACAAATATGTTGTGACATATCAACACATATATAACTTTAAATACACACGTATTATAAATATAAACACCCATGACTGGAGTACAAACATTCTTGCTCATCACACATAGAATTCCACCAGCGGGACTCGAACCCGGGACCGCTGGCGCAGCAAGTAGGGTCACTATAAACTGAGCCAAACGTGTCATCAAATATGTAATAGGTATATGAATAGAATTTACCTATCTATAAAAAAACTAAATGATTCCAAATTGTATTTATTGATAACACTAATGCTCGTCAATAGCTACTAAACAAAATAAAAGAAAATCGTTTGACAAACAGAGGAGAAAAAGGTACTGAGCTGTTTTGTCTTTGCCTATTTATATATAGACTAGCGACTCACTCTCGCTTCGCTCGGATTCGTCCCTAGGTTGATTCCCCATACAAATTTTCATCCCCATTTTCACCCCCTTAAGGGATGATTTCCTAGATAAAACGTATCCCATGTCATTTCCATTGTCTCTAACTATCTTCTTACCAAATTTCATATATATCGGTTCAGTAGATCCAGAGATTACCCCCTACAACATCACAAACTCACAAACTTTACCTCTTTATAATATTAGTATAGACTAGCCACTTACCCAGGCTTCGCTCGGATGCGTTCCTAGGTAAGCGAATTTTGTTAACTATTTCATGGGTTTTAATTTTGTACGCGGAATCCTAATCCTTTTTCTGAAATAAAAGTAGCCTATGTTACTCCTTATAACGTCATCTACCTGCCAGTGAAAGTCCCTTCAAAATCAGTCCAGCCGTTTCGGAGATTAGTCGGAACGAACAGACTGACGAAAGTTTTAAATTTTTTTTTTTACTTATTACATTGTACCGTATATAATTTCATATGCATTTAGTAAAAAGCTGTTATTTTGACATTACAAACAGACAATTCAATTTTATTTATCTGTCTGTACACATATAAATTTACGTCGCACTAAGTGTCAGACCGATAACAAAACAATGTACGTATTAGTACACGTTATACTCGTACTTTCAATTTCATCTACACGCTTGGCACTCACGTCTACTGCACGACTTTCACAATATCCATACTAATATTATAAATGTGAAAGTATGTTTCTTTGTTGGTTTGTTTGTTTGTTTGTTTGTTTGTTTGTTTGTTTGTTTGTTTGTTTGTTTGTTTGTTTGTTTGTTGGTTTGTTTCTTTGTTTGTTTGTTTGTTTGTTTGTTTGTCCTTCTTTCACGTCTTAACGGAGTGACGGATTGGCGTGATTTTTTATGTGTAGATAGTTAGAGGGATGAAAAGTGACATAGGCTACTTTTTACCGCGGGAGATTATCTAATTCCCACGGGAAAACACGTTATAATACAATCCAAAAAAAAATATTTATTATCAGAATTACTTGAAACTTGATATCAATGCTCTTCAATAAAATTAAATGAATACGTGTTTTAGCATTTTTCGAAATTTATTCTATGAGGATGTAAAACGGGTAGTGAAAGTTTGTATGAAACTACCATTTCAGAGATTTTATTGTAGTTTTAGCGCGAGCGAAGCCGCGGGTTCTGCTAGTTTTCTATATATAGATAACTATTGTAATTGAAGTGTTTAGGTTTGAAAGTATATACGGTAGGTACTTATAAGAAAAAGTTTTGGTATACCTAGAGATGGATGGGACCTTTGTGTAATGGGGTTTGAAATTTTGTATTGGAAACAAATTATTTCTCAAGTCGAGGACATAATAATTCGTTATATTCTATATTCTTAGTAGATTTCTCAGAGATGAGATATTTTACCGCAGTAAAATGTATTATATATATTGACTCGGATACCCGGCTATCAACATACCAAATTTCATCAAAATCTGTTTAGTATTTTTCTCGTAATGCCTTCCCAAACAGACAGACAAAAATACTAAAAAGTATAGATTCGGCCTCTGTATCGATAATATTTGTATCAAGTAGAGATAATATGTGTAGACTGTAAAGTATCGAGAATATATTATGTCTATTTCAATAAGATTTTCCAAAAAATATTTAATGTACAGATTTGGCTTAGTTAGTGAAAGTCCCATCAAAATCAGTCCAGCCGTTTCATAGATTATCCGGAACAAGCAGACAGACAGACAAAAATTTTAAAAATGTATTTTATTTATAAGTACCGTGTATAATTTCATATGCATTTAGTATTTTCACGCTGTTATTTTGACATTAATCAGTATAGATGTGTAGAAGATAAAGACAGTTTCGGCGTTTTTGACCAATCAAGGTAAAATAGGGTATGTTATAACCGTTAAAACCTACACTAGAAACCTGAGTGAAGCTTAAAGTCGCAACTACAACTTTTATGCCCGATTTCACCAACGTCACCTAAGTTTAAGGGATCCCCTAAGCATGGTTAGGGGGCTGTTACGGGACGGTTTCTGTTTCACCCGACAGTTAGGGGTCACTTAAATATTAAAAGGCCCCCTAAATTTAGGTGCTCGAAATATGGGCTTAAAGACGATGGTAAAACGAAATTTAATTTAGAGGCTAGTTTAGGGGTCTTTTAAGCAAGGGATCCCATACGTGGGTGGTAGCTTATGGGTTGTTGATGAAATCGGGCATTATAATCTCTTATTATTTGTACTTGAAGTTAAGCGAATGATGCAATAACTCGAATGTTGTTTTAGATATGTCTGAAGCATACGATTTGTATGACTCATACAACGTACTGGCCAGACTAGACCAGTCATAGTGTAATGTCGTGCAATATTGTGCTTTTTTTTTGTTTATATCGAATTTTCATTTCACTTATATATCGTCGTCTCAGTGCTTATTTGTTCAAACCACAAATACTTGTTGTACTTTACTGTAGAGAGGTTTCGTCTTCTATTTTAAAAACAAAGCTATATTTCTAAGATTTATAAATTAACACACAGCGCCATCTAGTTCCATGGTAAGCTACGAGGCTTGTGTTATGGATAACAGATAGTTGATACACTACGCATTCGTGCTCATCATACAAATGAATGTCCCCAGCGGGACTCGAACCCGCAAACGCTGGCGCAGAAAGTAGGGTCACTACAAACTGAGCCAAACGTGTCGTCAATTAGAGATGTTTGCACAAGAATGTGCACAAACACTATGTGCACGCTCTAGTCCGCTTACTTTACAATCAAAATAAATCCGCAAAAAATACGAAATTGTTATGAACTGGCAACATTGTTTCTGGTCTTGACGGTCTCTAAAATTAGTCAATACGTAATAACAGCTTGTTATTATCGAATGATTGCCATTTTGAAATATAAAGGACCAATCGTGCGCTACTAATATTATTCATCTGGAAGATTGTGAGGATGTAACTGTAATGATGTATGTTAGTTAGTCTTTCACGTAAAAACTACTGAACGGATTTTAATGAAACTTTACAGTAATATAGCTTATATATCAGAATCACACATATGCTATAATTTATAAAGATATAGTATATACTGGCGACTCACCCTCACTTCGCTCGGGCTCGTCCCTACGTGATTCTTTAACTTGACATAACTTTTTTATTTTTGAAACGATTGATATTAAACAAATGCTTAATATTAAGTGAAGCGTACAACAATATATTAGTGAAAACCGCACTTAATCGGTTTAGTTGTTTCTGAGATTAGCGCGCACGAACGAACAGACAAACACAAATTTCTGCCTTTAATATCTTCCATGTACAGACAGCGATCAGTTACAATTTTATTATATGTATAGATTTATATACTACGGGAGAGGAGCTGCGGGAAAGCGTACACTGGTTTAATTTAACGTATTCACGTAAATGTTAAATTTGAAGAGAATTGACATAATTGCGTTGATTTTTACACAATTTTCTCATAAAAAACAACCTTGGACTACCTTGACCGGTGGACGACCTTGTTTGTACTAATCATATGTTCTAGAAGGTTGGTTTTAATGTTGCCAGCGACTTTTATTGTGGAAAACTAAAAAAAAATCATGCCTTAGGCGTCTTTTAGTCTGCCCTACAAGTGTTTTATTATTATTTTTGTTTGAAATAATATTAATTAAAAAAAAATTAGTTTTTCATTTTTTTTTCTAAATATATTTAGCTTTTTTTATTTCTAAAAATAAATAAACCTTGCCTTTTCGTTGTATTTAAAGATTTTGTATAATGTATTATTTTTTCTTAGACTCATTTCCAATACGACAAAAACTGACACTTGAAATATTAGAAGGTGTATCAGCGACATCTATTGTGGAAAACTAAAATTGAAAAAAAAAACATGCCTTCGGCCGTCATTTTGTCTGCCTTACGTGTGTTTAATTATTTTTCTTTAAAATAAATTTTTACACTTTTTTTCTAAATATATTTAACATTTTCTTTTATCTCTAATAATAAATACACCTTGCCTTTTCATTAAATTAATTGATTTTCTACAATGTATTATTTTTTCTTAGACACATTTCCGATAAGACAATATAAAAAAAATATTAAAAGGAGTGTCAGCGCCATCTATTGTTCAATAGTACTACGTTACATCATTATTTGTAGTACATTTTCTCTTCGTTACACGACAGATGGCGCTAATTTGAAGAGCGCCATCTAGTGAGCGTTTTAAGAAATTATAAGTTTGTTTGTTTCGTTAATGTAGGTAGATGGAAGCACGATTGTTAATATATTAAGTAATTTTGTTTTGAACCGATTTCGAAATAGCTTGGTTTTTTTTTATTTATTTATATTATTTATATTAAATACAATTTAATACATTTTAACGAAACTATCTTTTCGGATTTTATCGCGGTTTCATTTTGATTTTTGGTTCCCGACGCGACGTTTCGAATGCTTTACAGCGCACATGGTCACGGGAGAGACTAAGGTTTTAGATGTCTCAAAGGTCATTTTATTGTTGTTAATTTTTAACTTTATTTTTTAATTAATAATCGATTTTGATCTAGTCTAGCCTGAGTCTTTTTGACCGACTTCGAAAAGGAGGAGCTACTTAATTTGAATATTTGTTTTTCTTATGCTATTTCTGATACCTATCTTCATTGATCGTAAACAGATTTTCAGTTATTTTTTTTAAGTTCTACATGTAATTTTTTTAAATATTTATTATAATTGTTTATTCAATTCAAATAAATTACTTTCGAAGTATCTTTTGAGTTGAAAATCAATTATCCTTCTCATTTTGTTATAAGCCTGTTTGAGTAGGCTGTCTGTAACCACTATATAATACCTTTAAGACATATAGCACCTTAGTCTCTCCCGTGACCATGTGCGCTGTAAAGCATTCGAAACGTCGGGAACCAAAAATCAAACTAAATCCGCGAAATAATCCGAAAAGATAGTTTTATTTGAAATGTCAAATATTCGCGTAAATCTAAGAAAGTATTAAGAAAGTATTATAAACCTGTCTTTTATTTTTTGCAATGAATTGCTATGAAATTTTACATATATTGCAGTTTTTTTATGTACCTAATTACAATTATATGGTACCAAACATTTTTTTTAATCATTGTTTTATTAAATATGCTATAGCTTATAAAATTGTATACATAATCTGTGCTATAACTTCTTTTTATAAGGTTTTCTTTGAAAAAAAATTCGCCTCTGATGCTGTTAGTTATATCTATTTTGTTGTTCACAGGACATGGATCTGATCGAGGTTCTATGGAAGCAGGATGTGGACATGGGCTTCTCCCTAGATCCTATGCAGCCGGTGAGTGTCTTCTGAACAGCTATATGTGATACTATAATCCTGCCCTGGCTTTGCCTATTTTTTTAATTCAATCATACTTTTATACTAATATTATAAATGTGAAAGTTTGTGAGAATGGATGGACGTTTGTTACTCAATCACATCAGAACGGCTGAACGGATCTGGATGAAATTTGGCACAGAAATAGATTATAGTCTGGAATAGCACATAGGCTACCTTTTATCCCGGAAAAACGTACGGTTCCCGTGGGATAGATTTGTAAAAAAATTTGACAGAATTAAAATATTTTCCATTCAAGTTTAAAAATGGATAATCCCTTCGAAATGAATATGTTTTTGAATATATAGAAATAAATGGGAAAAATTATAAAATGTATGTTCTTTCTAACAAGATGTTTAAAAAGCTTTTTGTGTGTATGTTTGTCACTTGCTCGAGCTATAACGACTCAACAGATTAAAGTGAAATTCAAAAGGAAGATAGCTTATATTCTGGAGTAACGCAAACTTCTAGAAGATTTTTAGAATATCATAACAGAGATCTAAGGTTCGAATCCCTTTATTTATTCCCTTTGTCGACATGTTGGCTTAGGTTGTAGTGAACCTATCTGCTGTGCCAGCGGTCGCGGGTTCGAGTCCCGCTGGGGGCATTCATTTATGTGATGAGCGCGAATGCTTGTACTTCAGCCGTGGGTGTTTATATTTATAATACGTATGTATTTAAAGTTATATATGTGTAGTGTATCAACTATCTGGTATCCATAACATAAGCCTCGTAGCTTACCATGGAACTAGATGATGCTGTGTGTTAATGTACCGACATATTTATTATTGTATTATTATTTATATCGACAGGAGGGTCCTCATGCGACCAAAGTGGAATTAAAAGGCCAAATCGATAAAGAACTAAAATTAGCCGAAGAGAACATCCAGAAGAAGAAAGAAGAGACGGAGAAGATAGAGAAGGTCAAAGCTTCTCTACTTGAACCGGAAAAGGAGGTATGTATGCTTTATTTTTTTTTTATTTAAAACCCATACTTTATATGATATACATGTATATATGAACTTTTTCACTTCTTAAGGGGTAAAATTTCTAATAATTAATTATTTTTTAATTGTTATTTAGAAAGCTATATATATGTATCTATAAAATTCAAGTGTCAGTTTGTAACGTCAAAATAACAGATTTTTACTAAATGCATATTGAATTAAATAAGGTACTCATAAGAAAAATACATTTTTTTAAATTTTTGTCTGTCTGTTTGTTCCGGCTAATCTCTGAAACGTCTGGATTGATTTTGAAGGTACTTTGACGATAGATACTGTACTTCTGTATTAACGGGTTCGATTCCCAATGCAGGTCATTTGTAAAGTATATTTCTATATCTAGATGTTTTTTGATTTGTGACAGGATGACCCGTGGGCTGGACTCTCTTATACTGTGGACACTGAAACCGGTAAGTGATGTACTTTTTTATCATTTTTTCAGCTAACGGTTTTTAGGTTTTCCGCAGATTTCCCGCAGAGTCCTAAAATCTATATTAATATTATAAATGTGAAAGCTTAGATGTTTGTATGCTTGTTACTCTTTCAATCCCAGAACGGTTGAACGGATCTGGATGAAATTTGGCACAGAGATAGATTATAGTCTGGAATAGCACATAGGCTACTTTTAATCCCTGAAAAATGTATGGTACTGGCGTAAAAGAGTAACACACTACACTCACAACTCACAAACTTTCACATTTATAATATTAGTATAAGTAAGTATAATTGTCTAAATTAGTATGAATAGCCTCGTGCGAACCCACAGGAAGTGGCTATATCATACCGCGTGTAGGGAGCAAGTATATAAGGGAGCAACCCTTATGTATTTGTAAAGAGGGGTGTCCTGATACTCCCAATATTATAGGGGTTCTCAAAGTATCGTAATATTACATAGATAAAGAAATAAAATTGTAACTCAGTTGAATCTCTACATAATTTTTTTTTTTTGGAAAATCTTATTGAAATAGTCATTATTATCGATACAGAGGCAAAATCTATAGTTTTTATAGTTTTTGTCTATCTGTATGTCTGGGAACGCATTACGAGAAAAACACTGGATGGATTTTGACGAAATTTAGTATGACGATAGCGGGTTATCCGGGTCAACATATATGATACTTTTTACTGCGGGAAAATATCTAATCTCTGCGGAATCTATACTTAACGTTTAAACATAACGAAGGCCGAACCCGAGCGGAGCAAGGGTGAGTCGCTAGTGTATATATAAAATTTCGTGTATCTCGGAAACGGCTCTAACGATTTGGATCAAACTTTATATTTAGATAAGGTTTTGCTCTTTAAGTTTATCTATATAGCTGTATTTTCTGGAAAGAAAAACGCAATTTATATATCTTTACTGAAAAATTCCGAGCGAAGCTTCCACGCCAACAGGTATCTATCTACTAGAGCCATAAACGCGGGCGAAGTCACAGTATGTATCTAGTATATGAAAGATCAAAATAGCATTTGATAAATGCCACGTCATAAGACTAATGGTGTTTTACAACGCCGCTTGGGGTAGCTCGGAATAATTTACGTGATTTTTTGTAAAAAAAAATTTTTTCGTTATATATAACATATGTTTAGGAGATTTTTTTGATGTTTTTTTGTTTATTATTTTTTTAATGATATTAGCTATTAGGTATGTTGTTGTCTTGCCAATAATAAATCCTAATTGTAATCTCTTCTATTATAATATTTGAAACAGAATGTATGTACCTAATTGTGTGCAGTGTTTATAGCATCGTATATATAGCGGGATAGCTTTAATATGTATACACTATATATATATATATATATATATATATATATATATATATATATATATATGTATATAAAAAAATAGTAACGAAGCGAAATCTGTACGTAACCTGTTATGTACGGAATATAGACCCCGAAACAATATTTTTGGATTTTTTTGTCTGTTGGTCTGTATATCTATGTTCATTCCACGCAAAAATTCCTAAAACGATTTTAACCAATTTGTGTGTAGTGATAACTTATTAGTTATTACTCGGCTCAATATTTAGGAGACCTTTTAATGCAGGAAAATGTGTCATCTCCATGGGAAAACTTAAATAACTGGTTCTGTCGAGTCGTCCTTAGATATTTACATGTCTAACATTGGCTGAACCTTAAGAGATGCATCAAAACCATGTACTAGAATATTGTAGGTCTTTAAAAAGCCTACAGAGAAGTTCGCAATAACTATTTTTATTTATTTAAAACGTACCTACGCACCCAATCAATGCGAGGATAAGTAGCTGGTGTTGTTTAAAAATTACTACAACGTGGTATTTAAAAGAGCAACCTTGTCGTTTTTCTCGGGCTCTCCTCAGCAGAACAGCTTTCCGAGTCGGTGGCAGCTTCCACACGGACTGACTACACTGACGCGCTTTCAGTTAGATATATTGACGATTCAAAAGTGCTTATATTAAGTCTTAATTGGATCAAGTTGATTTCGAATTCATAGAATTTTGAATTTGCAAGTATATAATTTGTTTTTCTTTGACCTTGTCTTTTGACTCGGGAATTAATTATAATAATAAATATGTTGGGACATTAACACACAGCACCATCTAGTTCCATGGTAAGCTACGAAGCTTGCGTTATGGATACCAGATAGTTGATACACTACACATATATAACTTTACATACATATTATAAATATAAACACCCATGACTAGAGTATTCATCCAGCGGGACTCGAACTGAGCTAAACGTGTCGTCAAATTGAACCCAGGACACTCTAAACTAGCGACAAGGCAGTAACTTCAAACTACTGACATCTCTATATAATACATACATACGTATACAAAGACAGCTGAAGAATCGAATGCTTTATAAAACCATTAACTAACAAAAGATATTTTATTATGCGATATATCCATAATATCACCAATTTTAAAAATGTAAAAAATGGTCAAGTTCGAGCTGGTACTACGAAGTGGGTTCTGTATATACATACATACTCTCGTACATATATATTCATATTTAAACAGTAACAGAACAAAAACAGTTTTCATTCCGAATGATACATTAATAATAAAAGACTGAAATATGAATTGCGAAATTGTCAAAGTAAAAGAACGTAAACTTATCGAAATGAAGCTTTTAAAAATAACAAATTATAATTAGCCTACTACTAACTACCTTTTCCATCCAAACATGTTTTTCCGACTTTGTATCATTGTGTCGTTCATTTTTCTTTATCACCACGATATAATTATAATAATTTGCAATTAAATTAAAACAAATCAACAATGAAATTATTTTTCAGACAATAACAACGGTTACCATGGCAACAAACAGTTATCAGCTAACTTCTTCATGTCACTTTTTGGCTGTCGGTGTGCGTAGTTAAAATTTTACACATATTTTTTTCCAAACGTCCCAAATAAAACATAACTTCAAAAAAAAACAAATAAACAAACTCTTTATAATATTAATAGACAAGAAAGAGTAGAAGTATATACAGGCAAAGACAAAACAGTTCATTACCTTTTTCTCCTCTGTTTGTCAAACGATTTTCTTTAACTTTGTTAAGTAGCCATTGACAAGCTTCAGTGTTATCAATAAAAAAATATTATTGTTGAAATTCGACCACTATGGGCGTCAAATAAAATGGTCATTCATATACGGAACCCCAAAAACGTAACCAAAGTATTAATCATAAGAACACTGCCCAGGACGATGACTTGTGAAAAAGTTGAATTCTTTTTAAAAATTCGTATGCGGCTGTCATTCGGTACCGGCAGCCGTTTTAAATTGAGCTCTGAGTGAAATAAGGTAGAGCCGGCTCTTTCACCGACTTTGAAAAAGAGCCGTTCATATTGTCTATTTTTGTGGGTGGGTTAGGTGTTATTTTTGCCGATTTTCTGGTGTTTTTCAAAGAGCAGGTTGTATATTTTTAATGATTCCCCATAAAGTATATTATGATATTAACAAAATTATCAGGTAAGACTTGTTTAGATTTACGCGATTTTTTACATTTTAGAATCAATGTATCTTTTTGGATTTTGTCGCGTTTTTAGTTAATTCATGCCCATTTTCACCCCCTTAAGGGATGATTTCCGGGATAAAAAGTATCCTATGTCCTTTCCAGGGTCTTAAACTAATCGTCTCACCAAATTTCATCTAAAATTTCATCAGTAGATCAGAGATTACCCCCATAACGTCACAAACTCACAATTCACAAACTTTACCTCTTTATAATATTAATATAGATGTTAGATAATTAATTATTGTTAGATTATTACGTATTGTTATTTATTAATATTCATATAATTATTTATGCTGAGTATGAACATTTCAGTTAATATGAGTTGTTGTATTGACTTTACTTTTAATGGATAATCAATATGGACGATATATTGTTTTTGTGACAAGGTGAGGGTAATTACGATAGAACCGACTCGATGATGGCAGCAGATATGAATGTTAGATAATTAATTATTGTTAGATTATTAAGTATTCTTAATTATTAATATTCATATAATTATTTATGCTAAGTATGAACATTTCAGTTAATATAAGTTGCTTTATTGACTTTACTTTTAAGAGATAATCAATATGGACACTATATTGTTTTTGTGACGGAGTGAGGGTAATTACGATAGAACCGACTCGATAATGGCAGCAGATATGTGAATATGATATTCATTCTCACTCCGATTTTCGATCAGTGTAGACTAATAATAAAACCTTACATAAAGCTTCTGTCGTTTTTCTTATATCAGAAGCCGGGATCACTTTAAAAAAAAAAATGTATAAATCCAAACGACCTCGCTCACGATCACGTGGTCATTCTGAAAGACAAAGGAAACGGCAGGCTGGTGAAAACGTGCAACGAAATAACGAACAAAGAAGAAAGAGTCGTTCAAAGAAAACGAGAAGTTCAAGATCAAGGCGAAGTTCTACAAGAACACCGTCACAGCCTAGACTTATTGATGTGGCGGAGCAAGACAAATCTAATCAATATGCAAGAAAATCTGCGACCGGACGAGAGCCTAGTGCACCAATAGCAAGTATATCTGCGACCGGACGGGACGATATGAGTTCAAGAATTTCTGCGACCGGACGGGGCGATACGAGTGCGAGTATTTCTGCGACCGGACGAGATGCAACTCACCAGGCAGAGTGCTGTGGATCAAGAGGTGAGCTACCAATAGAAGAATCACGACGCTCGCCTAGGCCTCAGGAGATGACATCGGCGTCGGCACCCGTACCATTGAATATATTAGGTGAGACGAATGCGAATACTAATTCAACTATGATGGTAAATTTTAATGATATAGCTAATTTTGTTCAATCTTTAAATAAGCCGAGTTTACCGTCAAATAATAATTTATTGCCAGAATTTGATCCGTCTATTAAAAATCATCGTATCGATCTATGGTTATCAAAGGTTAATGAATGTGCGAAAATATATAATTGGGACGAATCTCGTATTATACATTTTGCTTTACCGAAGTTGTCGGGTAATGCTAAAAAATGGTATGACAGTCAAAACACAGTTTTACATAGCTGGTCTGAATGGCAAATATTACTACATAAAGCTTTTCCATTTGAAACAAATTATGGTGCACTGTTAGCAGAAATGCTCGACAAACGGTTGAGGTTAGGTGACGATTTAGATGATTATTTTTATGATAAAAGAAATTTATTAAATATTTGCGATATACAAGGAAAACGGGCAGTAGATTGTATAGTCCACGGTATAGATGATCGAACAATACGTGCCGGTGCATCGTCTGCCCGGTTTACAGAGCCTGAAGATCTTTTAAAATTTTTAAAGGATATTTGTAAAGAAAACAAAGATATATTACGAAGTTCTAATTTTAGTAGAAATAGGTCAGCAGTAAATATAATTTGTAATAAATGTAATGAACCAGGGCACCGCGCATTACAATGTCGTGTAAAGACTTCTCAAATCAACATATCTAATGCTAGTATTCAACCCGTATGTTTTAACTGTAATGAAAAAGGACATAGAGTGTATCAGTGTCAAAAACCGGTTTTAAAATGCGATAAATGCAGTAGATTTGGTCATACGTCTCTTAATTGTACTCAGAAAACTACAAACTTGGTGAATAATAATGACAAACGTGTTTTACTAATAAAGAATAATGTGAATACAAATAAATCTAAGTATTACAAAATTGTGGTTATAAATAAAAAGTTTAATCTAGAATGTTTTGTCGACCTAGGTAGTGATTGTACACTCATAAGATATGACAGTGTAGTAAAGTTAGGTTTAATAGTTTCGAAAGATTCATTACCAGTTATTCGAGGAATTGGAGATATAAGTGTTTATCCTATAGGAAAAACATACTTTGATATATGTATTGACTCTGTTGAGGCAAATATAATGGCATATATAGTACCTAATAGTTATTTACATACAGAACTATTGATAGGACAAAACCTTACTGAGTTGCCTAATGTAATAATTATAAAGACAGAATGTTCTTTAAATATTTTATATAAAACTTTCAGTCCGTATTGTACTACCTTAGAACATGAACCAATATTAAAGTTTAGGTTATATGTTTTTTCTGACTGCAAAATAAATAAAGTAGACATAGTTAAATGTTACAGCATTGACGTAACAGACGCGACTGTATACATTAAAGGGAGTTATCGCGATGTAAACGGAAAAGAATATTACATTCAAGAGGGAGTTTATGTAATTAGTCATAATAAGTGTTACATAAGCATAGTTAATATTTCTCATAATCCGTTATATCTCACAAAAGATTTCATAATAGCTAGAGTTTATGTACTTGAAAAAGATAATACAAATAGCTCAGAAATAATTAATTGTTTTAAAACTAGTACCACTTTAAGTCCTATAAAATATGAGGAAATAAATATCAATCATGACTTATCTAGCGAACAAAAATTTAAGGTATACGATCTTATTGATAGATACAGGGATTGTTTTGCACAGGATCTCTCTGAGCTTGGTTGTACACATGTTTCGGAGTTAGCTATAAAACTTACCGATGAAACGCCCGTGGTTTATAGGCCCTATAGACTCAGTCTGTCCGAAAAGGAAATAGTTAGAAGTCTAGTTAAGGATTTAGTTGACAATGATATAGTTGAAGAATCTGAATCAGCTTACGCGAGTCCTATCTTGCTGGTATCAAAAAAAACAGGTGGGTTTAGATTATGCGTCGATTATAGAGCATTAAATCGCAAAATTGTCAAGGATCATTTTCCACTACCTAGAATCGACGACCAGATAGATTTACTAAGCGGTAATTCTTATTTTACATGTTTGGATATGGCTAGCGGGTACTATCAAATACCTATTCAAAAAGAAAGTAAACATCTTACAGCTTTTGTTACTCCTGATGGTCTTTATCAGTTTAAGCGGGCGCCATTTGGTTTAGTTAATTGTCCAGCTATTTTCCAACGTACAATTAACAAAATTCTAAACAAGTCTCAACAAAAATGTGCTATTGCTTATATGGACGATTTATTAATTGCTGGTAAAGATTTTGATGAATGCTATTTTAAACTAGAACAAACATTTAATTTGATTAGAGAAGCTGGACTAACTTTAAATATTAAAAAGTGTAAATTTTTTGAGACTGTTATTGATTATTTAGGTCTAGAAATATCCGCTGAGGGAATTAAGCCGGGAATGTCGAAAATAACAGCCGTAAGTAATTTTCCAGAGCCAAAAACTGTACACGAAGTAAGACAGTTCGTAGGATTAGCTAGTTATTTTAGAAAGTTCATAGAAGGTTTTGCCTCGATTGCTAAACCGTTGACCGACTTGACAAAACAAAGTATATCGTGGAAGTGGGAGCAACAACAGAGAGAAGCTTTCTTAAAATTAAAGGAAAAGTTAACTGAGCGACCGATATTAGGTATTTTCAATCCAGATTATATAACAGAATTGCATTGTGATGCGTCAAAAATTGGTTTAGGTGGTATTTTAGTACAAAAAGAAAGTTCAGATGCTAGATTTAAACCTATAGCATATTTTAGCAGAAAAACAACTATTGACGAAGAAAAATTACATGCTTATGAGCTCGAGACTCTCGCTGTTGTAGCTTCCTTGAATAGGTTTCGCCCGTATTTACTAGGTAGACATTTTAAAATTCTGACTGATTGCAATGCATTACGATCCACGTTTTTAAAAAGAGATCTTATACCTAGAGTAGCGCGTTGGTGGATAGCGTTACAGGAATACGACTGTGTAATTGAGTATAGGCCCGGTGAAACTATGAAGCATGTAGATGCTTTAAGCCGTAATCCCGCTCCCAGTAATAATGAATTGTATACTTAGGATCACATAAATAGAGTCCTACAAATATCTCAAGAAGATTGGCTTCTTAGTGTTCAATTATCTGATCCTAAAATACAACACATTCGCTCTGTATTGGAAGACTCTAGATATAATGAGTTACTAGATATTAAACAAAATTTCATTATTAAAAATAATAGAGTATATCGTAAGGTAGGGGACGATTTGAAATGGGTAGTTCCAAAAGATGCCAGATGGCAAATATGCCAACGAAATCATGATGACATAGGCCATTTCTCTGTAGAAAAGACCCTTGAAAAGATTAAAAAAGATTTTTGGTTTCCAAAAAATGAGGAAGTTTATCTCAAAGTACGTAAAATCATGTTTACATTGTGCGTTTAGTAAAGAACCGGCAGGTCCAAAAGAAGGCTTTCTTCATAGTATACCTAAAATAGATATACCATATCATACGGTCCATGTAGATCATTTAGGTCCATTTGTAAGAAGTGTAAAGGGTAACCAATATTTATTAGTTATTGTTGATGGATATACAAAATACTGCGTGCTTAAACCTCTCCGAAATACCAAAGCTGAACCGACTGTTAGAGCATTAAAGGAAGTATTTAGTTTGTTTGGACATCCTGCTAGGATAATATCGGATCGTGGTTCTTGTTTTACATCTTCAGTGTTTAGTCGGTTCTGTAAGGAATACGAAATACGACACGTTTTAAATGCGGTTTCAGCTCCACGGGCGAATGGCCAAGTGGAGCGCTATAATAGAACAATTTTAGATTCACTTAGAACTTATAACGACCAGTTAGGTGAAAATAAGTGGGACCAAGAGCTATGTAAAATTCAATGGGGAATTAATAATACTCTAAATAAAGGTACCGGAAAAACGCCCGGAGAGGCATTATTTGGTAAGCGCTTGCTAGGACAGGGAGAAGGTAGTTTAGATAATGCACTGACTGATACAAGGCAAAATGACAAAGGATTGGACGAAATAAGACAGGAAATAAATGATCACATAGAAAAAGATCAAGAGAAACAGCAATTAAGATTCAATAAACAAAGAAAAAAAGCAAGACTTTACGTTGTAGGTGATCTAGTCAAAATATTAAAAAATATTCCATCTAATGATGGCAAAAGTAAAAAATTGCTACCAAAATATCAAGGTCCGTTTAGAATAACGAAAGTTTTGGGGCAAGATCGATACGAGGTTCCTAGTATTCCAGGATCCACTATATCTAGAGGTAGGTATAGTAATGTTTGGTCAGCAGATCGCATACAACCTTGGATATCTATAACTAATGAAAGTGATAACTCTGACGGTGAACTCAGCTCCTAAATTAGTAGGTTATTATATTAAATATTATAAGAGATATAATATTCTTAGTAGTGTTCTGTTTTCTGTATTGATTATTTATATTCTGTAATTTAAAAAAAAAAGAATAACGATTAATATAATGTACCTGAGAAGTAAATATTATTTTAAATATAGTTGAATGTTAAAATTATATATTATCAAGAATATAATCGGATTTTGTTATATTGTTAAAATTTAAGTTATGTTGAATAGAAATGTGCACATTATGTTATAAATTACTAAAATTGAGAAGTTGATGCTACATGAAAAGAGTGATAGGAAAAAGGAGATGAATAGATAAATTGTGTGTTGAGAAGTCTCGCACGGTCACTGCCTTGGTGAGGGGTGATGTGTCAACTCATTCAGTGGCGTTGGTAAACTCGCACGATTACTACTAGTGATTAGTTGTGAAGTGCCAATTTCTGTGTCTCGGTTGAGAAGGCTAGTGTAGACCTTATGATGTATTAAGGGTGGTAGATGTCAACTAAGGGAACGGAGGTTGGTCTTCACTTGATGACAGTTAGTAATGAGGGGTGTAGATGCCAACACGGCCATTTTGGGTTGGGAAGTATCACACGATCAGGGTGACGAGGGGCGAGGTGTCAACTAGATGATGAGAACTGAAATTCATTAGTTTGAGGACAAACTTGTTTGCCAGGATGGCCGAATGTTAGATAATTAATTATTGTTAGATTATTACGTATTGTTATTTATTAATATTCATATAATTATTTATGCTGAGTATGAACATTTCAGTTAATATGAGTTGTTGTATTGACTTTACTTTTAATGGATAATCAATATGGACGATATATTGTTTTTGTGACAAGGTGAGGGTAATTACGATAGAACCGACTCGATGATGGCAGCAGATATGAATGTTAGATAATTAATTATTGTTAGATTATTAAGTATTCTTAATTATTAATATTCATATAATTATTTATGCTAAGTATGAACATTTCAGTTAATATAAGTTGCTTTATTGACTTTACTTTTAAGAGATAATCAATATGGACACTATATTGTTTTTGTGACGGAGTGAGGGTAATTACGATAGAACCGACTCGATAATGGCAGCAGATATGTGAATATGATATTCATTCTCACTCCGATTTTCGATCAGTGTAGACTAATAATAAAACCTTACATAAAGCTTCTGTCGTTTTTCTTATATAGATTATGATTTCTGACGTTTCGAATGTTTTGTACCCTGGTATCTAAATGTTTTGCTTATAATAAATACTTTCTTACATCTAAGCAAATATTTGACACTTGAAATAAAACTATCTTTTTTAAGATTAATTATAGAATCTTTTTACTTTTGAGACGTCTAAAACCTCAGTCTCTCCCGTGACCATGATTGCTGTAAAGCTTTCGAAAAGTCGGGAATCAAAAATCAAAATAAATCCGCGAAAACACTCAAAAATATAGGTAGTTTTATTTAAAAATAAAATGCTTAGTCCATTTTTCTTTTTGTCTTAAGTATCGTTTTAACGTTTAGCTCAAAGATGAGATATTTGATCGCAGTAAAAAGTATCCTATACGTTGACCCGGATAACAAGCTGTTTTCTCGTGATGCGTTCCCAAAAAGACAGACAGACAAAAATTCTAAAAATTATAGATTCGGCCACTGTATCGATAATATGTATTTAAATAATATTTTCCAAAAAATATTTAATGTACAGATTCGGCTTAATTACAATTTTATTATATGTATAGATATAGCTTTATTACTTAAAAACCAAGTTTAACAGTGTACGCTCTAAAGCAGCGTAGGTCAGCTTACACTGGCGCATTTCAAACTTATTATCGACGCCGAAAACGTGTCCTCCTCGAAATTTCAAAGATAATCGACTTTTATTATTGGTTTTTTATACCCTTCGAATTCAGGATTCATGATTCGAAATGAATTTTGTATTGAAATTGTATGGATATAAAACATTTACTTATAGTTATCTTATGATGTACCTACCTATTGCTTTATTGTATGGAATATAATTATGATATACATACATACATACTAATTATGATGTTTAATAGCTTGGTAGTTTGTCTGTTCGCGTTAATCTCTGGAAGTACCAATAAGATTTGAAAAATTCTAATTGCTCTTTATAGCCTACTAGTGATTCCCTATACAAAATTTCATAACCATTTTCACCCCCTCAAAGGATGATTTCCGGGATAAAAAGTATCCTATGTCCTTCCCAAAGTCTCAAACTATCTTCTTACCAAAATTCATCTAAATCGGTTCAGTAGATCCAGAGAGACAAACGTCACAAACTCACAAACTTTACCTCTATATATGAGCAATATTAGTATAGATTTATATTAAAGGTAGATTTTAGGATATCTAACATCGCTATGTTAAAATAAATATAATAAGGTTTTAGAGGTCTCAAAGATCATTACAAAGTATTTACAAACACGAGGACAGGATAGTTTTATTAAAATATATGGATTAGGTTCATACAATCTTATAATATTAATTATATGAGCAATTCTTGTAGGTATATATTTATGCATATTTTATTCCATATATCTCTGAAACGGTTCTTACGATTTGGATCAAATTTTACTTTTTAACCAACTTCCAAAAAGGAAGAGGTTATCAATTCGTCGGAATCTTTTTTTATATAGGTATGTTCACCGATTACTCCAAGACGCCTGAACCGATTTGGATTTTTTTGTTTCAAAGAGTATACTTCCCAGGTAGTTCCATATAAATTTTATCGAAATCGGTCGAGCGGTTTTTTAAAAAATCCGCAATAAATATATTTTTCAAATAAATTGTTTAATCAAATATGTTATTAAAAAACTATCTTCTTACAAATTACCTGCTTGTTATGTCTACACCAGTCGACAATATTTTAAGATATGAATATCTAATAGGTAAATAAATGTTTTACGTATCGAAATATATTAGATTTGCTTTGCATCGGCCGGCACCGACTTCCAAAATATCTGATTAGGTATCTATTCTAAATGAAAACCCCGTTTAGTTATTTTTTACATTTTAGTGCCTGGAAGTCGATTTTTATTTTTTTTTAAGTTTTTATTAAGTTTATCTATTCCTATATACCTATACTAGCGGCTCACCCTCGCTTCGCTCGGGTTCACCTCTAGAAAAGCACAAACAGATCTATCCCACGGGAACCGTTTATTTTTCCGAGATAAAAAGTAACCTGTTGTTAGACCTGCAATATAAGGTATCAGCATGGCAAATTTTACTAAATTAGGTGCATAAGTTGTTGTGTACTGAGCTGTATAAGTTATTATAGTTTTTAACTATCCCACGGGAACTCTTTAATTTTCCGGAATGAAAAAATCAAATTTCATTTAAATCGGTTTAATAGTTATAGATAAATAAAAACATCTATCCCACGGGAAAAGTACATTTATCCGGGATAAAAAGTTACCTATTTGTTATTCTGATGTATGAACTATATTATTGTAAAGTTTCAATAAAATCCAATCAGTAGTTTTTGTGTACTAAGCTGTATAAGTTGTTATAGTTTTTGAACTATCCCACGGGAACTCTTTAATTTTCCGGGATGAAAAGTATTTAAGATTTTGCCCGGGGATATAAGGTACCACCATGCAAAGTTTCATTTAAATAGGTCCAATAGATTCGTAGATTAGCCCGTACAAAGAGAAAAACAGACAAACAGCTCGCTCGGGTTCGTCCATACCTACGAATATGTTGTATTATCTCTTTAACCATTTGTCCAAATTATATGCAGTAAAAGGGAAAAGTCTTTTGTTTTAAACATTTTAGACGATAAATTTACTTATTTTGATAAGAATTCATAATTGTTGATAATATGACCAATAAACATGACCTACCGATTTAAATTATTTTTTTAATATAAAAAACTACTTTTTGTGACTTAAATATAAAAGTTAGACATATGCTGTCGCTGACTTTTTTGTAGGCATTATTAAGCTCTACAACTTTTCTCTAGAACATAATCATATATCTTTCATCGTTAAGGCAGCGTTCGTAAGAAACGTTTTCGTTCGACCGTTTTTTCTCCGACTTACTTTGCAAATCCGACTACCACGAAAAAGCCTTTTCATTTTTCGGGTTAATATATAGCCTATGACACTCACAAAGAACGTGGCTTTCTATTGGTAAAAGAATTTTGAAAATCGGTTCAGTAGATCCAGAGATTACCCCCTACAACGCCACAAACTCACAAACTCACAAACTCACAAGATCACAAACTTTACCTCTTTATAATATTACTAGCATTGCCCGCGGCTCCGCCCGCGTTCAGATGACCAAAAACTAAATTCTTAGGTGTTACATATTAGTATACTCTTACATTGCAGTTTTTGTATTTTTCCTCAGAAATAAGATATTTTCCCGCGGTAAAAAGTATCCTAGGATCGCGCGCTACATCGCCCGGTTTATATAGCTTGAGCAGGCGGTCGAGCGATGCGGGGCAGAGGGGATGGACTCGCCGTAGGCATCTCAATGCTCGCCAAGCATTAAAAATGTTTCGCTACTAATTACTTCTAACAACGATATCTCAAAAACTATTCATCTGATTGATTTAGTGTAAAGAGCAATTTTAATCTGCATTAAATGACTAAGCTAACTAAAATATTCATTTGGATAAGGATTAATACCGAACTAAAGAAAATAACTTTGAAAATAACGTAATGTTTTTAATTAAAAATGTTAACATAAAAGTGGTTATTGTAAGTCAACCGTAAGAGATAGAGATATGCTATCGCGGACTTTTTTGTAGCATTTTTATAGATTTTGAATTCTCTAGTACATTACTTAACTGTATCTTTGCTAGTTTACGCGGCGTTCGCGTGGAAAGTTCCCATTTGGCGAGATTTTTTGCGACCTCTTCAACATTTGTCGCCGTATTTCAGCTAATTTACATAAAAGCATAATAAATTATATACCTAAACCTTCCTCAAGAATTACTCTTTCTATTGTTGAAAACCGTATAAAAATCCGTTCAGTAGTTTTCGAGTTTATCGCGTACAGACAGACAGGAGGACAGACAGGACAGAAAGACGCGGCCGGGGGACTTATTTTTATAATAAGTATAGATTATACCTATATGTGTAAAAAAACGCAATTTTTATATCTTTTCCGAAAAAACGTCGTCGTTGTCGTCAGGCACATAAGGATAGTCTGCTAAAAAAGATATATAAAAATTAACCTTTTAAATTATTTTTATTCTATTTGACATACAGAAATGAAAATGAGCTATCAACGAAATATATTTATATATGTAGCTATTTTTCCGACTTCAAAAAAGGCGGAACTTTTGAAATAAAAAAAAATGATTCCTACTATTTTTAAATCATCCTCATACATATAATAAATTTGTAACTAACCGCTGTCTGTACATAGAAGATATTTGAGAAGAAATATTATTGGGCGTCTTTATTAACGCAATAAATAGAATTCAAAACAATGATTTTGAGAACTTTTTTGTTGTTTGTCGGTTTGTTTGTGCGTTTGTGTGCGATAATCGCAGAAACGGCGTTACCAACTTAAGTTTGGTTTTCTCCAATGTAAGCGTCACTTATTATTTAGTGTTTGTTTAATTTCAATCGGTACATAAATTAAAATCTTATGTCATTTTAAAGAATCACCTAGGGACGAACCCGAGCGAAGTGAGGCTGAACCGCTAGTTGATAAAATATTTTTTATAAAATATATATAATCTAGTTACTAATAGTTCTTATTCGTGGTTTCATTCCCATTTTTATATGATAATTTCTTCGTAGATGTACGCAAAGTCGCGAGTATATACATGTAAATCTATTACTGTAACAATACTGCTATACAATAGTTTTATTTCAATGACGCCATGACAAACCCCATGATTAATGGTACAGTAGACGTCTCAATCCCATGAGATTGGATTCATTAATAATGTTTATTCAATACAAAAACATACATACAAATTTTATATACGGAATAGGGGTTCTATTGAACTATGGAACTAGAAACTTATGGTTTTTTTCTATGTGAAAGGTAAGTGAATAACGCGGCTTTGCTTTTATTTTACTTAAATTGGACTACCTATACATATAATAAAATTCTAAGTCGAATCTGTACATTAAATATTTTTTGGAATAGCTTATTGAAATAGACTTTAATATCGATACAGAGGCCGAATCTATAGTTTTTAGAATTTTTGTCTGTCTGTCAGTCTGTTACCGCATCACGAGGAAACCACTGATCAGATTTTGATAAACTTTGTTATGATGATAGCTGGTTATCCGGGTCAACATTTAGAATACTTTTTACTACGGGAAAATATCTTATTTATGAGAAATGTACAGGTAGGTAGGTACTAAACGTTATATAAAGAAGAATCCATGTTTTTTTATCGAGTTGTAAAGAGGATGGATCTAAGGACGCCACGAGCGAAGCGAGGGTACGTCACTAGTTTATAAATAACATCGAATACTATATTCTACTGCTTAGTTATTATTTTTAGTCAACTAGCGTTTTCTCGCGACTCCGCACGCATGTTTCAATTATATATTGCTATGTATATATAAATTATAGCCTATTTCTTATTCTGGTGTATAAGCTATATTATTGTAAAGAGTTTCATCAAAATCGTGTCAGTAGTTTTTACCTGAAAGGGTAACAAACATCCATACATCCATCCTTATAAACTTTTGCGTTTACCTTATTGGTAATACTAGAACGATTGTGAGAAAAACTATTTTTCACTGTTAGCAAGCGTTTTTTTTCATTTAACTCACCATGATGTAACGATTCGTTGAAGTTGATTATCATCATAACAAAACAGTGCAATGACCTTTTGTTGTAGTTGTATATTATACTATAGTTCTTCTATAAATAACTATAGCTAAATATCTATATACTAATATTATAAAGAGGTAGGTAAAGTTTGTGAGTTTGTGACGTTGTAGGAGGTAATCTCTGGATCCACTGAACCGATTTAGATGAAATTTGGTAAGAAGATAGTTTGAGACTCTGGGACGGATATAGGATACTTTTTATAGCGGAAATCATCCCTTAAGGGGGTGAAAATGGGCATGAACGTTTGTCTGGGGAATAAACCTAGGAGAGAACCCAAGCGAAGCGAGTGTGAGTCGCTAGTATATAAATTATATGTATTTGTCATACTAATCCCATTATATCCCATCAATTTTATAAATGCGAAAGTATGGGATGGATGTTTGTTACTCTTTACGCCAGAACGGCTGAACGGATCTAGATGAAATTTGGCACAGAGATAGATTATAGTCTGGAATAGCACATGGTAACTTTTTATACTGAAAAAATGTAAGGTTCCCGCGGGATAGATTTGTTATTGTTGGTTTTCACTAGGGACGAATCTCAGCGAAGCGAGTGTGAGTCGCTAGTATGATAAACGCGATAGTTTGTCAGGATGAATGTATGGATGTTTGTTACTCTTTCACGCAAAAACTACTGAACGGATTTTGATGAAACTTTACAGTTATATAGCTTATACATCAGAGTGTGTTTATTGCTTTCTAGCGTTTTTTTGCGTTATATAACTTGTTAGTTATTGCCCACGGATACATCCGTGTATCCTGTATCAGTCCCCAGGGTACAATCTATAATAATATCCTTGCCAAATTGTTATCGAAATTTGTTTAGCGGTTTTAAGCGCGAAAAGGCAACAGACAGAGTAATTTTCAAATTTGTAATGTTAGTATAGATTTATTCCGGAAGATAATATGTTTTTACGTCTCGTTACAATCATTAGAATCACTTTCTCGTGGCTTATTTATATACACTAATGTCCGTCCAGTGGCCAAAATTACGTTTGGCTCAGTTTGTAGTGACCCTACTTGCTGTGCCAGCGGTCGTGGGTTCGAGTCCCACTGGCGGCATTCATTTATGTGATGAGCACGAATGTTTGTACTCCAGTCATGGGTGTTTCTATTTACAATATGTAGTTATGTATTTAAAGTTATATATGTGTAGTGTATCAACTATCCGGTATCCATAACACAAGCCTCGTAGCTTACCATGGAACTAGATGGTGATGTGTGTTAATGTCCCAAATATTTATTTATTGAAAATTTAAGGAAACCGTATAAGTATGAATAGAATTTATCTATCTGTATAAAAACTGTTCCCAGGTTTTTTTATTGATAACACTTAAGCTCATCATCAGCCATTAAACAAAAACATAAAATCGATTAAAATACAGAGGAGAAAAAGGTAGGCACTGAACTGTTTTGTCTTTGCCTATTTATTTATCAGTTATAAATATAAAAACGCGAGTGAAACCGCGTCTTAACGCTAGTTTCCGAATGATTTTAAACTATATATGCTCTATAGTTTTAGATAATCCAGACAAAGTCATAGAATAGGTTCAGTATCCATAGTAAATAACAATATGGCGTGTCCCCCCCACAAAGTTTCATTAAAATAAAACAGCGGGCCATTTATTAAAGGAAAAAGATTAATGTCCCATCCACAATACGTAATAAATTAGAGTTGATGGTAGAATGGAAGCCTGTCCGCCATTTTGTTTCCTGCTCGCGTCTGATTGGTTGGTTTGCTCAATCAATATATCATATCTCAACTCTGAAAGGTCGCAAGTCAAAAATGAGTTGGATCTTATTTCGATAGTAATTAGGTCTATTATTAAGTGCATGTTGTAAGTTACATATCATCATTCGACTCTACCTTGTATTTGCTGTTATTTGTATGGTTTCTTATTAGATTTTTTCTGCAATGGATTATAGACTCTATTTCTCTGTGTTAAAGTCGATAATATGTTTTATTTGAGACCGTTTAAGGGGTAATATTTCAAGTGAAGGTAAAAACAGCTCTATGCTCTTAAAATAGAGGTCATATTTGTGTATGAATACTTCAGGTATATCTCCGAAACGGTTAATGAATTTACCTTCGACTGGTTTTGGATTTTCGACTTTATCTTAGACGATCAAGGTACATTTTGGATTGACGGTTTTTAATAGGGGTTTAAGGTCTAACCACATTAGATGGCTTATAATTATACATTTTTGTGCTTTTTGTTTTGTTTTTTATTATTCAAGTTTTTTATTTATTTTTTAATTATTCTTTTGAATTATATACCTATTAAACATGTATTATATGGGTAGGTATATTGCTAAGAGGTTTTCGGGTTTCTATATATTTTCAGTAAATGATTTTTAAGTCTTTGAAGAGTTCACCACAAAGCTACACAGTAGGTACATACATAAGTTAGTTCCAAATAATTTATGAGCTAAAAAATGCTTAATTTTGTTTTTTTAATCTTTTTCGTTTCGTGTTATTTAACTTATTATTATTGGAATGTTTATATCTTATAAAATGACCTAAAAATATAAAATTATGATTTACTAGCGGCTCACCATAGCTTGGCCCGGGTTCGCCTCTAGGAAAACAAAAACAAACCTATCCCATAGGAACAGTACATTTTTCCGGGATAAAGGATCATAAAATTAAAAAATACCTAGACTATAATCTATCTCTGTGCCAAATTTCATCCAGATCCGTTCAGCCGTTCTGGCGTGAAAGAGTAACAAACATCCATACATACTCACAAACTTTCACATTTATAATATTAATACGGATTCATTGGTATAAAAAACATTGTATATATTCCATGACTTCACTATATTACAATAAAGTAATAAATATGATGTGACATTAGCACACAGCACCATCTAGTTCCATGGTAAGCTACGAGGCCTGTGTTATGGATACTAGATAGTTGATACCCTACACATATATAACTTTAAATACATACATATTGTAAATTTAAACATTCGTGCTCATCACACAAATGAATGCCACCAGCGGGACTAGAACCCACGACCGCTGGTGCAGCAAGTAGGGTCACAGCAAACCGAACCAAACGTGTCGTCAATTGTTAAATAAATCAATTTTTCATTGCAATTATTTATTTTTTCTTTGCATAATTCATAGATAAAATAAAAATTCGATGCCCCCTAATGTGCATAGGCCCTCCTAAACAGCAGGACATCAGAAAAACGCCGATTCTATTAATCTTACTTTTGTTCTGAATCCTATTACTTTTTTATATATACAAGTATTATTTTCTTATTTCGCTTATCTATTTTATATATATTCACCCTTGCGATACACTGTATATGTGTACAGCTTTAATACGATGGGGATCAGGCCATAGTCCACCACGCTGGCCAAGTGTGGGCGGACTGAGCATGTCTGCAGACAACTTGCTGGGTTCTCTCAGACATGCAGGTTTCCTCACGATGTTCTCATTCACCGTAAGACAATAAACTCTTGAACAAATGTCTTGGTAAAAGATACTCTAGGTACTAGTGATCATTCTGTGATATTTTAAGTTTGAATGTTAATCAGGTGCTTTAATCAAAATTACATAGATAATCTATAGGTACCTACATATAATAAAATTGTAACTAAACCGAATCTGTCCATTAAATATTTTGGAAAATCTTATTGACATAAACATTATTATCGATACAGAGGCCGAATCTATAGTTTTTAGAATTTTTGTGTGTCTGTCTGTCTGTTACCGCATCACAGAAAAACCACTGGATATTTTACAATACATATACAATTTTATTATATGTATAGATTCCAAAACTGTTTTAAAAATATACTTCCAACATATTTTTTGTAAAATTGCCATAGAAATTTTTAACAGTAGGTATACCTACACACGTGTGAATGCGCAATACGTTTAAAGAGCTACAAAGAATCCAGTTTTTCAAAATGCATATGTATACCTTTTTGACCGACTTAATTAGACCTGCTAAATTCGGATATATGTTTGTTTTTGTAGGTATATAGCGCCAAACCGCTCGCGTGGTAGGTATATACGTGAATAAAATCTAGTGTACCTATGTCTTAATCTAGATTTCGCTTTCTATTAAGCCATTCAAACAGCTCGAATACGTTGTCGTTACAGCGTGGAGCAATAAACAAACAAAAACTTGCGAAATTATAATACTAGCGACTCTTGCTGGGTTAATCTAAGGATTACTTGAAAATTTCATGAAAATCGCTCTAGCCGTTTTGAAATTCATAGAGAACATGAACATAGGTACCTACATCGATTTTTATATATATGACATAGGACAAAATGTTAGTCTAAACAATCAGTTTGTTTATTCCCTCCACGACCGCGGACACGCCGGCGTTACAGTTAACAATAGATTTCTTAGAAATTATAATTAATTTCTTAGAAATTTACCTAGAGGTGTTAGAATTGTAAATTTCAGACTAAAGATTTATGTAGACGGAGTCCGACAAAATAAATGTCGTAGTCAAAAATAGTAGCGTGTTTTGTTGTTAATGCTAATATTCTCGACTAGCATTGCCCGCGGAACAAAAACCAAATTCTTAGGTTTTACATATTAGTATGTATACTCTTGCATTACAGTTTTTGTATTTTTCTCAGAAATAAGATATTTTTCCGCGGTAAAAAGTATCCTATATGTTGACCCGGATAATCAGCCATGACCATACCAAATTTCATCACAATCCGTCCAGTAGTTTTTGCTGTGATGCGGTAACAGACAGACAGACAGACAAAATTTCTAAAAACTATAGATTCGGCCTCTGTATCGATAATAATGTCTATTTCAATAAGATTTTCCAAAAAATATTTAATGTGCTGATTCGGCTTAGTTACAATTTTATTATATGTATAAATTTTGACGTTTATATTTACTTACTTTAATGTGATCGTTTACGTTCTTTAATGAATATGGGACATTTTATTGTGTTAGTTGTTACAATTTTTGAGAATATAATATGAATAATAAAAACAACAGAATATTCTTAAGCATTACTTCTCTTCCCTTTGAAAGGGAGATAGCATATTATTAATTTTTTTAATATTTTTTCTTTATTATAATAATATCCGTCAGCTATTTTTATTTATTAACATTTATTTACTTATCACTCAGTATAAAAATTATCATCTCTATGTTGTTTTATTACATTATGGGTATATTTTCTATAGGTATATAGATACCTATAATAAAATTGTAATTGAGTCGAATCTGTACATTAAATGTTTTTTGGAAAATCTTATTGAAATAGTCATTATTACCGATACAGAGGTCGGTCGAAACTATAGTTTTTAGAATTTTCGACTGTCCGTCTATCTGGAAATGCATCACGAAAAAACCACTGGACAGAGTTTGATGAAATTCGGTATAATGATAGCTGGTTATCCGGGTCAACATATAGGATACTTTTTACAATATCTCATCTCTGAGAAATCTATACTAAACGTTAAAACGCTAGTTAAAAATGTTATTGTATGGCTTCATGTTTAGTTCTATAACTATTACTTAGTCTGAGTTGTAAATGAAATGGGCTTAGCAACTTTTTCTGGCACCAAAGGCGTCGTTATCTTTACAGCTTCCAGTTTTTTTTTTCATCTCAGGTACCTAAAGTGCTAATGACTGTAATTTTGCGGTTTTTAACATAAATGGGATCTTAGTTTTGTTTTTACAAAAGGATATTTTCAAAAGATGATACACTGTGATAGTTGAGTGACTAAGGGGTTTTGATGGTAATAGAATTAGTCCTTTTGGTTCAGTGGTCGCGTGTTGTCTGTACACTGCACGTTCTAAGGACTTAAGTTCTATTAAATCCTATTAAGGACTATTATAAATGTGAAAGTTTGTGATGGATGGATGGATGTTTGTTAATCAATCACGCCAGAAGGGCTGAACGGATCTGGATGAAATTTGGCACAAAGATAGATTGTAATTTGGAATAGCATATAGACTAACTTTTTGTCCCGGAAAAAGTACGATTTCCGTGGGATAGATCAGTTTTTGTTTTTCATTAGGGACGAACTCAAGCAAAGCGGGGGTGCGACGCTAGTATTGTATATTTACCTCCTTTTGTTTGGGATACAAAATTAATTATATATTTTTTCTGGGACAATCTGGATAATCTTATTTGACTTCTTAAATACCTATTCTGTTTCCTTTGTTATGGCCAAAATCAATAGACCTTTTTAATTTTTACCAATGGCACCAAAAATAAATCAGCGAAAAGATAGTTTTATTTAAAACTAGCGACTCACCCTCGCTCAGCTCGTGTTCGACCCTAGATATGTTTTAACGGTTAGTATAGATTTCTCAGAGATGAGATATTTTCCCGCAGTAAAAAGTAAAAAGTAGATAATCAGCTATCATCATACCAAATTTCATCAAAATCAGTCCAGTGGTTCGTGATGCGTTCTCAGGCAGAAAGACGAAACGACAGAAAATTCTAAAAACTGTAGGTACATTCGGCCTCTGCATCGATTATTGATTTCAATAGGATTAAAAAAAAAAGTAGAGATTCGACTCAGAATTTTATTATATGTATAGATTCAAATATTCGCGTAAATTTAAGAAAGTATTAAAGAGTTTATTTAAAGTATTAAACAAATTAGGTTTTAAAAGCGCTGATAAGTGATGACGCAGACATGACCTTAGGACGTCATCGTGACTGACATTTACTTTTTTTTTAATTCTGTCAAAAGCTCATGGCAATGGATGTTGCGATTGTTTTAATAGATCGATTAAGCCTTTGAATATGTAGAAAAAGTTTTTATATCTATTGAAATTTCGGTATGTAGGTAATCAAAAATAACACGGACATTTAATAAAATGTATACATTGAATTAAATTGGGTTAAATTTGTAATATTATGTATGTTTTATAAATGCTAGATTTATTTTTAGGGTTCTCTGAGATTATTACATATTGTCCGTCCATTCATCAGCGTATTTCCTTTACTTACTAACAGTAAAAGTTATATATATACCTATAGTGGGTCGAAATTTTTATTGTAGGTAGGTATATGTGTTAATATTTGGCGATTTTATGGAAAAATGGCAAAAGACTTTTTTTTAAATACAATAAGTTAAAATCATGTTTCTAACAAAATGGTGGATTACTTTCACTTATATAATTTAATTTTCAATTCCACTCAATTCTCGTGTTAATGATCTCAAAGCGTGCCAGTTGAGCACAGATTACTTCGCCAATGTCACATAAAATGGAGAAGACACGAGGGAGATTGGTCTACCATAAATGAAATTATCACTAGTTACATACTTATTATGAAACAAAGTCCCCCCGTCGCATCTATCTGTTTGAACGCGATAAACTCAAAAACTACCCAACGAATTTTCATACGGTTTCCGCCATTAGATAGAGGGATCCATGAAGAAAGTTTAGGTGTATAATTTATTTAGGTTTTGTGTAAATTGGGTGAAATATGACGATGATTGTTGAAAATGTCGGAAAAAATGCCGACTGCGAGCTTTATTTGCTGCATCGCGTAAACCAATAGAGATATGAAAACAATGCATTACGGAATTATTCGTACCTAGGGATGCACCGAGGGTAAGTCGCTAGTATTATATAAAAAGGGAGTAAATTCTTAATAAATCTTTGTAAAATCTTTGTTTCAACTTTAAAGCAATTCGTTATGATAACATCCACATAACGGAATAACGGAAACGTACCTACTCGTGAACTTCGAAAATCGCCATTTAATCAAGCTTTCACATAAAAAATCATTGTATACATTTTAAAACACTTTCACTAGCCGGAAGTAGACATTTCGAGTCACCGTGACATCACAAGATGGCGGCCAGTCATCGCCTGTCAGCGGTTTTAATGTTACTTGCACTAGTCATTACTGAAAAAGTTTATAAAAAATGTCTACACCATTGTAATTTTTGTATGTTTTGAATTTTACTGATATTGTCAATCGTTGAGGTCGTTGATACCAATTTGGTGTAGCTATCGAGTTTTGGTGACTTACAAAGTTTTCATTTCTAACATGATTACCACTTGTTTTACGGTGAAAAAGAATATTGTGAGGCAACCTGCATGTCTGAGAGAACCTAGCAAGTTCTTGAAAGTCTCAGTCTCAGTCCGCCCGCACTTGGCCAGCGTGGTGGACTATGGCCTGATCTCATCGTATTGAAGGGAGGCCCACACCCAGCAGTGGGACGTTAATATATGGGACGGGTAGCCCAATAGGGGATTTGGGGAACGGCTGATTAATATAAGAGACGGTAGCTTGCATTCTATCGAGTAGGTACCTCTTGTTTTAAGTCAAATAAAAATTGTTGGTGCTGGTGTCTCTAAAATTCTTTGTTTGTTGTTTGTTTGTTACTCCTTCATGCCGAAACGGCTGGACAGATTTGTATGAAACTTAGTACACAGACAGACTATGAGCTGGAGTAACACATAGGCTACTGTTACACACCTAGGGGCGTACCTGAGCGAAACGAGGATATTTCGCTAGTGAAATATTTTCTTCTTTCAGTTTGAGAATCAAGCATTATTATTATCAGTTTCGGAGATACATACATATGTATGTGACAGATATACAGTCTTAAAAAAATATATTGTCACAGTCAGTTCAAAGAGAATTGTCATACTTTATTTTTATATAGCTCTACATTTTTGCAAGAGTTTATAATGTAGCAGAATTGAGTACGGGAAAAAGGTTTTGGAAATGTTATCCCCTATTATGATAGATAGGGGATAAAAAGTGTGTATGGAAGATTTTTATTTGTGAAGTTACAGATATACCTATAGGAACGTATCACGAGAAAACCACGGGACAGATTTTAATGGAATTTGGTATGATGATAGCTGGTCGTCCGGGTCAACGTATAGGATATTTTTTACTACGGGAAAATATCTCATGTCTGAGTAATCTAAACATGAAAAATTTAGGAGCGAGGGTGAGTCGCTAGTTCTCATATAAATTTCAAAATCTCATAAAAACTCCACTTAAAAAAAGTAGAATCATTACTTTAAATAGGTAAGTTTTGAAATCGTAGAAACATTTTATTTAAAATGAAGAAATTTTAGGATGACTCATTTTTTTTATCCAACCAATGAAAATCATAACATCTAAAACTTTAAAGTTTCTATTTCTATGTTAGAAAAATATATTTTGACTATATTTTACTAACAGTATTTTTTAAATGAAATATTAAATTTTCGTCTGTAGTTTCATCCTTTTTTTTTAGCTTCACTTGCTAAAAAAACAGCCCACGTTACCTCCTCTAAAGAAATATTAGAATCATTTATAATTAAAGAGATTGTTACGTACAAACATACTAAAGCCCTTTTATATTAGGGCAAGTGCATTATATATATCTGTATGTTAGTAGGTACATTTTCTTATAAACTCATAAATGATTCAATAGAAACATGAAATAAAATTAGATCCTGATATAACAAAGAAAAAGAAAAAAACAAAATATCCAATTCCAACCCAAAGGTATTTTTTCCTTCAACCAATTTCAAGACCCTTACATACAGCGATCTCTTTCCAACAGCCACACCCACGTATATTAGAGCGAGATAGCATTACATAGTCACTCGCTTCTAAAGTAATCGATTTAGGCCCCGCCCATCGTCGTTTCGTAGGCTTTATTGGTCGGAAATTAAAAAAAAAAAACAGTGTGTGTAAAGCAAGGGACAAAAAGGTTCTACATTATGCCTTTAGCCTGTATGGAAGCGTGTCCTGTGCAGATTAACAATTAAAAAATTTGTGCATAGATTATAAATTGTAATTAATTGACAGTGTGGACTCTTTTGTGTGTGTGTGTGTGTAGTGTTGTGATTTTTTTTTAATTGCGTGAGTATTTTTTTAAATAGTTATAATTTTAGGTTTTGTTTAGGTATCTATTTGGGTGCTAAGTCATTTAATACCTAATTAAAGTATAGTTTTGATTGCATATCTCTAATTAAAATATTTCTAAAATTGAATAAATATTATTTTTTAAAATAATAAGAGGATTTCCAAAAATAAAGAAAATTTAGCTTCTTTAAGTGAAATTATCCGTCAAAATAAGCTCTTCAATTTATAATTTTATTGAAATAATAAAGTTTTTATTTCAAGTTGCTTTGAAAATGATTTCTTTAGCACTTGAGGATATTAGATAGTTGAAAATATAATAGCTCAATTATAATTTCATTTATCAAAGTAAAATGTATGTGAAAAAATATAATTAATCGATAGGAAAGACACTAAACCCGTAAAAATATATGAAATATATGAAAACTAGGTTTTCCCCGCGAATGCCGCGTGGAAGGCTATAAATAGGCTTGGTATAGAATGCAAGAACAATTTTTCAAATCGGAATAGTAGTTTCTAAGATTATCGCGAACAAACAAACAAAACGACTAACCAAAAAAATTCTTAAGCTTTCTGATATTAGTAGATATACATGTGAGTGAGTCTGTTTGTTTTTTTTTAACAATTTTACATGATATGCCTATACGCGGCCTTATTTTGATTTTGGGAGAAGACACGGAGGAGATGGCCGGTATGATTTTTAGACAACAGAAAAACTAAAGTTTTTGACGTCTCTAAAGTCATAGACTCGTTACGGCTCTAAGAAACGAAGTAATTACCATTCAAAGTAGGTACTTACCAGTGGCGAAGGGTCGATACAAGACGTCTTACCTTAAAATTAGTTTCCTATAATTTTACATACATTTAATTTTTTTTAATGTATAAATGTTCTTTTGGAAATATATATACCTATAATAAAAGCTTTATTTCTTTCTGCATTAATTCGTATATAAAAATAATATTTTTTTGGTACGGCTTACCTCTGCTAAAATTTCATCCTTCGCCACTCGTAGGTACCTACCTATATTTAAGTTTTTTGTATGAAACTGCATTACATGGGACGAAATATATAAACGATGTAGAAGTTGTGGGCAAAAGCTTATTATATTTTTACTAATAATTAACATTTACTTATTTCATTTATCATGAACTTGTAATACAAAACAAATTAACCGACGGCAAATTACCGTCGTCTTGTATTTCTAACTTACCATCGCTTAGGGCGCTTCCCTATAGGTAGGTATATATACTCCAGCTCATATTCTATCTGTGTTATAAATTTCATACAAATCTGTCCAGCCGTTTCAGCGTGAAGGAGTAACAAAAATATATACAAACTTTCATATATATAATAATACTAGCTACGTACCTTCGCTTCGCTCGGGTTCGTCTCTAGTGAAAAACAAAAACAAATCGATCCCACGGGAATCGTATATTTTCCGGTATTAAAAGTAACCTATATGCTATTCCAGACTATAATCTATCTCTGTGCAAAATTTCATCCAGATTCGTTCAGCCGTTCTGGTTTGATTGAGTAACAAACATATTATATCCATGCAAACTTTCGCATTTATAATATTTATGGGATAGTAGGTATGTAGGTAAAATGAGATACTTACGCGGTTTTTTACTCACTTCTATGAGTTCTCGATATTTCGGCACTAACAAGAGCTATACACACGGCCACTTATATTTATCTATAAGTACATATGTACCAACCTATAATAAAATTGTAACTAAGCCGAATCTGTAAATTAGATATTATTTGGAAAATCTTATTGAAATAGATATTATTATAGTTACAGAGTCCGAATCTATAGTTTTTACAATGTTTGTCTGTCTGTTTGTTACCGCATCAAAGAAAAACCACTGCAGAGATTTTGATGTAATTTGGTATGATGATAGCTGGTTATCCGGGTCAACATATAGGATACTTTTTATCGCGGGAAAATATCTCATTTTTGAGAAAAAATACAAAAACTGTAATATAAGAGTACCTATATGTAAAACCTAAGAATTTGGTTTTTGGTCATCTGAACGCGGGCGGAGCCGCGGGCAATGCTAGTCTTTATATAAATATACTAAAGACAAAACAGTTCAGTACCTTTTTCTTTTTCGTTTTTCAACTGATTTTCTTTATTTTTTGTTTAGTACTTACCTACCTATTAACAAGCTTTAGTATTATCAATAAAAAAATTATAACTGGTAGTAACTATACATTTTAATATACTAGCGACTCACTCTCGCTTCGCTCGGGTTCGTTCCTAGGTACGTTTTAACGGTTAGTATGAATACAATATACATGTTTTATCCATATAAACCTTCCTCTTGAATCACTCTATCTATCGCTGAAAACTGCATTAAAATCTGTTGCGTAGTTTAAAAGATCTAAGAGCACAGACAACGGGAGCGACTTTGTTTTATACTATGTATAGATTTTATTTATCTATATCAAAACCATTGTCCTGTCAGATTTCCCTCCGATCCATCAAAATGACATAAGAAATGTCAAAATATTAGAACTTTATTCCCTAGTGTATGTGGGATCTTATTTTTTTTTCTCAATTACACGGCATACGTGAAGTAAATTGTGCCCAACTGACATACGTCGAATTCACCTAATTTTTTTATATTATCTATATCTCTGGGGATGCTTTGTATGTATATATTCGCGCTATTTCTTGTTAAATGGATATTGTGGATGTAGCTGTGTAAAATGTTGCTGTTTTTTTTTCTTTAAACTATTACTGCTTTGTAACTTTCTTTAATCGGTTTTTTTTATCTTTAGTGTAAACTACTCTTATCTTTCAAAAGCCCATGTCACGTAGGTTCGATCATTGTAAAATAATTATACTTTGATTAAAAATAACATTAATTAAGTAGGGATTTACCCTCGCTTTGTTCGAGTGCGTCCCGAATCACGATTTGTCTATTGTATTTAATGATACTAGCAGAGCCCGCGGCTTCTGAAAACTAAACAAAACAATCTCTAAAAAGGTAGGTTTCATATAAACCTTCATCCTCTATTTACCGCCTTATAGGATAAAATTTGAAAAATACTAAAACACGTATTTATTTAATTTTATTGAATAGCATTAATGCCAAGTTCAAGTAATTCTGATCTTGATATTTATTTGGATTGTATTATAACGTAATTTCCCGTGGGAATGAGATAATCTCCTGCAAATAAAAAGTAAGATTTCCTAATGAAAGAGTAAAAAACATGAAAATGTCCTCCCGACCGATGTCGGTCGCGGCGGTCAATCTCACTGAGATTAGCCAACTGTATGAGATAATATAGTGCAGAAGTGTACCTACGCGTACACAACGTGCACTCTGTGTCAGATGAAACAACTTCTCAACTCTGGGCTGTCATTGAGATTTACTATACAGAAAGAATCAATAAGTAAACTTGGTGCGACCCGGGAATTGAACCCTGAATGCTAGCAACTACACTGCCGAGGTAGTTACATAAGTATACGGTTATTATATAGTTGTTACGGACAGTATCTACCACTCTACAGTCTTATGACACTTCTAACCTAAGTCTCTCCCGTGACCATGTGCGCTATAATGCATTCAACACACCACACACAGACCACCAGACCAATCCCATAAATGTTTTCTTACATCTTACTAAGATTATAAATGTGCAAGTTTAGATGTTTGGATGTTTGTTACTCAATCACGCCCGAACGGCTGAACGGATCTGGATGAAATTTGACACAGAGATAAATTATAGTCTGGATTAGCACATAGGCTTTTTATCCCAGAAATGTACGGTTCCTGTGGGTGTATAATGTATATAGGTACTAAACGTTAAAATGTACCTAGGGAAGAACACGAGCCAAGCAAGGGTGAGTCGCTAGTACCAAATACACGATGATCATTTAAGCTACATTAAAATTAAATCGATCTGACATCAAATTCTGTAAGCAACGACCCAAAATAACATTCAAAAGTCAACTATTGTTACTCCAAATGGAAAAAAATGAAGAATTTCTCAACGCCCCCGCAACTCATGCGCCTTATTGCAATGGAATAAGGTTTAAAATGTCGATTTGATAAAAAAATTCAAGAGTACGAGATACTTAAGAGTTTCCCTTTTAGAAGTCGATTTTCGAGTTTGGTTTTTTGTACGTGTGATACAATTTGTATTTTAAACTAGTTCTAACATTCTGTTTTACTCGTGTTTGTTTGAATTTACTCCACAATATGTACCTACTAGGTAGTATTGATAATTTAAAAGTCCCACTGAACAGATTTTGATGATAATATTGGAAAGAAACATTATTTTTATGAGAGCAACTGTTGAGTATCGCTTGGGCTCTCTTCATCACTGTCTTTTGAAGCCGGTGGTAGCTCACGGATTCACATACTAACATTTATTTCTGACTGTTCAGTGGAAGTTTTAAATTATCAATACCAATACGCTTTTTTTTAAATCATCAATCAATCATGTACCTATTAGTCTCGCTGAGTTTCTTTCGCCAGTTCTTCTCATGTCTCCTCAAACCGCTACTTTCCGAATTGGTAGTAGACTTATGACGCTCAGTAAAAAAATATAATAATTTAATCTATACATATAATAAAATTCTAACTCAGTTGAATCTGTACATTAAGTATTTATTTATATCTATACTAATATTATAAAGAGGTAAAGTTTGTGAGTTTGTGACGTTGTGAATTGTGAGTTTGTGAAGTTAGAGGGGGTAATCTCTGGGTCTACTGAACCGATTTAGATGAAATTTGGTAAGAAGATAGTTTCAAATCCTGGGAAAGACATAGGATACTTTTTATCCCGGAAATCATCCCTTAAGGGGGTGAAAATGGGGATGATAGTTTGTATTGAGAAGCAGGCTAGGGACGAACCCCAGCGAGGGTGAGTGTCTAGTACTAAATATTTTCCATCGAATTTTGAGAGTGACAGGAATAGAGAGTGCACGTTGTGTCTGCGCGTATACTTGTGCACTATAATATCTCCTGCGCGTCTGGCTAGTCTCAGTCAGATTGACCGTCGTGGCCGAAATCAGTCAAGAGGATATTATTATATTGTGTCAGTGCGTTTGTCACTTTTTCACACTGTAACGACTAAACAGATTTCAGTGAAATTCGGCTTTTAGATAGTTTATGTTTTGGATTAAAACATGGGCTACTATTTTATTTGCAAGCAAAGCCGCGAGTAAATGCTAGTGAAAGAAGTCGGGATGACTGCGTTATTTTAGGGTAAGAATGATTAAAAAAAGTGGGGTTTTCAAGCCGACCGATATTATGTAAATCTTGCTATATTCAAGTTTAAAGGAACTGGGCGTGTTTTTGTAAAGAGTTCTACAATTTAAAAGTCAAAAGTCAATGCGAGGGATCAAAATTTCTTTTTTAATAAACTAGCAAAATCCGCGATGTCGTTCGTATGTTCGTATGTTATTATATGAATATTGAATACCATGAAAATTTAAGAAAAGGAAACTACAAATAATATAAAGAGACAGAGTTTATTTGTTTGAACGCGCTTATCTCAGAAACTACTTATCCGATTTAAATAATTCTTTTCGCATTACATAGCACGTTTATTGAGGAAGGCTATAGGCTATATATCATCATGCTACTACCCAAGGGAGCGGATCAGTAATCATAAACGTCAACAAATCTGGCAGACTTCTATACATTATTGTAAAACTGATGTTTATAATCAAACAAATTAAACGCGGGTGAAACCGCGGGACGCAGCTAGTTGTTATATAAAGCTCTATTGACATTCTACGGGAAATTGTCTTTTTGACTGAACTCAAAAAAGAGAGATTCATCTGTATTTTTGTGTGTATTTTGTGTATGTTAGAAGCTATTACTTCGATGGTAGTTAATCAATTTTCGTATATATTTATTTTATTTAATAAGTTAAGAATAGATATACAATATAAACCAAGTGGATAATGGACTCCTATCAGTGGGTTGGGAAACCTATGAGTACCTATCGGTAACTCATGTGCGCATCATTTCCAACATGATTACCACTTGCCTTACGGTGAAGGTGAACATCGTGAGGAAACCTACCTGTCTGAGAGTACCTAGCAAGTGTTCTGTAGATATGCTCAATCCGCCCGCACTTGGCCAGCGTGGTGGGCTATGGTCTGATTCCCCTAGCATTGAGAGGCCCACTCCCAGCTGTGGGACGTTGAAACGACAGTGACATAACCTACAAAATGTCGTAGTTGTTTCGTCCATATCAATTTTATTCTTGTCTATTTCAATTGGAAAGACAATTGAGTCTAATTTAACACTAAAATACCGCCATCTTAGATTCATATCTTCCGTCTTACTCTCAACGCGTATTCTATATATTGCCGTCTCGCTCTAAGACTAAGATGACCATAATTTTAGTTGTACAATTTGTTTCTATCAAAGCAATTACTGCGGTTTTATAATTGAAATCTGTTGTTGAAATGGTTTTGGTATTGTGGTCTTATTAATGAAGACGAGGGTCGTCAGTTCGAATTCGTTTAGAGCATTGTTCTTGTGTAGGTTGTAGGTATATTTTGATCGATGTGACATTGGTTTTATTTGATTCTACAGTATTTTAAGTATTCAAGACTTAATCCATACTTAATATTATAATTGTGAAAGTGTGTTTGTTTGTTCGTCTTTGTTTCACGTCGAAACGGCTTGGCGGATTGGGGTGATTTTTTGTGTAGAGATAGTTAAAGGGCTGGAGAGTAACACAGGCTACTTTTTACTGCGGCAGATTATCTCTTTCCCACGGGAAAACACGTTATAATATAATCCAAAAATTATTTATAAGCAGAATTACAAGAAACTTGGTATTAATACTCTTCAATTCAATTAATTAAATACGTGTTGTAGCATTTTTCAAAATTTATCCCATAAGAGGGTAAATAGCGGATGAAAGTTTGTATGAAACCTACCATTTTAGAGTTTTTTTTTGTAGTTTTAGCGCGAGCGAAGCCGCGGGTTCTGCTAGTTATTATATATGTACTATACTACTACTAGGTGTGAATTCCCATTCTTGTTTTATGAAAACGTGGAACCAATTCAACTAGAACCGCGTGTAACTTTTTAGTGATATTTGAATCTAACGAAGAGAATATGCCAATGTTTGACGACAAGTTGGGCTCAATTTGCAGTGACAGCGATCGCGGGTTCGAGTTCCGCTGGGGGCATTCATTTATGTGATGGGCACGATTGTTTGTACTCCAGTCATGGGTGTTTATGTTTATATTATAAAATATGCATGTATTTAAAGTTATATATGTGTAGTGTATCAACTATCTGGTATCATCTATATAACATCTGAGGTACACGAAATAGATTTATATATAGGCAAGAATTGCTCATTTAATATTATAAGATATTTGCCTCACACAGAAATCAAACTTGATCTTATTTTATAATTCCCACGAAAACTTAATAACAATGGTCACATGCTTCGTGCTCTCTAATTCCTAATAAGTTAGAGCGAGATAGCTATACCACTTTATCTGTCCATCTCTCTCAATCTCTTTGAAACGCCGCCATGGGATACTAAATTACATCTGATAGGCGGACGAATATTCATTTTTTTAATATATAATTTGATTTTTTTTTGTAGTTTTTGCCGGTTTTTAATGATGGGAAAAAGTATATGTTTCGAATTGGTATATAAAGCTACGGGTTTTTAGTTTCTTCTTATGTAACATTACCTTTTTAAAGACAATACTTAAATTTTTGTGAGTAATTTGTATCATATTCTATTAGTTTTAGAGCATTTTTATTTTCTTACTATGTACTGTGGTAGGCACTGTCTGTAACAACTGTATACGTAATGACCTTTGAGACGTCTAAAATCTTAGTAGCTAACCAAAATGAAATATCCGCGACTAAATCCGAAATGATGATTATTTTAAAATAGCACTATTTAAAACTAGAAAAACAAAAACAAATCTATCCCACGGGAACCGTAAATTTTTATAGATTTTTATATATTATAAAGTAGCCTATGTGTTATTCTGATGTATAAGCTATATTATTGTAAAGCTTCATTAAAATCCATTCAGTAGTTTTTGCATGAAAGAGTAACAAACATCCATACATCTATACCTACACCCAGCCATCTTCACAAACTTTCGCATTTATAATATTAGTAGGATGCATATTTTATGATAAAGTTTTTTTAATACATTTTTCGTATAGAATAAAAAAATATATCTTTAATCTATCTGAGGGCTTTTTTAATTTTCTCTTTGACTATTCTCTCTTAAACATAATGGTTATTTTTTTAAGCTACATAAAAGCTCTTAAGACATGCACTTTTGTATGTACTCAGCCCTTTTTAACGTCCCACTTCTGGGGGTGGGCCTCCGTTTAATACGAGGTGGATCAGGTCATAGTCCACCACGCTGGTCAAGTGCGGGCAGACTGAGCATGTCTGCAGACAACTTGCTAGGTTCTCTCAGACATGCAAATTTCCTCACGATGTTTTTCTTCACCGTAAGACAAGATATAATCATAATAAAAATGATCGTATAAGAAGTTATCAGAGGTACGAGACCCGGAATTCGAACCCGCTTCACTCGGTTTCCCAAGCGAGCACGCTACCACTGGGCTATTGCTATTATTATACTTTGCAAATATAAAGCGTTGCCTGTGAATGTACGTTAGATCGAGATAATTATCTTTTAATAGGAAAGAAGTTAACGTAACTAAAAAGCGCCTTATTTAAATATATACCTACTACAATAGTCTGTGGTGTCCGTGGCTTTCTAACAATTATGTCTTTCATACAGCCGTGAACGGGCTAAAAGTTCTTTAGTTTCAAATGAAAGTGTAATTTTCTAGCGTGTTATAAACAAGCAGCGCCACCTATTGGCATTTTTTATTACTAACAGTAGTCTATATGCTACTCCATCTCATAATCTATCTGTATACTGAATTTCATCCAAATCGGTTCATCCGTTTCGGCGTCAAGGACTAACAGACAGACATACATACACAAACTTTTTTACAAGCACTTTTGAATTATGAACTCTAAATTAAATATCAGTATTGAAAGTCTGAAGTGAGGAGATTACTACGAAATCGAAAGACAGTTCTGCTGAGAAGATCCCAATATCCAACTGCTGGCTCCATCATCAGATCACTTTGATAGCATCAAATTTTTGCCCATTTCTCGAGTTCACATCGCTCGGGTTCGTCCTTAGGTACGTTTTAACGGTTAGTATAGAATAGATAGACTATATATTATATGTTATATAACCTATAGCTTTCCTCAATAAACAGGCTATCTAATTATTTACCACTTGTCTTACGGTGAAGGAGAACATCGTAAGGAAACCTGTATGTCTGGGAGAACATAGCAAGTTGTCGAGAGACGTGCGATCCGCCCTTGGCCAGCGTGGTGGACTATGGCTTGATCCCCTTCGTATTAAAGGGAGGCCCACCCCCAGCAGTGGGACGTTAAAAAGGGCTGAATACAAAGACTACTATCTCTCTGTCTTTTTATTTATAGATGAAATTCAGAGTTATATCAAAAAATGTACGCTAAATTATTTCTTTTAAAGCATAACAAATGGTTACTTAACATTGATCTAAGTAGCACAACGTAGCCTTGACAATGACTTAGTCGAAAGTGAAGTGATCTATAGATCACGGATAAGTATAAATAGATCATTGTTGATGTTTACTTGATCTTCGATTTAAGTATTTTTATTTTGATAGTTTCTAAGGTCATGATGGTATTATTGTGTTTTATTTTACATTTCTTATGTAACATTACATTTCTAGTTAAGCTATGTTTTCTAAGAACATGTTTAGATGGGTTACCGTTTTATAAAACAATAACTAAGTTTAGTTTCTATTCTTCTGAAGGCAAATGTAACCCAAAATGTTTTTTATTGTGTTCGTTCAGTGAAACTTTCGTTAACTTGCAAACGTTTAGAATTTTCGCGTTCAAATTAAATTTATTTAAACGGATATTGTTATTTTTAGCTAGTTGACTTAAAAATGTATCAAAATTTTATATCAAACTAGGGATTTACACTCGTTTTGCTCGCGTCCTTAACAGTCTACGCGTTACTTCAGGTCGTTCAAGCATGAAAGACTGACACATACGTACATATATACATATTTTTGTATTCATAATGTTAGCCTTATAAATTTAAAGACCAAACCCTATGGTGTAACTAATAGCCATTGAAGAGTTCCACTATCAGCTCCTGCCAGCATTAGACCAGCTCGATACTTTCCTAAAATTGTATTGGTCTATCCAATCACACATGCATTCAGCCCTTTTTAACGTCCCACTGCTGGGCACTGACCACTATAGTACGTGGGGGATCAGGCCGTAGTCCACCATGTTGGCCGAGTGCAGGAGGACTGAGCATGTATTTTGAAAAGTTGCTAGGTTCTCTCAGGCGATGTTTTCCTTCGCCGTTAAGACAAGTGGTAATCATGTTAATTGCACATGAATATATCAGAGGTGCGAGACCTGGGATTTGAACCCGCTTCACTCGGTTTCCCAAGCGAGCGCGTTACCACTGGGCTTCCATTACCTTATAAGTTACTAGCATTGCCCGCGGCTCCGCCCGCGTTCAGATGACCTAAAACCAAATTCTTAGGTTTTACTTAGATATTCGTATACTCTTGCATTACAGTTTTTGTGTTTTTTCTCAGAAAAGATATATTTTCTCGCTGTAAGAAGTATCCTAAATGTTGACCCGGATAACCAGCTATCACTATACCAAATTTCATCAAAATCTCTCCAGTGGTTTCTCTGTGATGCGGTAACAGACAGACAGACAAAAATTCTAAAAACTATGGATTCGCCCTCTGTATCGATAATAATGTTTATTTCAATAACATTTTCCAAAAAATATTTAATGTACAGATTCGGCTTAGCCACAATTTTATTATACATATGTATAGATTACCTCTGTATATGTGTACTAATATGTAGTTTATATATTCCACGCTAATCGTAATATAATATATCAAGTTAGAGGAGTTTTTAGAAATACACACATTTACATACCATTGCTAATTTTTCCTTATATATAAATACCTATATCCTCTCTCTGATTGGTCAACCGTGAAGGTTGAATCAGTATGGCGTGTTTTTTACCTTTCTGCGGACGACAGATAATCGATTTAATTTGAGTTTTTGTTATGTTGGTACGAGGAAAATGAATGTGCCTATCTTTTAGTTTTAATTTTCGGTTGTTCGAGTTGGCAATGCTGGTCTGCATATGTTTTTTTTTGTTTCGTGGATCTATTTTTCTTGTAAAGTTGAGACGGATAATTAGAACTCACTTAGTTCTAAGAAGGTCCTGATTCTAATTGATATTAGGAGATATTACAGATAGTTTGAAACGACCGGTGAGAGATCAGGACCGACGGCTTTACGTGCTTTCTGACACACAGGAGTGCAATTCCACCCACTTCCCGACTCCAACCTTTATAAACTTAGCCTAACCGAGAACTCGAACCAAGGTTCACCCGGATCTGCAACCATATATGTTAGTGATCTGCGACCAATAAGACTAATGAAATAATTAAAATTCGTTAAAAAAATAGAATTTTTAATACGATGACATGGTTAAAGAAATCCAACATTGTGTTTAGAAGTCCGCATCTGAAGAGTAAAGAGACAGGGTCCTAATATAAAGTTTATGTTATTTGTCTTTGAAATCTAGTAGATAACCTGTGGATTTTCTCACTGGTAATAAAAAAAATATTTAATCAACTACTCTAAGTAGTAATAAGAACCAGTAAAATAAAACGTAAATATTTTGTAAACGTATAGTAGCTTATTTTTTTTTAGAAGTGGCAAATAGTTCTTTCTAGGTTTAAAATATCCAATATAAAGTCCTAGCCCATGAAAACAAATTTTCCAAGCGACATTCTAACTACCACTTGACCGTATTTTTTAATAATTAAACTAATAAATAATGAAATAATAAAGAAATATGTTGGGACACTAATATTTAACACACAGCACCATCTAGCTCCATGGTAAGCTACGAGGCCTGTGTAATGGATATCAGATAGTTGATACACTACACATATATAACTTTAAATACATACATATTATAAATATAAACACCTATGACTGGAGTACAAACATGAACAAAACTCATCACACAAATGAATGTCCCTAGTGAGACTATCCAGCGACCGCTGGAACAGCAAGTACCGTCACTACAAACTGAGCTTAACGTGTCGTCTAATAACTAATGATGTAAAGTGACAAAATCAGAACAAAAAAAACAGCTTTTAACACTAATTTACTATTTCTTATCACAATCTATTATCAAGATGACATTAGAAAATATATAACAAAAGTTTAAAATTTAACCGCCATGTCGTCAGTGTCAAAAAACAATAACGGCATTTGCTTAATCCTCCTTTTGTGTGGTTAACTGTACGTGGCTACTACTTATGGGAATTGGTTTTTTTTAACTGCAGTTTAGTCGTAGGTAGCCCGTTTGATTGTAGATATTGTCTTTAGTTTGATGCCCGGGTCGGGTAAATAGTATTGGTTATTTCTCTATAAATTCTTCGCAGCTTGGATGTCGAAAATTTGATGCTTCCATGCTTCGGAGTATATGTAATGTTTGTTTTGTTTCATCTTTCTTCTATTGCAATTGAAAGTTAGAGTGTATGGAGTAAATAGCTAATATAATGAAGAATAGTTGTTAGCATTGAAATTTTAAAAGAATATCTATTTGGCAATGTTGTTTTTAATATAAGGTCATAGGTTCGCCTCGTTGTAAAGATATTATTTAAGCCACTTCTAGTTTGTTCTGTCCACATGATTGCTGTAAAGCATTCGAATCGTCGGAAACCAAAAATCGTAATAATCCGCGAAAAGATTCGAAAGATAGTTTTATTTCGAACTAGTTACGTTTTGTTTAGCTTAGAGATGAGATATTTGCCCGCAGTTAAAAGTATCTTATAGGTATGTTGACCCGGATAACCAGCTATCATTATACCAAAATTCATCAAAGTCTGTCCAGTGGTTTTCTCGTGATGCGGTCACAGACAGACAGACAAAATTCTAAAAACTATATTAGATTCGCTCTCTGTATATACCTATAGATAATAATGAGTATTTCAATAAGATTTTCCAAAAAATATTGAACGTAGGTATAGATTCCACACAATTAGAATTTTATTATATGTATAGATAGATGTCAAATATTCGCGTAAATCTAAGAAAGTATTACGAGTAAATCCCAACTAATTTACAAGTGTAATAAAATATGGACATGCCGTCACAAAATCAGAAAAAAAAGTTAAAAGAACCAAAACTATTTCTAATGCTATTATATTTTGTACTCAATTATGTTCTTAGAGCAAACCCTTTTCAAGAGTAACGAGATTATACGATGTGGTCGGATTTAACTGAGTTTTTTGTATAAGGGCTCCTTGTCTCGACTACTGTTCTGTCACCGAAACAATAAATTGTTAAATTGTTAGGTTAAATGAACGGTTTTGCGGAGATTTCAGTTAAATAAATATGGACACTAACTAACGGCTTCTATGATTTTTGGTTTTTGTTTTTGAAGCTTATGGTTTGTAATTTATGGTACGAGTATATATCATTTATCGGTTAAGTTATGTTTCGTTATTTTTGAAGTTATATTTTTTTTGGGGCGTCGGGACAAAATTATGAGAGTAAAATTTTTACGATGCGCGCGCACACCGACAGCCAAAAAGCGACATGATGAAGTTAGCTGATAACTGTTTGTTGCCATGGTATCCGTTGTTACTGTCTGACATTATATTCTTTCCTTAAATGATATTCTATAAATGTATGATTGTAATATGCCCAATATGCCTTATTTAATTATTTTTATTAATTTATCATTCCTTTTACAAACAGATCGATGTGACATACGTGATGAAATCTTTAGCAATTTTTGTTCTGTTACGCCAAAGAAGTGCAACTTCTTACGTGCTTACATAAGTACCTACACAAACACGTTTTTTTTTAAATAAGTACTTAAACCACCCCTGGCACACCGCGAACAAAACAAAAAAATCATTATTCAAATCGGTCCAGCAGTTTTTTAGTTTTAGCGAGACAAACGAACAGAAATTGTTTTTTTTATGTATATTCTAATTAATGAATTGTCTATGTATTCTTTCAGGTGAATACGTTATTCAGGGTGAGTTACCTGAACAGCTTGTAACTGAAGAGTCAGGATTTGATCTTCTAGAAGAGGCCCTTCAGCTCGTAGAACTTGGAGACGAGGGTGACAAGAAGGATGAACAGACTCAGGTAATTATTCTGCTTCACTGATAAATAAGGCGTGAGTTTTACTGAATAGTTTTGTAAATAACTATTTATTTTTATTATCTGTACATAAAATAATATTGGTAAGGCAATATAGTTAACCCGCACTCGGCCAGCGTGGTGGACTATGGCCTGATCCCCCTCGTATTGAAGGGAGGCCCACCCCCAGCAGTGGGACGAAAAAAGGGCTGAATACATACATACAAGGAATTATAATTGAAGGCACAATGATAAAAAAAGATTGAGCAACTTTAAAATGCTATATATTTGTCGTTTTACACATGCTATCTTTTTATGTTTAATTTAAATTTTAACTTTCTTTCATTAAAAAAAAACATGAAACTTTGTCAGACTCAGTAGATAGATGGTGCTTTTATCTAATATAGTTAAAGAAAGATAAAAAATAGATCAGATCCCCTACTCACACCATTATTTGTCCATTCAAATACCTACCAGAACCTACCAGGACCTACCATGACCTACAAGGGCAAATAACTAAAACAATTTCATTTTCAGGCGGTAGAGGGGAGCAGCGGTGCTAATATGCTGCATCCGGCTATGCGGCATGTGCCGCACCACCCGCTCGCCCACTACCACAATCAGGTTAGTTTTAGATATACTATACTACGGGTGTAGATTCGGAAATCCTGGGCTCGAGTCTTGGGTTAAGCTAAGAATAAAGGTTTTCTATCAAGAAGTTGATAATACCAGCCCGCAGTTCTGGAACTGGCAGTTACATCGTTATACCGAAGCAAAGCACTCAAAAGGTCACTTTTACGCTTGGTTTCGCATCGAAAGAAAATACAGGTGAGAGTGCACGTTGTGTCTGCGCCTTTATTTGTGCACTATAATATCTCCTGCAGTTGGCTATTCTCAGTGATATTGGTCGCCGTGGCCTATCTGTGAGGAGAAATTTTTAGATTTACTTATATTACTTAGTACTAACAAATTATGTAACCAAACGATTTACAAGAAAGTTGATTTTGACCTATTGGTTTTAATAATTATACACCAAAAGTTCTATTGAAATTTGCTCAGCCATTCTGACTGTATTATTGTTAAAATAGCTGTTTTTCTCTCGGAGGTGGAATTTTCTTTTTTTTTACAAATTTGCGAACATAAAAAACAAACACACAGACACTTTCTTTTTTTTTTTTGATGTCGGTCGAAAATTAAGAAATTAGTAAGATTCAAATCTAAACATTGCCTCTACAAGATACGAAAAAAGAGAAAAAAGTAAAAACGACATGATAAATGATGTCCAATGTCACAGATTAAATACCACACACGGTGATCGAGAGTTAAACTATTTTCGACACCTGTCTTCAATTGCTGTTTTGATTTAAATTCTAAAAATTAAGGAGATTTAAGCTATTTTTTGTTCGTATGTGTACATGTTTTGGTGGTTTTGTCTGTGTTTATAACATTTTTTTTCTTAAGTGTTGTATAGATGTCAAATATTCGCGAAAATCTAAGTAAGTAATAAATATGGGTTTTAGAAAGTTTCTAAGTACATATAATTATGTTATTGATTATGTATAGTTCTTACGGACGTTTTTTTTATGTATTTGCTGTATATATTCACAAGAAGTGGGTATATTATCATATATTTATTAATATCAATTGGTCCCGTATTCGAGTTCCGGGTCGTGCCAAAAATACCTACATATTTCATCTGTTAGGAAATTCTCTATAAAATCCCGATTGGGAAACTGTGTGGCATCTCCGTCCTGTATCATTTATCTTATCCCAAATATTGAATTGTCCCAACAGATCGAATTTCGACCCCTGGACGAATATTAGATATTATTATTCTATACTAGTTACTTTAACGGTAAGTATAGATTTCTCAGAGATGAGATATTTTCTCGCAGTAAAAAGTATCCTATATGTTGACCCGGATAGGTTATCCGGGATAGCTGGTTGCTATCATCATACCACATTTCATCAAAATCTGTCCAATGGTTTTCTCGTGATGCGTTCCCAGACAGACAGACAAACAGACACAAAAATTCGAAAATACTATAGATTCGGCCTCTGTATCGATAATAATGTCTTTTTTCAATAAGATTTTCCAAAAAAAATATTTTATGTACAGATATAGAGAATAGATTCGACTCAGAATTTTATGATTTGTTTCTACATAACCACAGACTATATGAAAGTAGGTACGTGGAATAAAATAAGTCTCGTATGTCGATGTCGATATATTCATATTTTTTTGTTTAAATTTAGCTTTAAAAGTTTAATTTCGAATAATATTAGTCAGTACTTTTTATAAAACAGTTTCCAATCTCAATATCGACAAGTGGGGCCTAAGTAAATAACATTCCGTCTACGTGAATCGTGAAAAAAGAATTTAGTGATGTAGGTATATGATAAATAATGTCGATAATATTTTATTTATTTTTATTTTATTTTTATTGGGGAAACATAGAGTGTTGACAAATGTTTAAACAATAATTTGTAGAAGTGGTTCATAGACCAAAAAGTTTCCACTGATACGTGAATCATATCGAGCTTTGAAGTTGATAGTTAGTTACAATTACAAAAATTAACTAAAAGTGTATGACACAAAAAATATATAATTAATCTAAAAAAAAAATAACTGCTAAATAGATACTGTCGATATTTTTTATTTTTTTAAAATAATTACTCTAATAGTAGGTAATATAATATCTTTTTTCTAATCTTTAGTAAATTGGCGTATTAGATTATAGTGTATAAACGTAGCGACGCATTTAATAATATATATTTTTTAAGACTTTACAATAATAACCACTCACTTGGGTATGAATTTCTCGATTTTGAATTAACTCGTTATTTTTAAGACTGCGTTCATATTGTCGATTAATTTTAATGCATAATCTATCGATTATTATTATTTGCGCAAGAGCATCACTAGTGTCACAACCCAAATTCAGCTACCGTATGCGCGCGCGTCGATCATTGTTGACATAACTTAAGCAAACACTCCGGATTAGAGGTGACGGTATGTGGGGCGAAATATTTTGTGTATAATGAACTTATGTGAAAGTCGATGGGTTCGAATCTCGATGGATACGTTATAACACCGTCTTAGTGCGTCTTTGTTCAAACCACCAATACTTGTTGTACTTTACAGTAGCAAGGTTTTGTTCTCTAATTTAAAAACAAAGCTTTATTTATTGTATTATATTTTTTAATGTAAATCGTGTATTTGTATTTAATACTAATAGAATTGACCACCATCTAGTTCCATGGTAAGCTATGAGGCTTGTGTTATGGATACCAGATATATAACTACACATATATAATTTTAAATATATACATACTATAAATATAAACACCCATGACTGGAGTACCTACAAACATTCGTGCTCAATACATAAGTGAATGCCCCCAGCGGAGCTCGAACCCGCGAACGTTGGCACAGCAAATACGGTCGCTACAAACTGAGCCAAACGTGTCGTCAAAACTTATTATAATTAGTTTAAAAAAATCCAATTTCTTCGAGATTTCTTCTTGACGTTTTAAAGAAATATGGTATCAGAATAATCTATGCAAATAAATGGGAGAGTGCACTGTATGGGTTTTATTAAATGCATTAAGGGCCTCATGCCGATCTGACCGGCCACGCCCTCCATACAACTGTCAATCTGTCTGTGCGTTTCAATGTCGATATCCTTTAATGAAATCAAAATCACTATAAGAGTAGGATTCCTACTTTTATGGTGGAAAGTTTTCTAAAGATTCCTCACATAAGTGTGGAATTTTAAAATCACGAAAGCGCGAACATTTGACTGTTTAAATGAAACAATCTTTTCAGTTTTTTTTGTGGTTTTTTTTAGATTTTGGTTCCCGTCCAACCAACCAAAACTTAAAATCAATCGGATCGTATTCAGCGAAAGTTTACTATTATAATATAAGTATTTGATATTTTAGCACTTTTACAAGTGCCAAAAACCTGACGAAAGAAACTTCTTTCGCCAGTTTTTCTCAGGTCTGAGACTCCTTCTTTCTGGTGGTAGACTCGTGACGTAAGTAAACAATTGTAATAATGTTATGCTGAATAAAATATTCTCTATTTTGAAAAACGTGGTAAATATTCCTGTTTGTGTATTCAGCCCTTTTTAACGTCCCACTGCTGGGGGTGGGCCTCCCTTCAATACTTGAGGGATGACGCCATAGTTCACCACGCTGGCCAAGTGCGGGCGGATTGCACATGTCTTTAGACAACTGGCTAGGTTCTCTCAGACATGCTGATTTCCTCACGATGCTTCCCTTCACCGGAAAACATCCGCAACTTTGGGATTTGAACTCGCTTCAGTCGGTTTCTCAAGCAAGCGCGTTATCACTGGGCTACCACTGCCTATAAATATTCCATTTTAGAACACAAACATATAAAATTAGTTATCAATCAGCGATATCGCGTTACTCTACTTATCTATAAAGGTTCGTTGCAAATAAATGCGCAGGATTGCAAATAGCTTATAAAGAAACACATTAAGTGACTCAGAACAACCTAACAGGGTCCGGTGCCGCCCTCCATGCAACTGTCAGTATGTCGATCCCTTTAACGTTGATATCCTTTGATTAAGTTCATTTCAAAGGTTTAATATTATATACATATAATATAGCTCTATTTACTGACGTTTAGATATGAAAACGTGAGTTGGCGATATTATAATTATTGAAACTACAGACTCTCGCTTTGCTGTTATTTTATGTGCAGGTAGCGCCATCTTTTGGCAAATCTTATTATGTTCATACATGCATACGTAGTTTCATAGGTTTTCATATTTTTGCGCGGAACCTTATTTTTTTCTAAAAGGGAGATCTAAAGTGAGTGAAAGCCTAAGTTAATCCTTATAACGTCAGCTATCTGCCAGTGAAAGTCCCGTCAAAATCGGTCCAGTCGTTTCGGAGATTAGCCGGAACAGACAGACCAAAATAAATTAAAAAGGTTTTTTTTCTTATAAGTACCTACCGTATACACTTTCATAATATGCATTTAGTAAAATGCTGTTATTTTGACATTACAAACAGACACAAATATGAAGTTTCGCATTTATAACAGTCTGATAAAGAGACAGCGCCACCTTTTGGTAATTTTGTTTTTTTATCTTTTGCTAAATTAGAAAAGAGCAAAGAAAGGTTTTAATATTTTTAATGTGTTTTATAAGCTTTAATTAGCAACTACGTATATAATGAAAGATTTGAAGTCGATTTCAACCTACTAAATGTCGCATCGATTTGACATTTTGCATGTGAAATCTGTATGATATAGAATAATTTGACACTATCTCACTGTTCTGATGCTGGTCGTAGGAGGTGATAGTGGAACTCTTGAATGGCTGCTGGTTCCACCATGGAGTGCTGGCTCGTTTGATTCGTTTTGACGAGTCCCATACAGTATAGTTTATAAAAGCGCCTTTTTAAACTGTATTTTACTTAAAACAAATGCATTGGTATTTAAAAAAATATAGGATTGCTTCCCCATACAAACTTTCATCCACATTTTCACCTCCTTAAGGGACGATTTCCGGGATAAAAACTATCCTATGTCCTACCCAGAATCTCAAACTATCTTTTTACTAAATTTCATCTAAATCGCTTTGGTAGTTTCGGAACCTATTCGGTACAAACAAACAAATAAATCTTTCCTCTTTACAATATTTAGTATAGACTTAAGTGTACCCAAATACTAAAACTAGTATACAGATTAAAGCTCTAAAACATTTGCTCAGTAACATTCCTTTAAATATCTCTTGATTGTGGACGTTATCTTAGATCAGTCTTTCATCTCGCCGCAGCATCTCAATGAAACGTGTATTATAATTATTATTTATAACTAGTTATTTACTCTCGCATCGCTCGGGCGATTCCTTGGGTGCATTTTATATTTATAATATTACTAGCGGCTCACCCTTGCTTCGCTCGGGACTCGGGTTCGTCCCTAGGTACGTTTATACGCTATATATTATACAAATATACATAGATATAATGAGTGTTTGTGGGTTGTATTATAACGTGTTTTTTTCCGTTGGAATGAGATAATTTTCCGCGGTGTACAGCTGTAGCATATATTACTCTCCACACAAAAAATCACGCCAATCCGTCACTCAGTTTCGACGTGAAAGAAGGACAAACAAACACACTTTCACACTTATAATATTAGTATGGATATGGATATACACATTACTAATCGCTATATCCCGGCTTTGCCTGCAAGTTTTTATTATATCTCGTGTGAATCTATACTAATATTACAAAGAGGTAAAGCTTGTATGTGAATTTGTGAGTTTATGGTGTTGTAGGGGGTAATCTCTGGATCTACTGAACCGATTTAGATGAAATTTGGTAAGAAGATAGTTTGAGACCCTGGGAAGGACATAGGATACTTTTTATCTCGGAAATCATCCCTTAAGGGGGTGAAAATGGGGATGAAATTTTGTATTGGGAAGCAAGCTAGGGACGAACCCGAGCGAAGCGAGGGTGATTCGCTAGTACAATATAATAAGTAATGGTAGATAAGTTAAATTTTCTATGAGGACATTTTATTTAAATAGTTATCGAAAACCGTACAAAATGATGAAATTCTTGCCATTTTTAGTTTTCAAATATAACATTTTACAAATTATCGATGGATTTGTTTTAAAATTTCCCAAAAATCACTTTGAATCTAGAAATGTGATAAATGTTATTTGGACAAGACGAGACAGGTGACGCCGGGCCACCTGCGTTGTATGACAAATTGTTTTATTAAACATATGTACAGGCTGTTTCATTATATAGAATAAATCTTAACACAATTTCTATGGAAAATAGATATATTTATATAATCATAAATTATAATATTTGTTTTCGTATACAGCTTTGAGAAGTTAATAAACATAATAAAATGGAAATTAAACTTTATTCAATTCAAGCAATTATATAGGTAGGTACTTTGAATAGCCATTCGTACTCAAGGAAAGTGTATTTTTTAGCTTGGATTTTAGTAGAAATTGAATTAAATGGTTCAGATATTATCTGTAACAAACAAAACAAATAACTTTTTTATAATAATGTCGTGTTATAATTAGAACTAACATGATTATTTTGTTATTAATTAAAAAAATATGAGAGCCCATTTTTGCCTGACTACTTATAATTGTAGCCTAGCTGCCTAGCACAAGCATCAAACTCATGTTCTTTTAGTTAACCGATGACTATGTATAAATAAAAATACAGTACCTGGGCGACCAAATTTCGGTCGGCGTTTATTGTTTCCGGAAAAAAACACCTATATAGATAAACTTAAAAAACGAAACTTATCTAAATATAAAATTAGATCCAAATGTTTAGATCCGTTTCCGAGACACGAAATAAATTTATATATGCATACACAAGAATTGCTCATTTAATATTATAAGGTAGTACTTCGGACATAACATTGGAAAAAAAACGCAAAAATACTTTTACTTAAAATAGATTTTTTGTCCAATTTTGAACGGCCTGTATATGAAAAAAAAATCTTAATCGTTAAATTTGACAAATGACGCGTTGACATTTGCGGCTATAGGGCAGGTACATATTTTTTCACCCACAATCCCCCACTTGTACGGTGCGGTGGGCTCTTTCGATGTTACTTGACGCCGCTAATTGATTTTGCTTTTTTTCTCTATATGCTCGCTAGATGCTGAAAGAATACCATAAATTTTAATATAAAATACATGTAGTGATGGTTTTTATGGGATTTTGGTAATTTTAAGGTCAGTTTGGGGATAATTAAACAACTTCTATCTATATATAGTATAAGTTGTACATCTTTATATGTATAAATGCGAATTCGTATGCGTGTGTATGTTTGTTACATGCTTTCACTGAAACGGCTATTGATTATTAAACTTGAATTTTGATTTTTTTTGAATTTTGAATTGTATGTCATCATGGAACACGCACGAGCGAAAAAAGGCTAAGCCGCTTGTAAACTAATATATCCGACTAGCTACGTTAGTTACGTTTTCAGAATTAGTATAGATTTCTCAGAGATGAGATATTTTCCCGCAGTAAAAATTATCCTATATGTTCACCCGGATAACCAGCTATCATCATACCAAATTTCATCAAAATCTGTCCAGTGGTTTTTTCGTGATGCGGTCACAGACATACAGACAAAAATTCTAAAAAACTATAGATTCGGCCTCTGTATCAATAATAATGACTTATTTCAATAAGAAAAAATATCTAATGTACAGATTCGACTCAGAATTTTATCATGTATATAGATTTTGTTACTGTTAAACCAAGAACGCTAGAGACATTTCTAATAACCATGTGTTACAGTTAAACAAAAAACTCGGCATTACTTCAAAGTGTCAGTCGAAAGTATCCAGTAGCGTTTAAATTTTATGTCATTTATCAAATTTCTGTTGTAACCCCTTTAGGGAATAAAGCGGTTGATTTGTTTTATCTTTGAAATGTATTCAATTGTTATAGTAATAGAGCTTATTTTTCTTTGTATTTTTTTTGTTAAAATTGGTTTTGTATAGAGAGGGTTTTCTCAAGAGACTCGGAACTAAACTGAGAGCAAAAGACCGATATTCGGTTTTCTTAGAATAATAGTTTAAACTTTAAAGTCGAGTGTTTCGGTATTTTGTTAGTGAAATAGTTACAGTTTGAGTCTAAATTACTGTCGTCTAAACTTAGAATATTTATAAGGTTCCCTTTTTTTAAGACGAAATTTAAAAATTATTATTGATCAAGCAAATCTTACGAAAGGTCATTCGAAAAGTCTCTCTGTGATGCAAGAATATATTAGATAAAAACAAAAACAAATCTATCCCACGGGAACCGTACATTTTTCCGGGATAAAAAGTAGCCTATGTATTATTCTGATGTATGAGCTATATTATTCTAAAGTTTCATTAAAATCCACTCAGTAGTTTTTGCGTGAAAGAGTAACAAACATCCATACTTTCAGACACATATATATTACATTCTCACAAACTTTCTCATTTATAGTATTATATTAGTAGGATTTATTTCGTGTATCTCGGAAAGGGCTCTAACGATTTGAATTAAATTTTGTATTTAGATAAGGTTTTGCTTTTAAGTTCTGGCTTGATTGAGTAACAAACATCCAAACATCTAAACTTTGTTTTGTTTTATTCGTAAGATACATTTTTTCGTTTTATCTTTATTTCTGTTTTATTGAGTAGCGCCATCTATTAGAACGTTCAGTAATTAAATAAAATTAAATTTTATCTATTTTTATTATTCTTAATAATATTAATTAAATATATAAATTATTTATCTTTTTTTTAAATTATATCAATTTTTTGTTGTTATCTTTTACATGTATTCATGTAAAATTTCTGTTTGTACAATCCTGTAACTAACAGTACCCATGTTACTTTAGAACATAGTCTACAAGTGTTTTGAGTTTTATCCAAATCCGTTCAGCCGTCACACGGTGAAGGAGTAACAAACATACAATCATACAAATTTTCACATATATGTATGTACTAGCGACTCACCCTCGCTTCGCTCAGGTCCGTCCCTAGGTACGTTTTAACGCTTACTATGGAACAGATATTTTTTAAATATTTTTTTTGTGAATTTTCCGATGTTTTAATAGTTATTCTGTGATTCGAGGTAGAGACAAATCCAACAAATCAAAAACCATGAAAATCGGTCCAGCAGTTCTCGAGTTATAAGTGTTGTAACAAACCTGTTTTATATACCTACATATAGATAACCGTTGCCCGATATAACTTTAAAACGTATCAAAAATCGTTTAAAACGTTCATATCAAAGTAAATTACAGCGAAAGTTTCGACTAAAATCAATTCCATCACATTTCTTTGAAGAAAACGCTTAATTATTTTTCAATTAAGTACAGATATAGCTAGTGTAATATAAAAATTGACGTATACATTCAAAAACATGTCATTAGTCATTCTTCAAATGTCAATATGAGATGTAATTAATATAAATTTTTCTTTCCAATTATTTGTATGGACGTGAGAAATAGTGTAGCGGGTTCGAGTTTGTGTAATACATTTTTTCTTCGTATTTACGGTTGTACGCTTGAATCACGTGTAAATGGCTATATGGATTTTGATGATATTTTCTTTTGAGCAGCTTATTATTTGTTTAGGTAAATAATTGTCTGTCGGTCTAATAATTATAATAAACTAACGGCTCACCCTCGCTTCGCTCGGGTTCGCCTCTAGAAAAACAAAATTAAATATCCCAAAAGAACTGTAAATTTTTCCCTTATAAAAAATAGCCTATATGCTTTTCCAAACTATAATCTATCTCTATGCCACATTTCATCCAAATCCGTTAAGCCGTTCTGATAAGATTGAGCAACAAACATCCAAACATCTAAACTTTCACATTTATAATATAAGTAAAATTGATTTATAGATCCTCCTATTTTAAGCAATGAAGGAAAGGGTTTCTATAGAAAATAATATAACAGAATATTTCGCAATTAAAAAAAAGTAATCTGTGTGCCTTACGTACATTTTGCTGAAAAAGATATGTAGAATATTCCAAATCTAAAACAGACAAGAATTTATAATATAAATATCAAAACCATGCGAAGAATACCAACGTCGACTTTCATACCGATCCTTATTATCGATCATTGATCTATAGATCATTCGACGGATCGCGGGGGTCAGCCGTAGCAATTACGATCCTATTCACTTGTAGAGAGCATTATGTGTGATTATGTTGCAGTTGAAGTGCTTTTGTTGGGCGCTTTCTAAAATAACTACATATAAATATTTATTTAAAATTATTAATATTAAAATATTTTGTAATCTATACATATTATATATATAATAAAACAGTAACAAAGCGAAGTCTGTACATAAAATATTTTTTAAAACCAGTAACTAATTACCTAATTAAATTATAATACAAATATTTTAATGTTTATATAGATGAGATATTTTTCCGCTGTCAAAAGTATCCTATAGTATGTTGACCCGAAACCAGCTATCATCATAGCAAATTTCATCAAAATCTGTCCAGTGGTTTTCTCGTGATGCGTTTCCAGACAGACAAAAAATCTAAAAACTATAAATTCGGCTTCTGTATCGTAATAATTATTAGATTATAGCTATATTATATCAATAAAATTGAGTAGGGCTTCTTATTTGGAATATATATTTATTCCACTTACGGAACTCAACATTACTTTTCCACCGATGACATTAAAGAGAGCACAAGCGCCACGCACGGCCAGGAAACGAACAACCAGTATGTTTATAAAGACACTTACATATTATATAATAAGTTTATAAAGACACCTTTAAATTCATTTATTTAACAATATTAATGAATATTTCAATAAGATTTTCCAAAACATATTTAATGTACAGATTAGGCTTAGAATTTTACTATAATGTATAAATTAATATGGCAATGATATAAGATATACATATATAAATAGCGGCTTACCCTTGCTTCGATGGAATCCGTTCCTAGGTCCCTAACACTAGGTCTGTCTGTGTACTAAATTTCATACAAATCCGTCTAGCCATTGCAGCGTGAAGGGATAACAAACAAACACACATACACACTTTTTCCCCATATTTACAAAATCTATAAATAACTTTAACCTAAGATATAGTTTCCTCTGCTTTTGCTCTATTATTATATACTAGCGACTCATTCCTCATACAAACTCTATTCCCCATTTTCGCTCCCTTAAGGGATTATTTCCGGGATAAAAACTACCCCATGTACTTCCCAGGATCTCAAACTATCTTCTTACCAAATCTCATCTAAATCGGTCCGCTAGTTTCGGAGCATATTCGTTACAAACAAACAAAAAAATCTTTCCTCTTTATAATATTAGTATAGACTATTATATATTTTTATAGCTAAGTTATGTCGATTACACACTTCAGAACTGTTATGTCCATATTTTCAGGTAAACATTAAAAAATCCCAAATTAAACATCTTTTCTCATAAAAGCTATTAAAACGGACATTTAAAAGAGTGACGTGACGTTTAACCGTAACACAGACGCCGTACAAGAGTAACTTTCTTTTAACGCAACTTAGTATGATCTAAATGAAATATGTATTAATGTTGGATAACGGTCACTTTCGACAATGTCTGAAATACTGGAACTTTTTAATTTTTATCTATGTATTCATATAATAACTAGTGATGTGTATGTGATTTTGACTGCCTCGGTGGTGTAGTGGCTAGCATGTACGGCCCTGGGTTCGAGTCCCGGGTCGGACCAAGTTTAATTATTGAGTCTTTCTGTTAGTAAGCCTCAGTTGCAGCCCGGAGTTGGGAAGTTGGCGGTGTTTCACCCCCGTACCTTGGAGTCTGTCCTGCGCCTTAACTCTCACTGGTCGTGTCGAGCAGTCGTCCCATCGGAGTATGAGAGTGACAGGAATAGAGTGCACGTTGTGTCTGCGCGTACACTTGTGCACTATAATATCTCCTGCAGTTGGCTAGTCTCAATGAGATGGGCCGCCGTGGCCGAAATTGATTGGGAAGACATTATTATTATTAGTGATGTGTAGTATTTTTAAAAGCAAGTTTAATCCCATGGGATTGTGTAACGTTCCGGGATAGATATTAACCTATGTCAGTCTATCTTTCGGTGTAAAAGAATAAGATGAACAGAGTATGTAAAGATAAGTGTAGCTTATCATGGTATTATAATTAGTGGTTTTACAATACCATTCCAACTCGTGTAGGTATATGGTATAAGAAGCAAAACAAGCTAATTATACAGGCTTGGGTCATTAAAAAAAAATTAAATACATCATACTAAAAGTAGCATTAGAAATAATCACTTATAAAATAATTAAAATAATTATTATGACGTTTACATATAGAAAAAAATATATTTTGTTTCGTTTCGGAGTGAAGGAAGGACCAACGTAAACGTATGTGTGTATATATTCAGCCCTTTTTAACGTCCCACTGCTGGGCACGGGCCTCCCTTCAATACGAGAGGGATCAGACTTCAACATGTGTCTAGAAAACTTGCTAGATTCTCTCAGATATGCAGGTTTCCTCACGATGTTCTCATTCACCGTAAGACAAGTGGTAGGTAGTCATGTCGGAAATGATTCATATATGAGAATATCAGAAGTGCGCGAGCCGGGATTTGAACCCGCTTCACTCGGTTTCAAACTGCTCTTCAAGCGAGCGCGTTACCACTGAGCTACAACTGCCTACCAACATACATACTATCAAACAAACAAAACACATTTATAATATTATCATGAATAGTATCAATGAGGATAGTCACGCGTTCGATTCTGTCCAAAGATCCATAGCAAAAATTGCGATGATGAAAGGCTGAATCGATTTTAATAATCGTTCTTGTTTGTATCTGCATTCTCCTTAGACATTCGCTAAATAGCTGCGATATTTTCCACAAAATGTACGTAAACCGGTACGAATTGTGTATACGTATAATAAAAGTGTAATGGTTGTTCAGAATTTACGTTGAAAATGTTATTTTTTTTTTAAGCTATGTTGAAAGTTAATATGACTTTAATACTTTTGAATTTATACTTCTCTTGGAACGCTTGGAAAAGAATTATGAGAGTAATTTTTACGATGCGCGCGCACACCGACAGCCAAAAAACGACATGATGAAGTTAGCTGCATTCCTTTTACAAACATAGAGTTGTGACATACAACTCGAAAGAAAATTGGTCAAAATAATGTGTGCATACACAGACAGAAGCTAGTATAAAGTAGTCTATCTAAACCACCCCATTATGAGCATAACGCAAATGATCCATGGATCATGTCGATCAATGATCTACGTTTTTGCTACACATTGTTATGACATGACTGATGGTTTGCCAAGTAACGGGTTCTGTTCCCGAGTTGAATTTGTATTATTTATGTATAGATGTATGTATAATATAACTTATAGGTCGTCTAAAGAATCCATTTCTTTTTTATTATTATTTTTATTAGATTAGATGATATCTACAGATTTTTTATCTGTATTTTTGACAGAACTTTTTTTAATATTTTAAGCTGTAGAATGTTAAATTATAATTAATTTAGAAGCTCAAATTCAAACTATGTTTGTATATTTTTCTAGTAAAGATCGTCAAATAGCTACTAAACAAAAAAAAAGAGAAAAAGGTACTGAACTGTAATTTTGTCTTTGCCTATTTATATATAGATATTTTAGTAGATTTTGTATGATTAAAACACGTACAAACAGGTGGTCAATTTTTCTCATTCAGTGTACATTTCGATCGCATACGATCTGCTTTCGTTTTCTTTTTCAAATTGCACAAGATAATAAATAAATAATAATAAATATGTTGGGACACAGAGTACCAACTAGTTCCATGGTAAGCTACGAGGCTTGTGTTATGGATACCAGATAGTTGATACATTACACATATATAACTTTAAATACTGGTATTATAAATATAAACACCCATGACTGGAGTGACCAGCGTGACTCGAACCCGCGACCGCTGGTACAATAAGTAGGGTCACTACAAACTGAGCCAAACGTGTCATCGAAGATGTGAAAGAATGAAGGACAAACACAGGATGAGATTTTTTTTTTGAGACAGATATCTTTAAACAGAACAAATTACTAAAGTTTTATCACAATCGGACGAATGGCTTAAGATAAAATACAGTAGGTACCATATTATATATATATATATATATTTATATATTATATATATATATAGATATATATATATACCATATTATATAGATATAGATATATACCATATTATATATATATATAGATATTATATATATATATATATATATATATATATATATATATATATATATATATATATATGTAGTAGATATATAGTAGATGTAGATATAAAAGTATATGTTTAAACATTTACTTACAAATATGTATATAATATAATAAATATATATATAATATAATATTGGGACCGCCCTTATTCAAATAACTCCCAAATTGAATACTTCCGCTTTAAAGTCGGTCAAATTGTATAATTTTGACGTATTTTCAATTTTTTTATGTGTCTAGGTTCGATTCTCGATTGTGACAAGAAAAATAGTGCACAAACTTTCATAAACGTACATAATACATTTATGTTTAAAATGAGACAATTTCTAGTTAGAAATTTGACACTTTAAAAGACATTACATAAAAACAATAAAAAAATGGTTAGTTATAGGAAAACATAATAAACCTACTTTTCGCAAAGCCTAGGAGCTGACTATTAATCTAGATTTGTTACCGTTGTTTTAAACTCAGTTAACTTTCTCCATAATTACCTATATCTTCAACTAGATTGCTTCCCCATACAAACTTTCATCCCCATTTTCATCCCTTTAAGGGATGATTTCCAGGATAAAAACTATCCTATGTCCTTTCCAGGGTGTCAAACTATCTTCTTACATTTCAATTTTAATTTGACTGAGAGACTCCGATTATTGTCGAATAAAGCTTATAACACTCTCCGTCTTCTACGTCAGAGAAAATAACTACATGTTCTCATATTTTTGGCTCTTAAGCTTTAAGAACTAAATTATAACGATATATGTATCTCTCCGTTTTTTCTGTATATACTAATTGGATCTATATCCATACTTTTTCTAATATTATAAATGCGAAAGTAAGTCTGTCTGTCTGTTTGTTTGTTACCTTTTCACGCTCGCATCCAGTATGGAGATAGTTTGAGACACTGTGCAGGATATAGGAGTGTTTGGAAATCATCCTTTAATTGGTGAAAAGGGGGGTGGAAGTTTGTATGGGGAATCAATTATTTCTCAAGGGATATGCTTTTTTTTTTTTTTTAAAGTACTAACCTACTTTTCTATAGCTATGTATGTACATATGTAGTATATTTTATATTAACCATTAAAACCGTTATATGTATAATATAAAATCTCTAAAAAAAAAGAAATATAATACAACAACTAAAAATATTCATCAAGCAGGAACCAAACCCGCAATCTCTCGTAGGAATGCCAATAAGACATCACTATGCGACTTTAATGACTTTCTATTACTAATGTATTTACAATCAAAAAATGCTCAGCAATAGCAACATTATTTCATTTATACGTAGAAATTAACGATGTAACTGTCTATCAATCAAATAATATATATATAAATAATTACAATCTGTCCGTCTGTCCAGTCTTACTAGATTTTTATATTTTCTTGTTTATTATTATATATTTTTTAAAGTAGACTCTGTTCGTGGTTTTAATAGCAATTTTCGTTTAAAATACATCACTATATTTCTCTTCCAATCAGTTTTAAGTATTTAAACGTGTTTTAGATCACGACGACACGTTTAGCTCAGTTTGTAGTGACCCTGCTTGCTGTGTCAGCGGTCGCGGATTCGAGTTCTCTTGGGGTCATTCATTTGTGTGATGAGGGCGAATGTTTGTACTCCAGTCATGGGTGTTTATATTTATAATATGTATGTATTTAAAGTTATACATGTGTAGTGTATCAACTACCTGGTATCCATAACACAAGCCTCGTAGCTTACTATGGAACTAGATGGTGCTGTGTGCTAATGACCCAACATATTTATATATTTTATATCGAACCTCATACTATATGAAATAAAATAAATTGTTAGAACAACTATTCATTTTGCAGATAACTGTTTCTATGAACTCAAAGACATATTTTCAACTATGTAAAATGAATCCTAAGAAAATGTACAGAAAATTGGATTAAATTTTCTTTAAGAATTATTTTGAGACGTTATTTAAAAAAAATATAGAAAAAAACTAGATTAGATCACATTTTACGTGAATGCCCAGTGGAAACATGCTCGCTTGGGAAACAGAGTGAAGCGGGTTCAAATCCCGGGTCTCGCGCCTCTGATATTTTCATATGCGAATCATTTCCAACATGATTACCACTTTTCTTACGATGAAGGAGAACATCGTGAGGAAACCTACATGTCTGAGAGAACCTAGCAAGTTTTCGAAAGACACGTGTAGTCGATGCATTTGGCCAGCGTGGTGGACTAGAACCTGATCCCCTCGTATTGAAGGGAGGCCCACCCCCAGCAGTGGGATGTTAAATAAGGCTGAATATAAATACTTGCATACATACATGTGGTTTTAATACGTACTGTTTGTATCATTATCATAATATTAAATCTCGAATTTTCCAATATAACTACCGCCATCTATGTTTTTTTTTTTTTATACTGACACACCTCCGATGTGGGAGTCGGAGTCCTTGTTTACAATTTTTCTTACTTGCTATTACATTGTTTTTTAAGCGGTATTCTACATATAGTCTTACTTTCTATTTGTACTTTAGATTTACAGTATTTTTACATTTTCCTTATGATTTATCTTATTATTACTAGTTTTGTTATTTTTATAACTTATTACATATTCCTCATTTCTATTACATATACTTACTTAGTTCTATCTCTAACATTTTACTTTTATACTTAAATTTCATGCACAATACTATCAGCCCCGCCATCTATGTTAGAGATAATCGGATTAATTGATTGGCGTAATTTTTTCACCCTTATAAGTGGGTTTTTTTTTAAATTTATATAAAACTGCTCATGAAGTTAGTTTTCTATTAAAACACGCACAGACCCCTATATTTTGAAGTCGGTCAAACAAACAACTTTTTTATCCGGAAATTAACTTACCTTGATCAAGGTTAGAAATGATTGTAAAATTATATAAGATAATGTACAAAACTGTTTACTTTCGGGTAATGACACAAACTACTACAGGAGCGCCATCTTTTGGCAAATTCAACTACTAACAGTAGTCTATACTTTGTTCCAGCTCATAATCTATCTGTTCACTAAATTCTATCCAAATCCGTCCAGCCGTTTTAGCGTGAACTTGTAACAAACATACACACATAAAAGCTTTCGCTTTCATAATAGCAGTACGAGTATGATATTACTAAGTTAATTTAATATGAACGTTCATATATTTTTTTATTTAGTAATTAGCGACTCACCCTCGCTTCACTAGGGTTCGTCCCTGGGTTGCTTCCCCATACAAACTTTCACCCCCATTTTCATCCCATAACGGATGATTTTTTGGGATAAAAACTATCCTATGTCCTTTCCAGGGCCTCAAACTATCATTTTACCAAATTTCATCTAAACCGGTTCAGTAGTTTCGGAGCCAATTCGATACAAACAGACAAAAAAATTTTTTTTTTGTAATATTGTTATTATAGAATAGATGTATCACTTTAAAAAGCACAGACGAAGCCGCGCTTCGCACTTGTATATGAACGTTTCTAATTAAACTTCAAAAGCTTAAAGAAAGCAGTACTTCGTATGTACCGTTAGGAAATGTCAAGCAAATTTCACACTCTACAGTCAACTTTACGGCTACGTATTACTCGAGATGACTCTAAAGAGCGCAGACGCGGTTTTAGCTGCGCATGCGCATAGATAATATAGAAAAGTAGATTTTATTATAGATAATGTGATTTTTTTTAAATAAAAAAAACATCACCAAAAGTACCTGATTGTGTCGTTTGTGCAATATTTCAAAGTCGATTTTAGTGCAATTTTAGTGTAAGTTTTGTGTTAAGTTTGTGTGTGTGTTTTTTTTATAATGGATTTGTTTGAATATCAGGTGAGTTTTTTTTCGATATATGATGTTTGTGTGTATGTTTGTTTGTTATGTTATAGCTAGTAAAGCGATGGGCGGATGGAAGATTCTAATTTGATTTTCATTTATTGGTCTCCGGTGTGGTAAAAGAAAATATGTTCGGACGGTTTTGATATTTGCCTCCTTATATGATTTGGACTAGACTTGTGTCTTTTTAAGAAATAACGTAAAAGTTTTACTTATAAACCAAAATTAAAAAAAAAGTTGTTCTACGTTCGTCTCTATGTACTTTTTTATTGAACTTCAATGATATTTATAGGTGTACCTACTTGTATGTCTCGTTTTTTTATTAGGTTTTTTGCTTGCAATAACATCCGGGATAAACATTGTTTATTTCTCGCCATTTTTTAAAGATCCTTGCTTATAAAAAGACTTAAGGACATAAAAAAAATTAAGGACAAATTATTCAAAAATAGGATGCGAGTGTTTATATTCATACTTACAGGAAAATAAGTAAAGAGCTCAATAAAAGGCTGACGATATGTCTGTGGTATGTTCTATCTTATTCAATATTCTATATAAATAAAAAAGAATGTGTGTATGTTTGTTCTCTATGAATTCCTAAACCATTGATTTGATTGTGATGAAACTGTAGTGGGTTATTCTGTATACGCCTGCGAAGGTTTGCGGCGCAAAAGAAAAAAAAATTGCTTTGAGCGACGAGCGAGGCGAGGGTAGGTCGCTAGTTTATAATGAAAAAAAAACTAAAATAGGTATATCGACTTCAAAATCGTTTAAAAGTCTTACATTATGTACGGGGATTACTTTTGAGATATTTCATATCGATTATAAATGATGAAAATCGATTCATAGTTGATGTTTTCACCAAACAATCGAATATATAAATATAGCCGAATTAAATACTACCTCTAGTTTTTAAAGTTGGTCAAAAATGTTCTTACTAAAAATGATTTAAGGCAGCTAAGTTTCATCTAAATCGGTTCATCGAAAGATATTACAGCACTATAAATATTTGAGTTATTCACAATATAGGTATCTACTACTTACTTACTAATATTATGAAGTCGAAGTGATTGTTTGTTTGTACGTGCTAATCTCAGGAACTGCAAGTTTAGTTAGAAAAAATATTGATGCATTTTATAGCCTATTTATTGAGGAAGGCTATAGGCTATATAACATATCACTACAATCTTTAGAAGCGGAGTATTTATATAAAAAAGCGAGCAAAACCGCGGGCAAAACCTATAGTGCATAGGTCATGCTTAGGTAATCTAGTGAGTAGATAGACTAATTTTGATATCCGCGTATCCCAAATTCTATATAATTAAGCATTTGACATTCAAGCTGTAACCCACAATTTGTTTTCAAGGTCCAAGGTTCGATTCTCTGAGCGGTAATTTTATAATTTTAGCACAATAATAGCGTCAAGACCGGCAATTTCGTTCACAAAAAAACGTAAATTGCTACTGTTTGTTGGATTTTTTGTTTATTCGTTTGATGGATGTGTATAAGCGATACGATATTTGCCGACGGATTTTTGTTGGGAATTTTGTTTAGGACTAGTTTTTGCCGTGATTTCGCGAAGTTGATTTATCTATACGTATAATAAAATTCTGAGTCAAATCTGTACATTAAATATTTTTTGGAAAATCTTATTGAAATAGACATTATTATCGATACAGAGGTAGAATCTATAGTTTTTAGCATATTTGTCTGTCTGTCTGTTTGTCTGTCTGGGAACTCATTCCGAGAAAACCAATGGACACATTTTGATTGAAATTTGGTACGATGATAGCTGGTTATCCGGGTCAACATATAGGATACTTTTTACTGCGGTAAAATGTCTCATCTCTGAGAAATCTATACTATACGTTAAAATGTAACTAAGATCGAACCCTAGTGAGACGCTAGTTTATCTATAAATGTTTCGATCCAAAAACTTGTGTAGCGTGATGTTAACCTTCAATCTTCCTCAATAATTGGGCTATCTAATGCTAAAAAGATTTTTCTAATCCTACTCGTAGTTTAAGAGATTAGTGTGTTCAAACAAAAACAAACAAACTCTTCAGTTAACACTTCTTTAGATTTAGGCGAATATATCTTTTCGGACTTTTTTCTGTAGATTTATTCTGATTTTCGATTCCCGACGTTTCGAATGCTTTACAGCGCACATGGTCTCGGGAGAGACTAAGGTTTTTAACGTTTCAAAGGTCAATATATGTGTTACAGACAGTCTACCCACAAAATTACAAAATAACTTTCAAAAATACAATAATATTAGATAGAACATATACAATATTGTAAACAAATATTATTTTAAAAGAGCGACTGTTGAGTTTCTTCTGGATTCTTCTCAGCAGAACTGCCTTCCGAGCCGGTGGTAGATTCTTCACAGACTTCCATACTGATATGTAATAAAATTGTAACTAAGTCGAATCTGTACATTAAATATATTTTTTGGAAAATCTTATTGAAATAAACATTATTATCGATACAGAGGCTGAATTTATATTTTTAGAATTTTTGTTTGTCTGTCTGTCTATTACCGTATCACAGAAAAACCATAGCTAGCTAGTATAGTGATAGCTGGTTATCCGGGTCAACATATAGAATACTTTTTACAGCGGGAAAATACCTCATTTCTGAGAAAAAATACAAAAACTGCAATGTAAGAGTATACTAATATGTAAAACCTAAGAATTTGGTTTTTGGTCATCTGAACGCGGACAGAGCCGCGGGCAATGCTATTTAATTTAAATTTAAAAGGTGTAAAATGTCGATTCAAACGTACCTACCTACTTGTAAAAGTCTATTTGAATAAAATATAATTTGAGTTTGATTTAAATAAATTTTGTCGCTAACCATTATGTACTTATTTTTTTTTTATCTACTTAATAAGATAACGAGAGAGGGACTGCGAACGAAATCTAATTATTGGTTGTTATAGTTGGTTGGTTTTTGTATAATTATTCCACTCCTAAGGTTCGTAGTGTGGATCGTGATGATCTCGATATCCTATCTTTATCCTTAAATAGGCTATGAAATGCAAAAAAAAATCCAATTGCACTGACCTTGGTAGAGATTCTTTTTTAGCTATCTATAGCCTACTAGCAGTACCCGGCTTCCGGCCCGCGTTCAAACTTCCGGTCACTTCACACGATAACCTGGGCCAGTTGCCTGAAAATTTCATCAAAATCGCTCCAGCCGTTTTGGAGTCCATAGGGAAAATACTACACACATCGATTTATATATATATATATATATATATATATATATATATATATATATATATAAGATTCACCGAGAACACGAGCAGAAAATGATACATAAAGCCTTGAGTTAACACGAATAATTTGTTGGATACAATGAAAATTCTCAATTCGATTGTGAATCGATTTTAATGAAGTTTTCTTATAAATATAATAAGATAAAATTCCATCATCGAAGGTAGTATAGGGGGTTTTTAATTATTCGAATACCATGAAGCAAGCAAAGTCACAGCAAAATCCAAACACCCCCCATCTCAAGACCACGACCTTGTAACGTCTCAAGGCGGTTAAATTATACGTAGTATAAGGCAATTTGTGACACGCAACGTTTTCTAATAACGTGCACATCTAATAACTGTTAGACTTGGCGCAGTACACAAAAATAATATACTATCCAGCCTACACATTTGACGACACGTTTGACTCAGTTTGTAGTGATCCTACTTGCTGTGCCAGCGGTCGCGGGTTCGAGTCCCGCTGGGGGCATACATTTGTGTGATGAGCACGAACGTTTGTACTCCAGTCATGGGTGTTTATACTTATAAACGTATGTATGCTAAGTTCAGGCCTCGTAGTTTACCATGGGAATAGTTGTTGCTGTATGTTAAAGTCCCGATATATTTGTTTATATGTATTTACTAGCGACCCATCTCGCTTCGCTTGGGTTCGTCCCTAGCTTGCTTCCCCATACAAAATTTCATTCCCATTTTCACCCCCTTAAGGAATAATTTCCGGGATAAAAAATATCCTATGTCCTTATATATATATATATATATATATATATATATATATATATATATATAGATAGATTTATACATGCCTGTATTTGCTGTCCTAACTTTAAGCAATTGACTGAACCAATAAAATTGGTGAAAAAAATCACTGGTATTAGATAATTTTATATACCTTAATCTAAATTAGATGTTCTGGTCATCGCACATTGGGTCCTTTCCGCGATTATATTCCGCGAATAGCATTCCCAAGGACGGTTGATGTCAGGCAGGCGTGAGGCGGCTGTTCGTAAAACTTTTGCCAAATTCTATCAGCAGTCCGGACGATGTACTGCGCCGACCCCAAGTGATTGGGAAGTAAGCAGAGAGATGATGATGACATGTCCGTTTTTCATGCCTGATGGTGCAGCCGTATGTACGAAGCTACCACTTTATATAGAGTTTATACGTAGTTTAACTGCCTCGGTGGTGTAGTGGCTAGCATGTACGGTTGCACACCCGGAGGTCCTGGGTTCGAGTCCCGGGTCGGGCCAAGTTTAGTTATTGAGTCTTCCTGTATAGTAAGTCTCAGTAACAGCCCGGAGTTGGGAAGTTGGCGGTGTTTCACCCCCGTGCCTCGGAGAGCACGTAAAGCCGTCGGTCCTGCGCCTTAACTCTCACCGGTCGTGTCGAGTGGTCGTCCCACCGGAGTATGAGAGTGATAGGAATAGAGAGTGCACTTGTGTCTGCGCGTACACTTGAGCACTATAATATCTCCTGCGCAGTTGGCTAATCTCATTGAGATTGGCCGCCGTGGCCGGAATCGGCTAGGAGAACATCATACGTAGTGGAATAAGTTAGACTGAGCGTCCCAGTGCTGGGGCTGGGTTGTCCTTCACTATGAGGTGGATCAGGCTATAGCCCACGCTGGCCAAATGCGGGCGGACCGAGCAGATCTTTCGAAAACTTGCTAGGTTCTCTCAGACATGCAAGTTTCTACGAACATAATTCAGTTTCCGCGATATTTTCGAGAATTATTTTAATTAATGTCCGTCCAAAGGTTGAAATTCAACCATAATCATAATTGAACATTTGAGGAAAACTTATATGAATTTTACATTTTTCATTGCAAAAAAATGAAAATCGGGTGACAAACAAAGGAGTTAAAGACACTGAACTGTTTTATCTTTGCTTATTTATATATAGATATACTTACTAGCAACCCCCCCTTGCTCCGCTCGGGTTCTTTCCTAGGAACGTTTTAACGGTTAGTATAGATTTCTCAGAGATGACATATTTTCATCATACCAAATTTCATCAAAATCTATCCATTGGTTTTCTCGTGATGCGTTTCCAGACAGACAGACAAAAATTCTAAAAAGTATAGATTGGCCTCTGTATCGTTAATAATGTCTATTTCAATAAGATTTTCCAAAAAATATTTAATATACAGATTCAGCTTCGTTACATCTTTATTATATGTATAGATAATACTCGTATGTATTTTTAGTTGAAAAAAATGTTTTCTACATAACTTTAAACTTATTACAATTTTATTATAGTTATAGATATTTTTTTTAACTTATACCATTATTTGAAGTTCACAATTTTTATTGAAAATTAACGTATCAATATGGATTTTTATTGAGGTGTGAATGAGAGAAAAGTATTTGACACTTAAGTTATATAAATTTTTGAGTTGACGACGAATTAGTTTTAATTTTTATAGCAAAAGGTGCCAAAGTGTGGTACGTGGTGAATATTTTAGTTGACCGACTGTAAGAAATAGGTATGATGTGTGAATGTTATTTTTACTCGAGTGCGGCGGAGATCAAAGGGAAGGTTATGTTTTTTAACTGTAAATGCATACATATGTACATATATATGTTTAAGATTGTGCTTTCTTGTTCCGACTAAAAGGCTGAATCGGTTTTGGTGAATTTCATGTATGGAATATGGATTTGTCTTAAAAATCGGGTATAACTGTGTTAATTTATATTATACCAGCATTGCCCGCGGCTCCGCCCGCATTCAGATGACCAAAAATCAAACTCTTAGGTTTTACATATTAGTATACTCTTACATTACAGTTTTTGTATTTTTTGTCAGAAATTAGATATTTTCCCGCGGTAAGTTAAAAAAGTATCCTATATGTTGTGACGAGGATAACCAGCTATCACCATACCAAACTTCATCAAAATCCCTCCAGTGGTTTTTCTGTGATGCGGTAACAGACAGACAGACAGACAAAAATTCTAAAAACCGTAGATTAGGCGTCTCTATCGATAATAATGTTTATTTCAATAAGATTTTCCAAAAAATATCTAATGCACAGATTCGGCTTAGTTACAATTTTATTATATGTATAGATGTACGTATATAACACTATGGTGGATTTTGTGCGTCAAATTTAGCATCTTCTTATATGTATATATGTTACGTTATATCTTTGCCAATTGGGAATTGACGTTTATGAGTTTTTTTTTATTAAAAAAAACGTCTTAAGATTGAAATTATTAGTTTTAAATAATTTTGAAGTTAATGTACCTTTTTAGTCAGAAAAATATTGCACATAACATGTTTATTTTATATATATATATATTGTACCTAGCAACTAGGTATAGAAAATGGACGATATCTCCGTAATGAATTAATTTTGATCGTGATCTATCTATACATATAATAAAATTCTGAGTCGAATCTGTACCTTAAATATTTTTTGGAAAATCTTATTGAAATAGTTATTATTATCGATACCGAGGCCGAATCTATACTTTTTAGATTGTTTGTCTGTCTTTCTGGGGACGCATCACGACAAAACCACTGGACAGATTTTGATGAAATCTTTTATGATGATAGCTAGTTATCCGGGTCAACATATAGGATACTTTTTACTGCGGTAAAATATCTCATCTCTGAAAAATCTATGCTAACCGTTAAAACGTGTGTAGGGACGAACCCGAGATGAGCGAGGGTGAATCGCGCTAGTTTAGACATATTATTGTTTGTCCAAACAGAAGTCCAAGATTTATTTCCAGCGTAAAGCAAATATTAGCTTACAATAACCATACAGCTTAAGAGGCTTTAAAAAGTAGAAATTTCATCTCGCATTTGCATCTGTCTAATTGCGTTGTCATGGTGATATCTGGAAACTCTTAAACTGTCCACAAATGACGCGATGTTTATCAAAGCTACCGTTTTCCAAACATTTGAATTTCGCTTATAATCTTTTTTAAAAGTGCCTCAGATGTGACGAAATTGAAATATCTTATGGCTAAGTAAGTATTTGTTTTGCATCGACGAGGAATCAATAATCGAATCTAAAACCAACATTCTGATCCTAGAAGTATTTTTTATTTATACTTACTACGGGTTTGTCCCTAGTGAAAACCAAAAATAAATCTATCCCACGGGAACCGTACATTTTTCCGGGATAAAAAGTAACCTATGTGCTATTCCAGACTATAATCTATTTCTGTGCCAAATTTAATCCAGATCCGTTCAGCGAACCCGCGACCGCTGGCAACAGCAAGTAGGGTCACTACAAACTGAGCCAAACGTGTCGTCGAAACTACATACCTACATAATTATTATATTTTATTGACGTTCCTACCACAACAGAAGCCGTAAATATTAACAAGTGAAACATGTTTTAATTTACATGAAAATTTGATAAATATTCCACATTTCTTTTTGGTCTAAACCAAAATAAATACAACTCTGAAGAGCAAACACTCAAATCGAACGGTTTATTTTAAACTAATGTTAGTATAGCACTCTTAACAAGAAAACGGTGCGTGTATAATGGCACGCGAGTGTGTAAGCTGTGTCCACATACACTATAAACACGTTATATTCACGCTGGAGCGTGAAAAATGGATCGTTTTTAAGGAAAAAGAGGAAAAAGAGAGTAAGGGTGTGTCCACATACACTGTAAACACGTTATATTCACGTTGGAGCGTGAAAAATATATCTTTCTTAACGGGATGAGGAGAGAGTAAGAGTGTGTCCACATACACTATACATATTATATTCACGCTGTAGCGTGAAATATAGATTCACAACGGGACGAGGAGAAAGAGAGAGAGAGGGTGTGTCCATATACACTATAAACACGTTATATTCACGCTGGAGCGTGAAAAATAGATCGTTCTTAACGGGATGACGAGAGAGAAAGAGTAAGGGTGTGTCCACATACACTATACACATTGTATTCACGCTGTAGCGTGAAAAATAGATCGTTCTTAACGGGATGAGGAGAAAGAGAGAGAGAGAGAGAGAAATAAGTGACTGATTTCTCGGTTCGCGACTAATAGTAAAGAGATTTGCTTCTAAAATAATACCTCAAACGGATGTTTTCTTAAGCGAGAGTTAAATTTTACGAGTATTTAGCCTACCGGTATTATTGGCCTAGTGGTAGAAATTCGAGAATTATCATTATTAATTTGAGGAAAACATATATGAATAAAATTTATCTATGTATATAAAAAATCTGATTAATTTTTTTTTTATTTGATAACACTAAAGCCTGTCTATAGGTAGGTACTAAACAAAAAAAAGAAAGGTTGACAAACAGAGGAGAAAAAGTTACTGAACTGTTTTGTCTTTGCCTATTTAATATTTATATATAGACAATCTAAACCGATACTATGTATTGTTTATATACTAGCGACTTACGATCGCTTCGCCCGAGTACGTCCCTAGCTGCTAACAGCCTATGTGTTACTCTAGCTCATAGATTATCGGTGTACAAAGTTTCATCTAAATCCGTCCAGCCGTAACAGCGTGAAGGAGTAACAAACCTACATATGAATATATTGGGACATTAATACACAGCACCATCTAGTTCCATGGTAAGCTACGAGGCTTGTGTTATGGATACCAGATAGTTGATACAATACATATATTATATAACTTTAAATACATACATATTATAAATATAAACATCCATGACTGGAGTATAAACATTCGTGCTCATCACACAAATGAACCCCCCAGCGGGAATCGTACCCGTGACCGCTGACACAGCAAATAGGTTCACTACAAACTGAGCCAAACGTGTCGACAATATAAAAACGAGCAAAACTGCGGTACTCGATTAGTTTTTATAGAAACTTTAACAGTACCGGTAAGATTTAACTATCGTTTAAAACGGGATCATCCGTATATTAATGCTAGAAGCAAAACGCTTGAACGTTATTTATATTATAGTAATTAATCGGGATATTACTATAAATGCGAAAGTTTTGACGACACGTTTGGCTCACCGTACTTGCTGTGCCAGCGGTCGCGGGTTCGAGTCCCGCTGGGCATTCTTTGTGTGATGAGCAAGAATGTTTGAACTCCAGCATGGGTGTTTATATTTATAATATGTACATATGTATTTAAAGTTATATATGTGTAGTGTATCAACTATCTGGTATCCATAACACAAGCCTCGTAGCTTACCATGGAACTAGATGGTGCTGTGTGTTAATGTCACACAATATTTATTTATAACGCCTTTATTAGTTTCACTTGGAACTAAACATGTAAATAAACTGATTATAAAATTTGCATAATACAATAATTTAATGACATCGAGCTGGCCTGATGCTGGAGCCAGGAGCTGATAGTGGATCTCTACAATGGCTACTGGTTACACCGTAGAGTTTGTGCTAGTTTGATTCGATTTGATAAGTCCAATATATTAATACTTTTTTTTAATGTTTAACTTTCATTTTTATGATAGATACTATTAATATATCACACGTCATATAATATACATATACTAGCGACTCACCTTCGCTTCAATCGAGTTCGTCCCTCGATACGTTTTAACGGTTAGTGTGGAATTATAGACTATATATACATGCATAGGTACAAAACAAAAATTTCTGAACTTTTCGGATTTTCCAGCGTTTTTTTTGGGTTTTCTCTATTTATTTTTTTATACCTAAACCACCCCTTACAAAACAAAAAAATATTATTCATATCGGTACAGCCGCTTTTGAGTTTTAGCGAGATTTAGGCAATTGATTTTTATATATCAGGTAGATGTCAAGAATCATTAAACAAATTGTATACTTCTTCTCTTTGAAGTCAGTCAAGATGACAGTAAATTCGAAATCACAGATATACATTCGAATTTTATATACATATAAATTGTATAAGTAAAATATTTAATTAAAAATAAACTCTATATCATACAGATTAAGAGATATAATTGCGAATCAACAATCATCACCACAGTAGCAGTGAAATGTCGCGGGTAATTGAGAAAATTGGACTTCCAACGTAAGAGCTGTACGTTAATAAATGCGTTTTCGATCAAATATTGACATTAGAAAGTTCATTGGTTTACGTGATGCTACGATTTTACCTAAAACAAGTGGATGGACAGTTTCTATATACATATTTGTTACCGTATATGTTATGTATGAAAGCGTGTTTGTATGTCTGTATGTAAGCGAAAAAGGGTGTTACTGATTGAATTTTTATATTTTATGTCCTATGTAGGTACCTACATATTATACGTATCTTTCTTTTTGTAGATGTCAAAGTGACAGTTCTTAATTTTTTTTCGTGTGTCAGTTTGTGCGTAGATTAAAAACTTTGTATGAAATTGTTTGTAATGATAATATCCTTCCGACCGATGTCGATCACGGCGGCCAGTCTCACTGAGACTAGCCAACTGCAGGAGATATTATAGTCCATCGTGTGAGGGAGAGAGACACACAACGTGCACTCAAAAACTTTACTTTGCCTAAAAATCTTTAAATCTTTTTAGCAATATTTATAATATTATATAAAGACAGCGCCACCTTTTGGTATATTTTAGTATTAATGTGTGCTACTCCAGCGTAAAGGAGTAATAAATATACACATAATTAAACAAACTTTCGCATTTATCTGGCGACTGGCACTAGCGACTGGCACTAGCGACTCACCCTCGCTCCGCTCGGGTTCGGCAGTAGGTACGTTGTAACGATTAGTATGGAATAGATAGTTGTTGCTGTGTGAAAAACAAAAACAAATCTATCCCACGGGAACCGTACATTTTTACGGGGTAATGTTGTAAATAACTTATGTGCTATTCCAATCTATTAAATCTATCTCTGTGCCAAATTTCATCCAAATCCGTTCTGCCGTTCTGGCGTGAAAAAGTAACAAACATCCATCAAAAAACAAACTTTCGCATTAAAAATAATAGGTGTTTATTTTACTTTTTTTTATTTTGTTGCAGTCGCTCATGCGCTCTATGTCAGTGGAACAGAGGTGGCAAGATCTAGCGTCTCTCCTGACCATCCCGCCGCCGCCGGACCAGTACCAGCACTACCAGCATGCCCACGCCCACACCCACCCCCATCCACACCCACACCCCCACTCCCACAATATTAGGTGAGTGAACGTACTTATACGTGTATATTATATACTAGGGACTCACCCTCGCTTCGCTCGGGTTCGCCTCTGGAAAAACAAAAACAAATCTATCCCACGTGAACCACACATTTCTCCGAGATAGAAAGTAACCTATGTGCTATTCTAGACTATAATCTATCTCTGTGCCAAATTTCATCCAGATCCGTTCAGCCGTTCTGGCGTTAAAGAGTAACAAACATCCATACATACTCACCAACTTTCACATTTATAATATTTATACAGATGCATGTAATTATGGACAATTTGCTTGTTTGTTAGTTTTAAGGCGCAAATCTTTGGAAGTTCCGGTTAGATTTTAGCATATCTCAAGCTATGGAATAATTTAGACAGAGTGTCATAGAACTAAACATGAAGCCAAATAATGTTCTAAAAAAATACGTTTTAAAACAGAATACAAATATCAATAGAATATTCATTATTTTGTTGAGTATTAATAAGAATTGCTAACAGATTTTATTATAATAAAGAAAAAAATTAAATAAGCTAATATTATTATGTCTGTCTGTGACCGCATCACTAGAAAACCACTGGACATATTTTGATGAAATTTGGTATAATGATAGCTGGTTATCCGGGTTAACATATAGGATACTTTTTACTGCGGGAAAATATCTCATCTCTGAGAAATCTATACTAAACGTTAAAACGTAACTAGGGACGAACCCGAGCGAAGCGATGGTGAGTCGCTCCTCCATAGTCTGAAGTGCGTTGGTTAGTATATACTATATTCGTTAAAGAACGCTACATACTATCTAACATCAAGTCGCGTGCAACGCAGGACTTTGTTATTAAAAATATGTAATGTATCAATAAAAACTTGTTTTAGATATATCTTTTCATAATTTTTCCTTGTTTAGGAATGGAAAATTATAAATTGTATTTTTAATATTGTATACAGACAGCGCCACCTTTTTGCAAACTGTATCACTAACAGTAGCCTTTAAGTAACTCCGGCTCATAGTCTATCTGTGTACTGAATTACATCCAAATCCGTCCAGACGTTTCAGTGAGAAGGAATAACAAACATACATACAGACACATTATAATTTATATGTGCATTCAGCCCTTTTTGACGTCCCACTGCTCGTGGTGAGACTCCCATCAATACGAAGGATCAGGCCACAGTCCACCACGCTTACCAAGTGAGGGCGGACTGAGCATGTCTTTCGACAACTTGCAGACATGCAGGTTTATTCACGATGTTCTCCTTAACCATAGTACCACATTAGTGCGAATAAGAATAAGAATATTTATTTTTTTATTTCCAGCCATGGGGCAGCAGGTTATGCTCCCAATTACCACGCCCCAATACCACCAGTTCCAGAAAAACACCATGAGGCGTACGGTACGATATGATTTATTTCCATACGGTATACCATGTAAGCAAACACTATTCATTTTATCCGATTTTTTTCTAAGCTATTTGACCGACTTCAAAAATAAAGGTTCTGTTTCATTTTTTTAATGAATAAGTTATAATTCAAACGTAGTATATAATGGTTAAGTAAAAATTCCATCCTTAAGGGTGGAGGGATTTTGAAGTCGGTGTATTTACAAGAAACGAAATATATTTTATTAACCGACTTCCAAAAAGGAGGAGGCTCTCAATTCGTCGGAATCTTTTTTTTTTCAATTAGAATTATATGCAGTACTGTTGAAGAAGAGCCCAAAAGAAACTCAAACAGTTGTTCTTTTAAATATCGAAGTTACATTATATTTATCAACCAGTGGCTCACCCTCGCTTCACTCGGCTTCGTTCCTAGGTACGTTTACTACCTAGAACCTAAACTAAATTAAGATCGGGTCATCGATTTAGGCGCTACGATGCCACAGACAGATACACACGTTAAACTCATAACGCTCATTTTTGCGTCAGGGGTTAAAAATTAGAGAGTGAGAATTTTGCTATTTATTTTGTTACAGGCGCCGCCGCACCTATCGAAAACGCATATAAAGTGGAATCTGCTCATCATCCTCAACAACATGAGCCTGTGTATTACCAGGTATGTATGGTCTTATACAAAATATCATTCTATAATATATTGAGTCCTTTTTAACATCCCACTTCTGGGCTTGGGCCTCCTTCAATGCGTGGGATCAGGCCATAGTCCACCACCCTGGTCAAGTGCGGGCGGACTGAGCATGTCTGCAGACAACTTGCTAGGTTCTCTCAGACATGCAGGTTTCCTCACGATGTTCTCCTTCACCGTAAGACAAGTTGGTGTTGGAAATGATTCGCACATGAAAATATCACAGGTGCTTGACCCGGGATTTGATCTCGTTTTACTCGGTTTTTATGCCAGTTGATCAAAACCCACATCAAAGTTTATATCATACATTATACTATCTATGCCTATCAACAGACGGAAATAACGATTCGATTATATATGTATATATATATATATATATATATATATATATATATATTACTAGCGACTCACGTCTTCAGGATATTTAAAGGTACTCCAGGATATAGTCTATCTTTGTACTGAATTCCATAAAAATCCATCCAGACACTTTAGCGTGAAGGTGTAACAAACATACATACACACATACAAACTTTCGCATTTATAATATTGGTCTAATTTATTACAGAATTCCACGTCAGAAATGGCGCCACCGAATCAGGATGGGTTTCTTCAATCCATATTGAATGACGAAGACCTTCAACTGATGGATATGGCTATGAATGAAGGTTAGTTTTTTTTTTTAATTAATTACTAGCGGCTTTGCTCAGGTACGTTTTAATTATTTTGAGCGGAACTCCAATTCTTTTTCTAAATAAAACTAGCCTAAGTTACCTCTTATAACATCAACTATATACCAGTGAAAGTCCCGTCGAAATCAGTCCAGCCGTTTCGGAGATTAGCCGGAACAAACAGACAGACAGACAAAAAATTTAAAAATGTGTTTTTATTATGAGCACTATATATAATTTCATATGAATTTAGTATAAAACTGTTATTTTGACATTACAAACAGATACTTCAATATTATTTATCTGTATAGATACTTATATATCCCACTCTGATTAGAATCGATGAATGAACAATCGACTTATCGTCTTATCAACAAATGGCCTATATAAGGTCAGGCAGAAAGCAACAGTCAGGAATCAAAGCGAAACCAAATGGACGCATCTGTGAGATTACACGAAATCGTTAAACAAATATTAAGATTTAAATATGATAAGCGTATTTACTCTATACCACTTTAATTAGTCTTCGCGATAAGGCTTTATGACATTCTATCTTGCCTCGTTCGTGTGTAAGGTGTTTTATAGCGCTGGGCTATTTCTTTTTTTTTATTATTTTCCCCGGATTAAAAATAGTGGTTTGATAAAGGACTTATTTTAATATATATTTTTTTTGATCAAAATGGAAATTTTCTCATACGTATACAGATTGTTCGTTAAGAAGTATTTTCTGGAGTGATTCTTTTTTAGTGTTTTGGTGATTTTCAGTGAAACTTTTTGTAATAAAATTTAGTCTGTGCCCGAAATTCGTGTAATACAAACTTTTTTGAAGACTTTCCGTGTTTTCTACTTCAAAGTAACGAAAAAGCCTACATATGACATACTTTTTGAACCAACGTTCAAAGAAGAGTAGAAAGGTGCACGTTAACGACTGTTGCACTTGCCTATGTGCATCTTGCTGCGCTCTAAGAAGACCAAGGATATCCTGCGACTCGCTAACCAAAGTGCCGGTGGCTGTCCTAAAACGATACAACTTTTGCCTCTGGTCGTTCAAATATCGGAAAAGTATCAGCACAAAATGAGACGTCTAGAATTTTCCATATTGTCTTATTTAGTATTAAATAATGCCTATACAATGAAGGCGTATTTGCACAGATATTAAGCTGTCGAGTATAACGTTTTGTTTGAACGATTTTACAATTGTGAAACGTCAGAGGAGGTTTATAACTCTCAATTAGAAAGAGAAGGAAGATTTTATCTTTTCCATCAGAAGATAATTCGTGACGCACTTTGTCTTGAAGATAAAAGATTATTTTTGTGACAGCAGATATTTATAATTGAAGCACTTTAAATAAGGATTTTCGACAAAAATGCATACATCCGCACATTACTCGTATGCATCCCCTTTTTATCCGGTACCAACGTATTTCAATCCCCTATTTCGACTCGATCTCGATTATTACAACTACTACAATTTATATGATGGTGAGTTCCAATCTGTGATGAGAAAGCTTAAAAATATACCCTTCAAAGAAAAATTGAAAAAAATTAAATTACATTTCAAAAATTTACCCTTTTACCTAATTTTTCAAATTTTTACCCTATAGGTAATTTCTACATAAATTATCAAAAACAAGTTTACAACAACACTAATGATAACTAGAACAATGTAAATGACAATGAGGGGAAAACCTAATTGGTTTAAATAAGATTAAGATGCTATAAACTTTATACAAATAGAGGAAAACAACATCAAGAGGCAGAGTTTTCCAAACTTAGTTTCGTATACACCGATTACATGTTTTAGACGGCAAATCGATGCTTCTATTGCTGAATTAAAAAAATGTTAATAGAAACTTTTTATACAATAAATAATTTTATAGAACTTAAGCTATCACGGGAAAAATGTGTCCAGGCAATGTTAGAGTATTTATAAGTTTAATAACAATTATTAGCACTTTTACCATTCCATTGCTGCGTTTAAATCCCAATTGTTCCAGAAGGATTCTCTAGCATTTATAATTTAAAAAAAAACCAGCTGCTCTCCTTTTGCCAGTTCTTCTCAGGAGTGAGGCTTTTTTTTTATAATATATACAAAATTCCTTTGTGATACTTTACTTACAGAAACCTGCACTTTAGTGGAATTATATTTTCCATCATCTATTGCTACCTTTAAGTTGGACAAACTAACATACACTTTTGACTTACACATATATAATACTTGTGATTTACCCTCGCTCCTCTTGGGTGTTTACTCACCTCTCGCCTATGTGTCACCCTAGGTTCTGGTCTATCTGTGTATTAAATTCATCCAAATCCAGTAAAGGAGTAACAAACACACATACATACAAACTTTACGTTTATGACAGTATTCTGATTAGCAGCGAAGGATATAACATTTTCTTGTGACATGAATATATCAGTTCGTTGTTTCAAGATAACGCGAAAACAAACATCACGTGTAATAATGAAATATCATCAGTCATCATGACTGTCAAATTTTTTATCAAAATGCCTTAGCCACCATTACTATTGAAAGTTGTTTTTGTAATTGGTTAGTTAGGTCCTATATATATATTTTTTTTTTTAATTTTGATTAAATGAAGTTTTACTAGTTCAAGTAATATTTTGTGTGAGTATCTATAACCTTATTATGTTGGTTTATTAATTAAGGAAAATATATTACTAATTAGGTATTAGGAATGTATCTAGTTGTATTTTTTTTATTTAAAATATACATATATCATAAAAGTTTTATTCAAATCTGTCTATCGAGTAGTTGAGCGCATCGAGTTGCCTTGAAGATGTACAAAATGTTAGAATACATTTGTATTTTGGTTTCTTTTATATCCCAACAAAAAATATCTGAACAAAACACACTTTAACAGTATTAGATGTACATAGTATAATTTTCCTTCTGTCTCGTTGATTTATTAGCTAGCATGTGCGGCTGTACATCTGGATACCCCGGGTTCGAGTCCCAGATCGAGCCAAGTATAGTTATAAGGTTTATCAGTTAAGAAGCTCTCAGTATAGGTTCAGACTTGAGAAGTTCGGGATGTTACATTAAAATACTTTGGATAGCAACTAAAGCCATCAGTCCAGCATCTGATTTCTCTCCAATCGTGTTCAATGGTTGTTCCACTGGACTTTCAGAGTGAAAGGAATAGAGAATGTACGTTGTTTGTGCGTCTCTCACACTCTCTACACTATAATATCTCATGCAGTTGTCTAACCTCAGATTGGCCTCCGTGGCGTAAAACGGTCAGGATTTACATTATTATTGCTATAAACATATATGTCAGCAAAAAACACATTAAAGCGAATATTACTTCGTAATTATAAATGTTTTTCTTACATAATTATCATGTTTTAGATTAGAAGCGATAATCTGGAGCAGTATCGAAAACAAATAAAAGCTTTTATAATAATTATTAGTCATATCAAAAGATTATAAATTACTTGTTAATACGTGATAGTGACTAATTTTACTAAGACTAGTGGCCTAGCTATAGGCGCAGGAGATGTTATAGTGCAATTCGTGCATGCGCATGGTGGACTCGTAGTTCAGTCAAAAAGCTTCGTAAAGGATTGAGAGATGATGCGCATGGGCGATAGCTTTATACACATCTCGCTTCCCAAACTCTGCTTAAATATATCCAGAAATGTCTAAATGTCAAAAAACATATAAGTAATATGTTTCTCAATAATCATTTTTGAATTCTTATTAAATTTTATAATTGCGAATTTGCGTGAGCGGTATAAGACGATTGATCTCTTCACTGATTGTGGATCTATTTTCTTTTTTCTATTATTGGAATACTACTCTACAGTATGGAATTGTTGTGCCTTTTTTTGTTAAAAACGATTAAAAATTAATAGTCTTGAAAAAAAGTACTTAGATACGCAAGAAATAAGCGAAGCGAGGGCTTATCACTAGTTAAAAAAATGGTAAACCGCAACTCTTCCACAAAAGAGATAATTGCAAATGCGCACACTCACACTTTGAGATTTTTTTTTTAATTTTATGTTTAAATTATTATTTATAGCTTAATATCTTATCGATTTTAACCTTTGTCTCCTCAAATATTGCTAATTACTTTAAATTAGTTATGAGCGGTTATTATCCAATTACACATATTTTTTGTGGACTATCTTTTAAAGCTCTTAACAACTGACACGTCATATCTCAAGTGCAGATAAACAGTTTTTTTATATCTACGAGTATATGTATATCGATGCACTAAGAATAGAGAACTAAGTGATGAAAATAAAATTTATAATAATAATAATAATGATGATATTTTTGAAAACTTCTTAAAGGGGTATTATATACTAGCAAGTAGTATTAATTTTGAGAAGTCTTGAGGTATAATAACCTGTTTATAAAAAAATAATTCGAAAATCGATTTGCAATTGGCGAATATATTACATTGCATTCGCAAAGAACCCTCCTCTCCTCCTTATCGTATCCGTATCTTCTCCTCCTTAAAGTCGGTCAAAAGACGGCGCGCATCTAAATGAACTATGAAGCATAAATGTCAAATATTTAAAAAGCATATTTCTATGGGTCGTCCTTAAACCATGATGACAGCAACAATAAAACTTTTTCGGTAGGATTTTAAATAGTAATAAACATCAACAGCTAATTGATTAATATAACGCCACCTATTGATTGATATTTGTATTACTTTTTAATTAAAAAGTTATTTTAAAATTATTAAGAAAATGGAGGCTTATATTTTATGTTTGAGTTTATTCACTTTTAGTTTTCATTAGTAATGTCATTATTTTTTTAATTTTATTAATTTGTAAATCTGTGTTATATTGTAAATGCAAAACATTTGAAAGTGCTAGAAAGTACCATTATTATGTTCTGGCACTTTCAAATTTTGTGCATTTTAAAAGATTTTAACTTATAGATTTATATTTTTATATAAGGAAATAATGTAATAACGATTAAATTACTTCCAGGCATGTACACAATGCGCATGCTGGACGGTGCGTCGGCGACGCATGTGCCACACAACCACACTCAAATGCCGATGACGAACGGTGAGTTGTCAAATTTTTAAAATGTAATATAGAGTAAAATTTTAAATGTTTTATATGGATAGTTAAATTTTCATATTTATAAGGACTGTTGGGTAACATAAGATTCAACTATTAAAATATGAAGAGTAAAATTTTGAAAATTAAAAAAATTAGCGTTTTGGAATAATTGTGGATTTATAATTTATTATCAATTGTTACTTCAAAATTTGTAATGACTATTTAATTAATTTCTTATTTTTATTTCGTATCGCAGAGAGAGATTCGGCGTCCGACAGTGCCGTTTCATCAATGGGCTCTGAGAGAGTTCCGTCTCTGTCCGACGGAGAGTGGTGTGACGGAAGTGATTCAGCCCAAGAGTTCCATAGGTATGAAAAATTTCTAGTTTTTTACCAATTTTAAAAATTGATTAATATATTTAAAAATGTCATATATATTTCTTTTATAATTTATCACGAAATCGTCGCACACGAAATGTAAATACAATTATTTTGATTTCTGCGGCTTACTCTCGCTTCGCTCTTGTGCGTCCCTAAGTACTTAATACAATTAGCGCCATAATTTGGCAAATTATGTTATTAACAAGTAGACTATGTGTTACTCCAGCTCATAGTTTGTCTATCTGTGCACTAAATATCATCAAAATCCGTCGAGCCGTTACAGTGTAAAGGAAGGACAAACATACATACAAACTTTCGCATTTATAATACTAGTACTCGTAATGAAATGAAACATTATTTTCAGTTCGAAGTTCCGACCTTACGAAGGCGCGTATGGAAGAGACCGAGCGTCTCACGCTCCTCAGAAGAAACATCATATGTTCGGAAAGAGATGCTTCCAGGTATGGTATTCTTGTTTTATCTTCTTTCTGTTTCTTCTTCTTAGGTATTGTGTATTCTTAAGTTCGCTTTTATGTTTCTAGAGCCAACCTTCAGGCTGTGCGTTGTTTTTCTGATAGTGTTTTTTTGATTCATTTATTAAGCGGATGATCTTAGCTCAAAAAAAGTGTGTGAAATATTTTTCCTATTTTAAAAATAGCATGTACAAGTTTTAGAAAAAAAATGGCGATACACATAAAGAAATATCTCAATATTTATACTTATTTCTATTTTCCCATAGGAACAAGCCACCCCCCCAACCCTCGAGCCCCTAGTCCCTCGACCACCAGTGGTCAAGTACGAGTGCGAACAAACGTACCACGAAAACATGCAAATGCATAACGGTGAGTTGTCTATAAAAATTTTTTTTATAATTTGTATGTATTTAAAGTTATATATGTGTAGTGTATCAACTATCTGGTATCCACAACACAGGCCTCGTAGCTTACCATGGAACTAGATGGTGCTGTGTTATTTTTATTATATTTTAGGTCTAAATCTACTGCTTTCATCAATCTTAGCATAGTAACAAACTTTTTTACAATTCCACAGTGTAAAAATCCATAGGTAAAGTATATGGTCGCCTTTGATGTTAACGAAAATGCAAAAATTCCCGGTAAATACGAGGGCTATTTAAGGAGTCACTTTCATTGCGAACGGTATCGTATTCAAAGCACTGTAGTGCCATGCCTGTTGTTGGAAATGATTCGCACATTAAATTATCAGAAGTGCGAGATCCGGGATTTTAACCCGTTTCCCTCGGTTTTCCAAGCGAGCGCGTTACCACTGAGCTACCACTGCCTGGATGGATGATATACTTATATATAAATATAAATTTACTATTTTTTTTATTATTTCCACCGTTTTCAGTGGAATATCCACCCCGTCACCAGATCGTCCCACACGTGACCACGCTACAGTCGGCCATCGACCTCAACACGCCGCACTCCAGTCACGCTCTTTTACAGGTAAGGAGTCGTCATAATTTATGTAGAATAATATCTACGTTAGAAAAGGGCTTAGGAATATTTATTTCACTTTTTAACTTAGCGGTTTTTAGATTATTGAAATTTAAGTTATTCTGTATGTATGTTTGTGTAGAAAAAGAATTATATGATTAAGAATTTGAGAAACTTCGAAGCCGATCGATAATGATTGATTTTATTTCAATATTAAGGATCTTTGCGTATCAATTTTTTATGATTAATAATAAAAAACTTTTAAAAATGCTTAAAATAGTCCCGTGATCGATTAAATTTTTCTTAAATAATCGTTACTAAAAATCGATTTTATTCTCTCGTCTACTAACAGAACGCAGTGCCATCAGTGAGTCCCCCTCGTTTCGGGTTCGGTTCCGGGGATAGAGTGCGACACAACCACACATACAGTGCTCCCTTACCGCCCGCTGAAGCAAGGCAACATACACGGGACAAACGAGGTAAGAATGGCTTTTTGTTTCAAATTTTTACCTCAAGTTTTTCAAAATTTTACCTAGTCTTGATTTTTTTCAATTTTTTTTTTTCATAATATGTTTTTACTTTGTTTTTTTTTGATAGAGTTATTGTTTAAAATTTCTTTATTAAGTTTTTTGTGCTTATTTTATTGGGATACATTAAAAATAAAGAAAACATCATAACGTGTGATTAAATAGAACATTTGGTTGTTTCATTTTGGAACTTTTAATAAGTCTAAAGATAAAATTTTTACTATTTTTAGGGCTTAGCGATACTTACCAAGTATCTATATAAAATAAATAAAAAAAAATTATATAATGACTGGATATTTTGTAGTACACTAATTGAAACTAACACACAATTTAAATAACATAAACATTTTTTTTTACAAAAACACAAATTAACTTAGCCGATTTTGCCAGAGAGAACACTGGTTTTTTTTTGTATCAATATTCACAGCGCCATCTATTGATGATATAAGAACTGACGTGTTGTTAAAATAACATTTTCAAAGAAGGAGTCTCCCGATACTATGATTGCTGTAAGTGTAAAGCATTAGAAACATCCGAAACCAAACATCAAAATAAGTCCAAAAAGCCAATTTTATTTAAAAAGCCAAATATTCGCGTAAATCTGAGAAAGTATTATATTTAAAAGAACAATTCTTGTATATTTATACCGGTGATCTCGGAAACTGCTTTAACGGTTTCGCTGAAATTTGGTATGTGGGGGGTTTTCGAGGGCGAAACATCGTTCTTGATTAGTATTATGTCTGGAAAAACGTGTTTTCGAGTTTTCATGCGGTTTTTCGCATCATTCCACGCAAAATATATATGGTCGCTAATTTCGCACGCTCGGGCATAAGCTTCGTGATCAAACGGCTAAGGCTCAAGATTGACAATGATAGGTATGCGGGTTCGATTCCCGGTCGGATAAAAAGTTTTTACTTTTGTTTTTTTCTTGTATTTATTCAAGTTTTTAGTTAAAAACTCCGAGCGAAGCTCGGTCGCCCAGGTACTAGATTTATTATATATATGTACATACATACATAATATTATTTTTTTAATTAATTGCGTTTGTTTTAGTACGTCGTCTCACAGACGGCAGTACGTCGGACGCGGGGAGCGTCGCGGGGCATCTCACGCGCGACGAGAAGCGAGCGAAGGCACTCGGTGAGTGTACATACATACATACATACATACATACAAACATACATACGCATAGTATCGAATAGATAGACACTATATCCATATCCATACTAATGTTATAAATGTGAAAGTGTTTATTTGTTTATCCTTCTTTCATGCCGAAACAGAGTGACGGATTGGCGTGTTTTTTTGTGTGGAGGGCTGGAGAGTGATGTAGGCTACTTCTTACCGCGGGAAAGCACGTTGTAATACAACCCACAACAAATCACACCGATGTATATATAATATATAGTCTTTATATTCCATACTAACCGTCCCTCACTTGAGAAATGTTTGATTCCCCATAAAAACTGCCCCCTTCTCACCCCCTAAGGAATTATTTTCGGGATAAAAACTATCCCATGTCCATCCCAGAGTCTCGAACTACCTCCATACCAAATTTCCTCTAAATCGGTTCGGCAGATTAAACGTAAAAAGGTAACAGACAGACAGACAGACAGACAAACAAACAGAGTTACTTTCGCATTTATAATAAATACACACACAGATAGGTCTTAAAGTTAGTCTAAACCTTTAATAGAGATTTTTTTTTAATTTTTTGTTGGCTAAAATTGGCTTTATCACGTGACATTCAAATAATAATTGTAAACAGTTAAAACATACAGATACATCTATATATAAATAGGCAAAGACAAAACTGTTCAGTACCTTTTCTCCTCTGTTTGTCAAACGATTTTCTTTTTTTTTTGTTCAGTAGCTATTGACGAGATTTAGTGTTATCATAAAAAAAATTGGAAACAGTTTGTTTTTTACATAGATAGGTAAATTCTATTCATATATGTTTCCCTCAAAATTTCAATAATGATTTTGGTGGGTGGACACTTCTTATTTTTAATAGTTATGTGACTTGTATTAGATTATTGATCACGTCGGACTCGAATCCGCGACCTGAAGCTCTGCGTAGAAACAAAATTACAATTTAATTTGTACAATTTTAATAATTTGTCAATACACATTTGTTTTTACTACAAAATCCACTATATATAATAAAATATATGTATTTAAAAAAGTCAAATAATAAAAATCCTTATTTTAATACATTCAAGAGTGTTTTTGTGATATTAAAACAAACAAAGAAACACGAAAAATAACAAAAACAAATAAGCACAAAAAATCACAAGAACAAAAAAAACAAAATTAAACTATTATATCTCAAAAATCACACAAATAAAATATGCACAAAATGTACTGACATGTTTTTCTTCTATGTTTTTTTTGTGTAATTTTTAATGAAATAACGTGTTATTTTTATGTTTATAATTCAGAAAAATGATTGTTTATGTTTTTTTTTTAAGGTATACCATTAGATGTACAAGATATAATCAATTTGCCAATGGATGAATTCAACGAGCGCCTCTCCAAACATGACCTGAGTGAAGCGCAACTCTCGCTTATTAGGGACATACGGCGAAGGGGGAAGAATAAGGTGAGATATATAAACATACAAGCATAAATACATACATACATACATACATACATACATACATACATACATACATACATACATATATACATACATATATACATACATGTATGTATATACTCGTACATATAAATTTTTTTGTGTCTGTGTCATGTGTGTTATGTCAAAATAACAGCTTTTTACTAAATGCATATGACATTATATACGGTACATACAAGAAAAACTCAACTTTTATAATTTTTGTCTGTCTGTTTTTTCTGGCTAATCTCACAAACGGCTGGACTGATTTTAACGGGACTTTTACTGGCAGATAGCTGATGATTTAAGGAGTAACTCAGGCTACTTTTATTTTATAAAATGTATTCAGGTTCCGCGCAAAAAAGTTAAACCCATGAAATTGTGTAATATTAATGTCTTCCTGACCGATGTCCACTACGGTCAATCTCACTGAAACTAGCCATTAGCCATCTGCGGCAGATATTATAGTGCAGTGTGCGAGGGAGAGAGACACACAACGTGCACTCTCTGTTCCTGTCACACTCACACTTCGGGAGACGTCAAATTGACACTTGCAGTTAGGTAACAAGCGTAATACATCCTTAGGTGCCTAAAACCAACCTATATGTTACTCCATCATCGTCCATCTATGCCCTAAATTTTAATCAAGTCTGTACAGCAAGCACACCCACACACAAAAACAAACAAAAAAATGGTTGCGCGTAACCTGTACGCGCGGTTGAAGTAAAACTTATTTGGCAAATATAATCAATAATAAAATAAGGCATATTACAATCATATATTTATAGAATATCGTATACGGAAAGAATATACTATTATATACTTGTAAGACAATAACAACGGTTACCATGGCAACTTGGCTTAGTCCACATATATTTATGTGTTTGTCTCTTACTCGTGTCGTGTTTCCGTTTCATCGAATTTTTAAATCACAACGATTCTAAAGAAGTTTCACTTCATCAAACAACCAAACAAACAAACAAACATTCGTCATCTACAAGTACTTCAATCCCGTAACAGGTGGCAGCACAGAATTGTCGCAAACGCAAGTTGGATCAGATCACGACTCTCGCAGACGAAGTGCGCACAGTGAGGGACCGCAAGGCGTGCACTCAGCGGGACCATCATGCCCTTCTAGCTGAAAGGCAGAGGGTCAAGGAGCGGTTTGCTGCATTATACAGACATGTGTTCCAGGTTAGTTTTGTACACGGCTTTAAATTTAATAAAAAAAAACGTGTTTGTGTACTTATGTACGCACGTAAGAAGTTATATTTCTTTGTCAATTTTCTACTATCATTTATTGTCAGAACAAAAATAGCTAAAGATTTCATCCCGTATGTCACAACTCTCTGTTTGTAAACGGAATGCAGCTAACTTCATCGTGTCGCTTTTTGGCTGTCGGTGTGCGCGCGCATCGTAATAATTTTACTCTCATATTTTTTCCAAACATGCCAAAAGAAGTATAACTTCAATAAAGCCTAAATTGGGATCAATTTTTTTCGTTTTGTGTCTTTCTCTTAGAGATTTTTTTTTGAATTACATGTTATGACTTTAAAAAAGTTATATGTTTCGTCGTTTTTTTAAATATTTCTATTTTAATACCTATTTTATTCCATTCTCTTCGGGATGGGTTTTTTCCCGAACTGGTGATAGACCGACGTGTAAAATTTTTTGTAAGAGTTAAATAACTATATAAAAAAATTGAATTGCATTGAAAATAGAGCGCCATTTTGACTAACATTTATTTGATTTAATAAGAAAATAATCATTCTCCTGATTCTTTTTGTTATGACCAAATTACATACATAATTATACCAAAGAGGTATAATACCAAAAAGGTATAATACCAAAAAGAAAAAGTTCAATTTGTTTTTGTTAAATTTTATGTACTTTTTCGTTTTATGTAATTTATAAAAAAAACTTGTTCCAGAACTTACGCGATCCCGAAGGCCGGCCTCTATCTTCTACTCAATTCTCCCTACAACAGGCGGCCGACGGCAATGTAGTGTTGGTCCCGAAAATGCATCATGGTAAGTCTTTTGCCATTAGTTTTGGTTTTTAATAGGTTTTTTTGTGGATTTTCATTGAGTTTATAGGAAAAAATTGCTCTTTTTTATGCGTATTTTTTCTGGTTTCTCATATAAAAAAGTAAATTATTGAGTGACAATTTGAAATTTAGCAATCATTCTCATTTGTAACGATAAATTTTTATTACCATCTGTAGAATTATGTAACTGTGTTTTGTTTTTAAACTTAGATATTCTTTGAAATGCCCGACATTAATTTAACATTCATAATTTAAAAAAAAATCAAAGTTTAACTTATAATATTACTTTATTATTATTTTTTTAATTAATTTTTTTTTTAATTTTTTCCACAGATCACCCAATGAACCGTTCGTCTGACGACGAAATGGACAGGAAAGCTAAAAACTACGAACAGTGACCTATACACACAGACGTATATTGCTTATATCGAGTTATATGATTATACAATATATTTACAACAAGAAGTTTTCTGCTGAGTTATCCGATTTCAGCAGACGCATAAATATTTATGCTGAGTTGTTTGGTTTCAGCATATCAAGTGACTTTGTTTCATGATTAAAATATCGTGAAAAATTCTTGTTTTTTGGAGTAATATATCGATTTTTCCATACTGTTATTTATTTATGGAAACTCAACTCGGAAATGAAGTTTTTTTTTCTTTTTTTCTTACCGCTGGCGGTTTATATTTAAATCGATTAAATAAAAAAAACACTGGTTATGTTATAACTTTAATTTTCGAGTTATCAACAATGTAAAAGATCAAAGGGACGTTTTATAAGGAAATTTTGAGTTATGCCTATTTTGCTAAGAGAACTTTTCTTAGCTGATTTTTTTACTGTAATCGAAAAATATATGGGATTACATATTATATGGTATTTATTATGTATAACAAACTAAATATGCTTCAGTAATTTAAAAAAATATCATTTATATGTACTTTCATTTGATTTTTCCATTAGAATGTATACGAAAACTGTTTTTACCGTATGAAAGGAACAAAAAATACTAACTTTTTAGCCATTGAATGCCACTTTAATAGCTGAAGTGGAAATAAAACTTTTACTTACTAAAATGTTCTATTTAGAACAAAAAAATTTAATGCAAACAAAAAAATAGATTTTTCTATTTTTTTTTCTTAACACAAGATGACTATAAATAAAAAATGTGATAGATTAAAAAAATATTCCATTTTTGTTTAGTTTAGTGTTTTCGTGTACTAACGCTTAATAGCTCGTCGAAGTTTTGAAAGATGTCGTCAGATGTCGTCTCTTGCAATAAGTAATTATATTTTTTTTGTAATATATGTTTAGATATTTATGTATAAAATAAGATAGTTTAAAGGTAAGATAATATCAAAAATCAACCATTTTTGGAGATAAAGTACAAATTGTAAAAAATATGGGATTTTTGTGAAGGTTTCAACTGGATAATAGTTTTTTTTTTTTTTGGGAAAAAATAATAAAAATATTAGTTTCTTTTAAATGATAAATTTTAAAATTTAATGAAAAAAAAAACATACTGCCATTCAGCCTTATTTAGAATAAATAATAGATTTGTTTTTACAAAAAAATGTGCGATTTTTCGGGGGTTTTTTTCAACCGGTTGGAACCTTAATCCAAAATTTTTATTTCACAAATGTAGAAGATCAGCCGATTGATTTATGCTGCTCTTTTAGATTTAATGTTATTTTAACATAAGCTATAGTTATTTGTCAGCTGTAATTTTTGGAGACAACAATTGTTTTTAATAAAAATAAAAGGAAATACGAAAAAAATGAGTTCTTTTTTCTTATTTTTTTTTCTCAAAAAACGTTTTTTAATCGTCCTGTATATATTATGTGTGGAATTGTTGTCTTTAGAACTACGAATCCCTGTTCCGTGGTGCATAAAATGTTCTTTCTGAGCGTCTAGCTTGCTAATAATTTGTATGGGACTTAGGCAACGGGTAAAGCATTTCACTAAGTTTTTTTAAAATAAATACTTAGCGTGGCTCTTTGTGTTTCATTTCATTGCCTTTTAAAAAAGATGAGATTAAAAAAAAGAAAAAAAGATTGCCCTTAAAAAATGTATAATGGAAATGTCAAAAATGTCGAACGGGAAGCTTTTTGTGGTTAGGGTATTTGTTATTAAAATAACATTTCTGTCTGTATATTAAATTTGAAATAATAAAGAAATAAATACCTTTTAAATTATTATGAAGTTTTTCTTTTTATATACTATTTATTTATTTATTAAATAATAATATGTCAATATATATCACTTATAAATAATTTAAAATTTCATCAAAATCTGTCCAGTGGTTTTCTCGTAATGCGTTCCCACACAGACGGACAGACAAATATTCTCAAAACTATAGATTCGGCCTCTGTATCGATAACAATAACTATTTCAATAAGATTTTCCAAAAAATATTTAATGTAAAGATTCGACTCAGAATTTTATATACATATATCTAAAAAAATATAATAAAATACAAATCTTTATAAAAACAAACATTCGTTAATGATTATTGTGAAAATAAAAAAAAACAAAACCACTAAAAAGTTAAGTTTTTTAATATAGATAATATAAAGACCATGTTCTTATTTTTTCAATTCTATTAAAAATATAAAGATTTCTCTTATAGAGAAGCCATTTTTATTTTAAAACAGCTCAATTATTTAACGTTAAGGGGTTTTGTAATAAAAAGAAAAAAAATCATTTTGCATACATTTATTAGTTATAATTGGCATAATACAAATAATCATATAAAAGAGATATATTTTTAAATTCTACGAGTTTAATCCTAAATAAAATAACAAAACTTTTTCACTTATCATTCTAAAATGCGAATAAAAAAGGGCAGTACATAATTTAATACAATAATAATTAATTATAATTAATAGTCTAAGGGAATAGTGAATACACCACGACCTGTTAACCGGATGAAACATATTTTTTACTAGCGACTCACCCTCGCTTCCCTCGGATCGTCCCTAGCTTGCTTCCCAATACAAACTTTCATCTCCATTTTTACCCCCTTAAGGGATGATTACCGGGATAAAAAGTATCCTATGTCCTTCCCAAGGTCTCAAACTATCTTCTTACCAAATTTAATCTAAATCAGTTCAGTAGATCCAGAGATTACCCCCTACAACGACACAAACTCGCAAACTTTACCTCTCTATAATATGAGTATTGATAAAGTTTCAATAATAAATAAATACGCCGCCTAAAATAGCTTGCTTATGGAAATCCTGTTTATGGAAATAATGGAAATAATGTTTTTTTTTTTTACCATTCTGCTAACCAGTCGAATTTTGTTCTAACCGATAGTATATAATATAAAGAATATAAATAATTGTTTCATCCGGTTAACAGATCGGTGAAGGTCGTGGTGTATCCGGCTCTTAGACTATAAGTAAATACTAAAAAATCTTAACATATAATAAGCAGTCAATTACAAATATATTTAATCTGTGTGAATAAAAAACTTAAAAAATCACTAAGCGACATAAAAAAAAATTAAATATGAAATGCATACATGGGTAATATCTTCGGTTATGTAATACAAGCGCAATTAATTTCGGATTTCGTATTCATTCGGATTTTTACCATTTCAATTTAAAAAAAAACCATGATACAATTTAAAAAAAGCATGCGATACTAAATAATATTTATGTCAAATTTAAAATCTGAAATTGAACATTTTAAATAAAACTATCTTTTCGGATTATTTCGCGGATTTATTAGGATTTTTTGGTTCCCGGCATTTCGAATGCTTTACAGCAATCATGGTCACGGGAGATACTAAGGTTATAGACATCTCAAACACATTATACTTGTTACAGACAGTGCCTCCCCACTATTTTACAAAAATGATTACAAAGATTCAAAAATGGCACCAAAGTACTTTACAACTGATTTAGATTAAATTTGTTGATTTTTATTTCTAAACATTTTAAAAAAACAAGTATTATAATTAAATATAGCAAAATTGAAAATCCGAATCCGATACACAAAATCCGAAATAATTACCTAAGTAATATTTATTACTTAAAAATCTAAAAGGATTACGAAAGACTATCATCTAAATCTAAGCTTACTATGAAAAAGTTTAATATATGACCGACTTCAAAAAGAAAGAGGTTCTTACATCTGCGCTTTCTTATTCTTCAGTTTCTTTCGCTAGTTCTTCTCAGGTCTGGGGCTTCTTCTTTCCGAACTGGTAGTAGACTCATGACGTTCAGTAAAAAAATTGTAATAATTTAATGCTGAATAAAATATTTTGAATTTGAATATTGTGGATACTTTACACAATTTCGAATTTAATTATATATTACAACGTGCACTCTCTATTCCTGTCACTCTCATACTCCGGTGGGGCGACACGAGACACGACCAGTGAGAGTGTCGGCGCAGGACCGACGGCTTTACGTGCTCTCCGAGGCACGGGGGTGAAACACCGCCAACTTCCCAACTCCGGGCTGTTACTGAGGCTTACTATACAGAAAGACTCAATAACTAAACTTGGCCGACCCGGGACTCGAACCCAGGACCTCCAGGTGTGAAGCTGTACATGCTAGCCGCTACACCGCCGAGAATTTTTAAATTAATAAAATTATATTTCAATAATCTCATATAATTTGGGAAAAAAACCCAACAAAGCCTTTAAGTAGTAAAAAAAAACCTCCAATATATTTTAATTTTCCTATTAACTTTTTCGTTTAATTTATGTTTCTGTAAATTATTATGAAAACACCTCCAGAAATGTATTTTTTCTGCCATTTTAAATTTATGTACTAAATATTGTTTTTGAAGTCAGTACACATTTAATATTAAAATGTAATAATAATCTTATGAATAATGGAAAAAACATAGTATTAAAGAGTATCGAGTTAGAAAAAAAAACAGATAATAACGGCTTTATTATGATTTTTAAAACTGTTATCGTTATTTAGTGCTCGATTCATCGATATACAAAAACTCGGGATATACAATTAGAGTCTCAAAAGTGTCCTCAAAAAAAAGTGCACAATTCGAAATTGAGCGCTTTTTCAAATCTCTTGTGTTCATTGCTTTTCGGATGACAAAATTAAAACGCACGTTGTTTCGTTTAAAAAAGTACTTTATGTGTGGTGTGCGTAAGTTCGAGTTTGTGTTTAAACAATTAGAACTTTCGATTTTTGAATGTTATTCTTTAGTTTGACTTAACGTCACATGTCGACGCCACTTTTTGAAGAGATATTTGTTAGGAAATGTGTATCTTTGTTTTTATATATCAATTTCAATCAAAAAAAATTTTTTCAGCCATATTTAATTAATTAAAATGCTATATGAGAGAAAGGAATGCACATATTTAGTTATTTTTGATCAACTCACAAAAAAATCGAAAAAAAAATTTATGTTTTTATCTTCCTCTATCAAATTAATCATTGATATTATCAAATATTAGTACTTATTCTAATTGTTTATCTTTATTCGATATCGCCATCTTGTTCTCCATATTACAGTGAATTTCCAAAATTCCACTTTAAAAAAGGAAATATTTGACATTTGTTTTCAGATTCGGCTGGAAATTCCACATTTTGGGGTGGAATTTTGAAATTTACACCGATTTTATGGGAATTTTAGTTTTTCGAAGTTATACTTCTTTTGGGACGTTTGGAAATAAATAATGAGAGTAAAATTTTTACGATGCGCGCGCACACCGACAGCCGAAAAAAAACATGATGAAGTTAGCTGGATTCCTTTTACAAACAGAGTGTTGTGACATACAAGATGAAATCTTTAGCAATTATTCTTCTGTTACGCCAAAGAATTATAACTTCTTGCGTCGTGGTAAGAAGTACTTAATCTAATTGTATATTTTTCCTCGATATCGCCATCTTGCTTCCCATATTACAGTGAATTTCCAAAATTCCACCTTAAAAGCAGAAATATTGACATTTGTTTACAAATTAGGGTGGAAATTCCACATTTTGGGGTGGAATTTTGAAATTTACATTGACTGTATGGGAAATTTAAATTTTTTTCATTAGCTATGATGGTGTGCAGCAGGTGGAGGGAAACATCGCACATGTTCCACTCCAGCCCTCTCGTCGTCGGCGGCGAGGTGGCGAGCGAGGACGCTGAATATCTGCGAGTTGAGGACTTGGAAACGTCTGATGCGGTCCACCATACGTTTTAGAGGCTGGAAAGTTTGAGATGAGGGATGATTAAGTATAAGAAAATGAGACATGGCAATAGGGATTTCAAGAAAAAAATATATCCGGGATAAAAATTATCTTATGTCCTTACCAGAGTCTTAAACTATCCTCTTACCAAATTTCATCTAAATCGGTTCAGTTGTTTCGAAGCTTATTCGGTACAAACAAACAAAAAAATCTTTCCTCTTTATATTTTATTTATATAAAATTTATTATATAATTGTAAGTACAGATTCTTACAACAATACAATTAAAATAAAAGTACATTACATTTAAAATAAAAGTCAAACAGAACGGGTGTTCTTTGCCCACTTCCAGTTTCTAAATTCATGTTTTGGTGTATAAAGTGGTTAAATTATACTAATTTGTGACATTTGTGATTTTTAGTATTATGTACAATCATTGACAATTGAAGACTGTGCCTATTTGTAAGCGTAAAAGTGATAAAAATATAATATGCAAGTGATATAAGCTATGTCTACCTTCAAATGTAAAAATTAACATACTCGTATATAAAAGTTCATGACAGCAACTACCAGTATATGGAATATTTCGCAATTAAAGTTAAACTGACGGTGGACTCTGTTAGAAGATTGTAATTAAACGCTTCGAGTAACCCGGGTTCGAATCTCACACTAAATAATATTTTTTCAAATATTTAATTATTTATCTGCACTTCTTTAAAATGACTAATGAATGTTGTGCCTGCAATGCAAGTGTACTTGTCACCCAGAAAAGAATAAAATGTGTTAAATGCCAGGCTCAATATCATTTAGAGTGTATAACATCCTTTGGTAACAAGCCTATAGTAACGCGAGGACAGTGGACATGTCCAAATTGCCATAATAATAATCGGAACAATATTAATAAAGTGCCATCCCCACCACTGGCGAACACAAGCAAAGATAATTTCGATAACCATAGCGACTGGCTAGCTGCAATAAGGAACGAAGTAAAAGAGGTACTATCTCAAACAGTCAGCTTAGAATTAAAAAGCATACGTGAGGAACTAACTGGTTTGCAAAGTATTAAACAATCTTTAGAGTATTTATCTAGTCATTTTGATTCAATTAAGCAAGAGTTGGAGGAGGCTAAAAAGGAAATAACAAGCTTAAAAAAGGACAATTACGATCTTCGTCAGGTGTTAAATTCCCAAAATAACACAATTAATAATCTGGAGAGAGAAATAAGAGCTACTAATCTAGAGTTACATTGTGTGCCAGAACATAGGAGTGAAAATTTAGTCACAACAATTGAGCAGATCGGAAGAGTAATAAATGTACCATTAACAGAAGGTGCAATTTCTAAGTGTACACGCATAGCTAAAATTAATAAAGAGACATCACGTCCGAGATCGGTTCTAGTAAAATTTAGCAATCCTTTACTGCGAGATAGTTTCCTAGCAGGTGTGATAAAATTTAATAAGAGTAATCCGGATAGTAAATTAAATACATCACATCTTGGCATTTCTGGGGATAAGAAGCCAGTGTATATATCGGAACATTTAACTTCAACGGCAAAGGATATTTACGCTGCGACACGAATTTTCGCAAAAGAAAAACAGTATCGGTTTGTGTGGTCACGTAACGGTAATATTTACCTTCGAAAATCGATATCAAGTGACGTAATACTAGTTAAGTCGAAAGAGTTTTTAAAAACATTACAATAAACTATTTTATTTGCAGTTATTGTATTTCAGACCTGTTTGTAATTTGTATTTTTTTAGGATAAATTAGAATAGTTTGTTTTTCTTTATCAAATGGTAAAGAACTTAAGGATTTTTTACCAAAATGTAAGAGGCATACGAACTAAAACTAATGTTATTTACCTTGCAATTCTTAGCTGTGATTTTGATATTATAATTTTCACTGAAACGTGGCTAAATAATAGCATAACTAGCAATGAAGTTATTGATAATCGTTACACTGTCTTTCGCCGAGATCGTGAATCAAGCGACAGTTGCAAGTTGGACGGAGGAGGAGTACTAATTGCCGTTTCTAAACGGTACAAGAGTGTTAGGATAAACTCTTGGGAAACCAAATATGAAGACCTTTGGGTAAATATTATACTAGACTCAACTCCTGTTTCTATTTGTGCAGTCTATATTCCATCGCCTTTAAAGTGTGATGTACTTGAAGGTTACATTAATAATGTGGAGAAAATTATAAACGAACAATCCTGTACCATTCTGATAGGAGACTTTAATATACCAGCAATTCATTGGACTTACAAAGAGTTTAACCATAAAAAACTTACCCCAGATAATAACAGCACAGTGGGCGCATTAATAAATGACTTTATGGCAGTAACAAATTTATCTCAACATAATGGTATATGTAATTCATATGGAAAAATTTTAGACCTAGTTTTTAGCAATTGTAACAACATAAGTACAGAATATAGTTCATTTTCTGCATGTCCAATAGACAAATATCATCCACCTTTAGAAATTAATTACGAAACTTATTGTAAGGATACCTTACTAAGTCCCAGCACAATGGTGAAATACAAATTTATAAGTGCTGATTATAATATAATTAATGCAAAATTAGCAGAATTAAATTGGGAGCAACTATTTCAAAACTGTGTCAATGTAAATGAAATGACAGAAATTTTCTATAATGAGATACGCAAAGTTATTGAAAGGTGTATTCCAAAAAGAAGTGTCAGGAATAAAACTTTTTATCCTGTGTGGTACTCTAACAGCTTAATTAAAAGACTAGCTGAGAAAAATAAATATAGAATACGTTGTAAGAAATATAAAAACCCATTAGATGAAATTGAATTTAAATTGCTTCGAGACAGGTGTGAATTTCTTATAAATTTAGAATACAAAAATTACATTGATAGGGTGGAGAGCAATATAACAATTGATCCTAAATTTTTTTATTCATTTTTAAAGGAAAAGCGTTCCAATAAATGTGACTACCCAGCCATTATGACACTAAAAGGTTCTACATTTACCAAAGGAACAGACATATGTGATCAATTTGCTAATCATTTCTCAAGTATATATACACCGAGCAGAGTAACGTCTTTGAATTTTTCTCAGGATGAATTCCAAAAATCTTATTTACACAGGATAAACATTACGGAAACTGAAATAGTAAGTAAATTAAGAAGTCTAAAAACAAATAAAGGTGCTGGACCAGATGATATACCTCCAATCTTTGCTAAACGTTGCGCAATATTCTTAGCTAAGCCGTTGCTATTAATATACGAGAAATCTTTAGATGAAGGAGAATTTCCGGCAAAGTGGAAAAAAGCTCGGGTTGTTCCTATATTTAAAAATGGCGACAAAAAGGAAATATCAAACTATAGACCAATATGTATATTATCAATATTTGGTAAAATCTTCGAAACGCTAATTTGTCAATCACTTAATTGGCATATGAAATCTATGATTCATGAGGAACAGCACGGATTTATCAGCAATAGATCGACCATATCAAACTTAACCTTATTTGTTGATAACTTGTCGGAGTCATTAGACAAAGGTGACCAAGTAGATTGTATATCTACAGACTTTGCAAAAGCCTTTGATATGGTCAATCATTCAATTTTAATCCAAAAACTTAACAACTATGGCATCCATGGCAGGTTACTTGACTGGTTAAAATCATACTTAATAAATAGGGAGATGAATGTAGTTATTGGAGGATATCAATCACATTCATTTATCGCTACCTCTGGAGTACCACAAGGCTCTCATCTCGGGCCCATTTTATTCGGAATATTCATTAACGACATAGTAAAATGTTTTAAATATTGTCATTTTCATCTCTACGCAGATGATCTTAAGATTTATAAAAAAATAGAAAACATAAATGACTCATTATTAATGCAGCAGGACCTTAATAGATTGCTTGGGTGGTGTAACAAGAATCAACTGAAATTAAATTGCCAGAAGTGTTTCACTATTACATTTAGCAGAAAATTAAGTAATGTTCATTACGCGTATAACCTAAATGGAGATGTACTAAATAATATAAAAGAAATAAATGATTTAGGCATCACGATAGACAATAAGCTAAGTTTTGTGCCGCATGTAGATTATTTATTAAAAGTAACATTAAAAACAGTAGGTTTTATTATGAGAAACACTAAAGAATTTAAGAAATCACAAACCAGATTAGTATTATTTAATTCAATGGTGAGAAGCAAATTAGAATACTGTTCTGTTGTATGGAATCCATTCTATCAAGTACACAAGGACAGAATAGAGAGAGTACAAAAGAAATTTTTGAGACACTTAACTTATAAAGATAATAAGATAAATGAGAATAATAATTACACTGACATGCTTAGATATTATAAAACTCTTTCCCTATCAAGTCGTAGAACAATGCTAGATGTTTGTTTTTTACATAAACTCATAAGTGGAGGAGTAGATTGCAAAAATTTATTGACAAAAATTATGTTTTCTATACCGAGACAGAACGCAAGAGCCCATATAAAAAGAAAATGCACTTTTCAATGTCGAAAGGTAAAGTCTAACTTAGGCACAACTGCTCCTTTAAACAGAGCCGTAAGGAGCTATAACTTGCTTTTTAGCAAGGCAAAAATTGACATTTTCAAAGACTCCGCCACGTCATTTAAGAATAAATTAAAAAAATATTTCACACACTCGCAATAAAGAAAAATAAATGTTTGTTATGCCACTTGCATTTTTAGTTAATTTTTGGGTTATTAATTATGTAGTTTTTTTTTTTTTATTTAAATACATTTTTCAATTAACTTACGGTACTGATTTTTTATTATAATGGTTTTGTAGACTATAGTAATGATTTTTATTGTTCATGGCTTTTTATTTTCATTTTGTACTGTTTTTTTTTAATCTTTAATTTAGTTTTTTGTTTGGGTGTGGGAATTAGGGTTGGAAGTAGAGAACGCCTTATTATATTACATGTTGAGCTAGCCTGTAAGTGTGATGTACAGTGTAATACTTTTTAAATTTGTTTTATATTTTTAGTGTTATATCACATTGTATGTTGCGTTGGCTTGCCTAATAAATAAATAAATAAATAAATAAATACAATATTCTTAGGATGTACATATAAAGCATGCTTCAGGCGTGCCTATTTAATAATTATTTTTGGTGTAATGACATTACACACTCCAGTACGCGACGATAAGCTTAGACCCTAGATGTGCTTGTTAATTTAATAATTACTTATTTATTATTGAACTAGCGACTCACCCTCACTCCGCTCGGGTTTGTCTCAAGTTACGTTTTAACGTTTAGTATATTTCTCATAGATGAGATATTTTCCCGCAGTAAAAAGTATTCTATATGTTGACCCGGATAACCAGCCATATATATATATATATATATATATATTTTCTTGTGAGGCGTTCCCAGACAGACAAGACAGACAGACAGGCAAAAATTCTAAAAACTATAGATTCACTGTATCGATAATAATGACTATTTCAATAATATTTTCAAAAAATATTTAAGGATTTTTTACAGGATTGCTTTGATGTGAAAGAAGGACAAACAAACAAGAACAAACTTCCACATTCATAATATTAATAATGGATATTATTACTTATTCATATTAACTTCTCTTCCCAATTATAAATAAGAATTTGTAATTAATAAAAAAAGGTGCGTGTGTGTTCAATTCACACACGGTAGAAGTGAAACTTCAGAAAAGTAACCTACGAGAGAGTGAGGTGAACATATATAGTGTACCAGGAGTAGGATCGTTGTAAGGTTTATATTTTTATAATATTTTTACCAAGTTGTAAAGTTTGAAATAAATATACATTTTTCAGACAATAACAACGGTTACCATGGCAACGTGGCAATGTATTCTGTCTCTTTCTCTCGCCGGCTTAATCCGATATATTTATGTGTTTGTCTCTTTCTAGTGTCGCATTTTCGTTTCATCGAGTTTCAAATCACAACGGTTCTAAAGAAGTTTCAAAAAAACCACAGATAAGAGTAATACTCACAATCCCTTTAACCAGCTCGTCCTTGCCGTCAACACGTTGGACCCTCAGTATGTGGTAGCAGAAGTCCAAAGCATCAAAGCGACGTTGTTGACCCAACAGGGCTATTATTGTACATCCGGCCCAATGGAGCCCTTCACCGAACAGTTCCCTGTTGAAAGAAATGGAATAATAAAAATAAATACGAAAATTTGTTATTATTCCTCAACGATAACTTTGATACTTCCAGTTACGTATTTTTTTAATTCTATCACACTTGGTTAAGGCCCGTGTGATAGAGTAATATCTTCTTTTGAAAGAAAGGAGAGAAGATAAGTTTATTTTAAAAATAATAATAATAAATTTCTCCCGACCGTTGTCGGCCACGGCGGCCAATCTCACTGAGATTAGCCAACTGCGGGAGATATTATAGTGCAGTGTGCAAGGGAGAGAGATATACAAAAGTGCAATCTCTGTCCCTGTCACTCTCATACTCCGGCAGGACATATAATAAATGTTTATTGTAATTCTGTTAGAACAGAATAATACAGATCATTGATAAGATATTCAAATCTTTGTTTTGTTCATCGCGTATAATATATAATTATAATAAATATACTCACTCGACAGTGAATTGCGTATCTCCAACGGGGATGCAGTATAGAAACTGTAAGGCTGACCACAGACTGAAACAAAAAAAAACAATAACTCAATAAAAAAAATAACACGGCATTGATATATAATCTATGTCTATAATGGCATTTTACAGATCTAACGTGATGATATAATTTGATGGCACGTGATTTTTTTAAATGAAAATTTATCCGTATACATTGTAGAATTAATCTGTACTGTATTGGCACGTTTTAAAGTCATTGATTGAACAAGCTTGAATTGAATCGACACCTCTAAGCATGGAAGCATAGTGGGGGAGGGGTCTGGATTCGTATAGGGCTACGGCCATTTACATACTTTATAACTAGACACACAATCCCATACAAAAGTTTCTTAAACGGTCACCGATTTTGTTTCGGTAATTATTCCAATTGAAATAAATATATGACAATGTAAATGGAATCTTACATGCAACGCTTAAAGATGTTTTCATAAAAAAATTATTAATTAAAAGCGCGTTCAAATGAGCGCAGATTGATTGTGTATCTAGTATTTTTTTGATCGATACACATCACACTGTGATGTGTCACATCACACTTTTATAGAACTAAAATTGTTTTTTGTTAATGGTTTTAAAACGTGTCAATAAAGCACTGATTACTTCGCTGATAAAACATCTTTCCGTGACACATTTTTTTCTTTCAGTAATGACTTATAGTTGCGTTAACAGATGCAATCCATTTTTCCAGTGTCACGTTTTGTGAAGAAGACACGAATGAGATTGAGCGGTAATTTAGAAATTATGACAATACTCTGACATAAAGTCTGACACGTGACACCTGTCACCACTGACAGCTGTCAGCACTGACCGGTGGAACTCGGCGGTGTCGTCTGCGTGCGCGGGCGCGTGGTGCGCGGGCGCGGGCGGCGCGGGCCAGGGCGGCGCGGCGAGGCAGGCGCGCAGGCGGCGCAGCACCACCGCGAACAGCGACAGCCCGCAGCAGAGGCGCTCGCGCGTCAGCAGGTCGCCCTCGCGCGACAGCTGGCTTTGCTGGAATAGACATGGTTGGTTGGTTGGTTGGTTTTTGTTAAGTCCGATCTGTATATATGTGTGTCTGTCTGTGTGTTACGTTTTTACGCTGAACCGATTTAGATGAGCGTACTAAAATTATAAATGTAACAGTAATTGATTTTCTGTTATATTATATTCTTTCATGATTTTCAATTTCACTTTTTGTCCATATCCATCTATCTTTACATATAATAAAATTGTACATTTCTTATTGTTTTTCCAGATTTTTTGTCCCTAGTCATACAAAAAATAATAATAATAAAGAAAACAACCATATTCACCTTTGCAGTGCCATATTTCTCAACATTCTGCACAATCTGTAGCGCCGCGTACTTCGCTTCTAAACGTTTCTGCTTTGTCTCCGGTTTCTCTCCCTCTGTGATATAATATATAATATTTATACATTATACGACTTGTTTGTGTGTGTGTGTGTATTTGTTTGTTACTCGTTGACGCTAAAACTGCTGGACGGATTTCGATGAAACTTAGTACACAGATAGCTTAAGACCTGGAGTAACTCGTAGGCTACTTTAGTAATAAAACTTATCAAAAGGTAGTGCTGTCTATATATAACATTATATATACAAAAACCATATAAGTGCGTACCCAAGCGAAGCGAGGGTAAGACGTTAGTATAAAAATGTGTGTGTGTTTGTGTTCAATTCACACACGGTAGAAGTGAAACTTCATAAAAGTAACCTACGAGAGAGTGAGATGAATATAGAGTATCAGGAGTGGCATAATTGTAAGGTTTATTTTTTATAATATTTTTACCAAGTTTAAAAAATTTTATTTGACATAAATATACATTACATATTATTCAGTAATTAATTTTATTACTTTTCTCTTCCTGTGTAATGTATTCGATAGAATACATCGAGGAGATATCCAATATTAACAGTTACCATGGCAACATGGCAATGTATTCTATCTCATTCTCTCGCCGGCTTAATTCTGTATATTTGTGTGTTTCTCTTTTTAGCGTCGCATGAGTTTCAAATCACAACGATTCTAAAGAAGTTTCACTTCAAAATATAGATTAAGAAACACACCCAAATACTCTTTTAACCGACTCTAATCGTCGTCGACATCGTCGTCTCAGTGCTTATTTGTCCAAACGACCAATTCACCAAAAGAGTTTTTAATACATAATTATTTACTTTTAAATGTCAATTCTATTGATTAGAAATACATATTTTGCCTCAATAGAGGCTGAAAAGATATATTTTATGTATACATGTTTATAAATCTTAGAAATATAGCTTTGTTTTTAAAATAGAAGACGAAACCTCTCTACAGTAAAGTACAACAAGTATTTGTGGTATGAACAAATAAGTACTGAGATGACGATATATGACTCGTCAAATCAAACAAGCCCGCACTGTATGGTGTAACCAGTAGCCATTTAAGAGTTCCACCATCAGCCCCTGGCTCCAGCATCAGGTCAGTGAGATGGACTTCAGGATGGAAAACATACCGGCAGTATACGGACGCGGTAGAATATTCTGGAAGGGCGCAGCGTGAAGGAGATCTGTTACTTCCTCTTGACTCAGAGCCTGAAAACCAATTAAAAGTTCTTTTTATATATATATTATTAACGACTTACACACGCTTCGCTCGGGTGCTTCCGTAGGTACGTTCCAATTTTTTAGAGAGGAACTCTAATTTTTTTTTTAAATAAAAGTAGCCTAAGTTACTCATTATAACAAAATTAGTCCAGCCGTTTTGTATATTAGCCGAACGAACAAATAGACAAAAAAATAATAAAAATTGTGTTTTTCATAAGTACCGTATATTTATACATACGCATTTAGTAAAAAGCTATTATTTTGACATTACACACAGACAGTTCATTTTTATTTATCTGTATATATTATTATTATATAATTAACATGTACTTAAAAAAATATGTATACAACATTATTAATTCTTTCATTTATTTAACACATACTCGTATTATCGAACAAGGTTTGTCGGATCAGCTAGTTTTAAATACAACTATCATTAACACACATCTATTTACATTTCTTCACGGATTTATGCAGATTTTAGTGCCCGACGTTTCGAATGCTCCACAGCGCACATGGTCACGGGAAAAACTGAAGTTTTAGACGTCTCAAAGATCATTTAGATATGTATATCATATAATAAGCGGGTCTAATCCTCAAACCTCACCTGCTCGATGAGCATGCAGAAGAGTATGATGTTCCCGAGCTCGCGGAAGGCGTGGAACAGCTCGGTGCGAGCGTCCGGGTACTGCACTATGTCCGTGAGCTGGGCGTGGTAGTAGCCCAGGACACCTGGAGGAACACTCTATATTAGTGCTATAGATATAGGATCCGGGGATACAAATAAAAGTGTTATTGACACACTAATAATTATTTATCCTTATTATTATTACTAGCGTACGTTTTATTTTTTTTTGAGCGGAACCCTTATTCTTTTTCTAAAATAAGAGTAGCCTATGTTACTCCCTATAACTTCGGCTATCTTTCAGTGAAAGTCCCGTCAAAATCAGTCCAGCCGTTTCAGTGATTATCTAAGACAAATAGTCAGACAGATAAACATTTAAAACATTGTGTTTTTCTTATAAATACTGTATATAATTCCATATGCATTTAGGACAATGCGATTATTCATTATTTTGACATTACACTTCAATTTTATTTATTTGAATACATATTTTACATACTCTTATATTTTAATAATCTTTGAATTTCTCGGCTATTCTGCACTATAATATGCATGTATTATACATATAAACCATCCTCTTGAATCACTCGTATCTATTAAAAAAATCCGATCAAAATCCGTTGCGTAGTTTTAAAGATATAAGCATACATAGGGACAGACAGACAACTTTGTTCTATACCATGTAGTGATTATGATGATGACGACTGACCATTAGAGCCGTAGTCGTATCTGGGCAGCTTGCAGGTGCGCGGCATGGCGGCGGCCAGCGCGCGCGTGAACTGCGCCAGCGTGCCGTGCAGCAGGCCGCGCGCCACGCCCAGCAGCTCGGCCGCCACCACCGCCACGCCCTGGTAGCCCAGCAGCCGCACCAGCGCGTGCAGGTGCTGCTGCCCCACGAACCCTGCGCGAGGGGCACTTGACAACTTTAAATATATACATATTATAAATATAAACACCGATGACTTCAGTACACATATTATATAAAATTTGATTTTAAACAACTTTGTTTATTACAATTTTTCGCGAAAATTTGAAAATAATCGAGTTGTTCAATAAACAGAAATTCACCCCCTCTTTTCCGGTACAAATCGAAAAATATCGATCCTAAGAAGAAAATGATGAGAACCAAAATTGTAAGAAATTTAATCTTAAACAACTTTTGTAATAACTGTTTTTCGTGTAAAATTGAAAATAAAATAAACGAATTATTCAACAAACAAAAATCAACCCAACCCTTAAAATTCAAGATGGCGGATGACGCAACGGGTCTGGTAACCCGAGAATCTAAACTTAGAATTCCAGTGACCCACCTCCTCTCTCACTCTCTCCCTATCTCTTACCATTATACTGCGCATACTGAGCAGAATACGCCAAACTGAGCTGCTTGGAGCCCCACAGCATGGCGTGCCCGTACTGCTGGGGCTTCTCCCTCTGCACTCCCCCCGCGAACTGAATGCCGCGGCATTTGACGAATCTGGTGGGAAAAAAATATTGAATTTCACAATTTTTGTTGAGATTACATCGATGCTCAATAGATGGCGTTACGGTCTGAACCGCGTTATGGTTTGGTTCATTAAAAAAAAGCATATAGGTAAATTATTTTTTTTTATTAAATATGAAATTTAGGCTCAATTTTTTGATTAAATATCTAGTGTTTTATTTACATAAATAGCTCCAGATTACACTACTAGATATCCTCAAGGAATTTTTTGGACAATTTTTTTTATAGCTTTTATGTGATAATGACAGGGAAACGAAGAAAATAAGTCCTGTTCCAATTTCAATGAATTTATTTATGTTCTCTTGGGATTATATCAAAATTTTGTCAGAACTTTCAGTTTCTCCCACTTTTCCCAATTTTTCGGGTTTATAACTTTTCCAAATTCTTTTCCTAAAAACCTTTTTGAAACAATTCTGAATGGTGTTTACCAACATCAGACTAAAGAATATAGATAGACGGAATCCGCCAAAATAAATGTCAAAGCAAAAATAATTGTGTGATTTGCTGTTTATGCTACTAGTGGCGACTCACCTTCGCTTCGCTCGGGTTCGTCCCTAGGTACGTCTTAACGGTTAGTATGAAATACATATCTTTGAATTTCTCGGCTTTTCTGTACTATAATATACATGTAATACTGTATACATATAAACCTTCCTCTTGAATCACTATATCTATTGCTGAAAACTGCATTAAAATCCGTTGAGTAATTTAAAAAGTCTAAGCGAACAGACAACGGAAGAGACTTCATTTTATACTATGTAAAGATTCTCTATTTTCCATACAGATATTTTAGTTATTTAAAAGAATGAGGGAAATTCTATATAGGTATTAGTCAAGTTATTATACAATTTCTGGTAATGAAACACGAATAATAAAAATAATACTATATTTTTGAAGTTATACTTCTTTTGGTAAGTTTGGAAAAAAATATGGAGTAAAATTTGTACACACCGACAGCCAAAAAGCGACATGATGAAGTTAGCTGCATTCCTTTTACAAACAGAGAGTTGTGACATACGGGATGAAATCTTTTGCCATTTTTGTTTTGTTACGTCAAAGAAGTATAACTTCTTACGTGCGTACATAAGTACACATACAGGCTTTATTTTTTAAGCATTAATACTCTTCCCCTTGAAAGAGAGATACGCACAATAATGTATCATTATCAAAATCTATCAAAATTTATCAAAATTTTCCTTAAGCCGTTTTCAAATGATGTGCTTTTAAAGACAAAAATACTTAAAAACTAAAAAAAATATACATGAAAAACATCCCCCATCTAAGCTCAATTCTCTCACTCACCGATCAGTAGCAGCATTATAGCAATAATTCGGCAGGAAATCGTAATTCAACTCCCAAAAAACGTGAAGCGTGATCCGTCCATACGGTGCGAGAACACCGTGGTCCGATTCACGCAAAATGGCATCAAATTCGTCCAATGTGAGGTATCTGCTTAGGAGTTTGTGGCAAAGACGATTCACTGCGATTAGCCCTTCTAGTTCCTGAGAAAGAAGGGGGGTATATGTATTAAAAATATGTCTATACAAATAAATAAAATTGTAGTGTCTGTTTGTAATTTCAAAATAACAGCTTTTTACAAAATGCAAACTATAAACGGTACTTAAAAGAAAAACACATTTTTTAAAAGTTTTGTCTGTCTGTTTGTTCCGGCTCATCTCCGAAACGGCTGGACCGATTTTTACGGGACTTCCACTGGCAGAGAGCTGATGTTATAAGGAGTAACTTAGGCTATTATTATTTTAGAAAAAGAATTAGGGTTCCGCTTAAAAGAACTAAAAAGAAACGAGGATAAGTCATCAGTACTAATATAATTTTGAATTATATTAACCTCTCTATATAGTCACTCTCTATCGCTGTAACGGCTGAACCGGTTTGAGTGAAGCTTTAAATAAAAATAACTTATATCTTGCATTAATATAGGTTATTTTTATACCGTCCTATCTACAAGATGAGCAGAGTCACGGGCTATATCTATTGATAATATATCTGTATGTATATCCATACCACCACTCCTGTAATATCTCCAGCTTCGAACTTGGCGACGGCCGCATCTAAAGCCCGGTGCATATCTGCATTTATTCTTTGCGCCACCTGTGTATTAAATATATTTATATAATATTAAAATCGATGTGCGTATGTATCTTTTCTATAGACTCCTCAGAGTGTTATGTATCGATCATCATAGACAATAAATTAGTTCATAGTGCGTGTGTTTATACGTGCGTGTGCGTGTGTGTGTAAGTGTGTGTGCGTGAGTATATGTATGTGTGTGTGTATGTGCGTGCGAGTGTACGTGTCAAATCAAAATATACTTTATTGAAATATACTTTTACAAGCACTTTTGAATCGTCACTTTTACATTTTAGTAGTCAGTTCGTGAGGAATCTATCACCGGCTCTGTGGTAGATCGACATGGTCAGGCATCTCACTGTTGTCTGTCAGTGGCTGTGTGTGTGTGTGTGTGTGTGTGTGTGTCTCACCAGCGCGCAGAGGTCGACGTGCCGGCCGAGCAGCGCGACGTGTCGCTGGCGCAGCAGCGAGGCGTAGCGGCCGGCGCCGCCGCCGGTGCAGGCGCCGCGCGCCGCGCACTCCGCGCGGTAGCGCTTGTCCAGCAACATGCTGGGGGAGAGGGGGGGGTATATTAATTTATTAGCGACTCACCCTCGCTTCGCTAGGGTTTGTCCCTAGACACGTTTTAATTTTTTTGAGCGCAACCCTTATTCTTTTTCTAAAATAAAATTAACCTATGTTACTCCGTATAACATCAGCTATCTTCCAGTGAAAGTCCAGTCAAAATCGGCCCAGCCGTTTCAGAGATTATCCGGAACGAACAGACAGATATACTTTAAAAAGTACATAGTACCATATATAATTCATATGCATTTAGTATAAAGCTGTTATTTTGACATTACACACAGCACTTCTATACGTAGATATGTTTACCAAACAATATTAAAGAAATTCACATATCTTTTACATTATTCAAAAATACACTAAAGTACATTAACACACCTTAAAAGAATTTTTAAGACACTAAAAATAAATATAAATTATGCTTTAATACTTACATTTTTATTTTGCAATCATTGTTTAATATCTTGATCTAAATATTTTTTTATTCAAATGTAAACTAACTAATAAGCGGTTATATAAATTGCTATCTAATTGCAATAGCAAAAGCAATACGTAATGAGGCATGTTACTTTTGTATACCCAAGTTATTGTAACTGATGAATTTATTTAGCAGAACCCGCGGATTCGCTCGCGTTAAAACTACAAAAAAATACTAAAAAGGGTAGATATCATAAAAACTTCCATCCCCTGTTTTACCCCCTTATGGAATGAATTTCGATAAATACTAAAACACGTATTTATTTAATTGTATTGAAGAGTATTAATACCAACTTTCAAGTAATTCTGATCAGAAATATTTTTTGGGTTATATTATAACGTGTTTTCCCGTGGAAAGGAGATAATCTCCCACGGTAAAAAGTATCCTATGTCACTTTCCAACCCTCCAACTATCTCCACACAAAAAAACACGCCAATCCATCACTCTGTTTAACGTAAAAGAAGAACAAACAAACACACTTTCACATTTATACTAGAATGGATCATAAAAAGAACAAAGACAAAAAAAACAACTTACCTAGCCGCCAACTGTTTGTAATGTGCATAAACGAGTTCAGACAGTTTATAAACAAACTGATCGAAGCACAAATTAACTTCTGCCTCCACTTCATCGTATAAGAACTGCTTTCTGAACACTGTGAGAGCGTATTGGGCCGAATCGTTATACAAATCCAATGGGTATAGAACATATCTAAAATAAAAAAAATAATTATTTAATTTTTTTTTTTTTTTAGAATCTCCAACAAAAGTTACACACAATATACAACATCATATAGAAACAAAAAGCAAATAAGACTCACAACACGTGTGTTCCTTCACCTATACCACCGCTTGCTCATTAATGTATTATAAATAAATAATAAATAAATAAATATGTTGTGACATTAACACACAGCACCATCTAGTTCCATGGTAAGCTACGAGGCCTGTGTTATGGATACCAGATAGTTGATACACTACACATATATAACTTTTTTAAATACATACATATTATAAACACCCATGACTGGAGTACAAACATTCGTGCTCATCACACAAATGAATGCCCCCAGCGGGACTCGAACCCGCGACCGCTGGCACGACAAGTAGGGTCACTACAAACTGAGCCAAACGTGTCGTCAAATATTATTATAAGTTATAACTAAGTTTAAACTAGTCAAATTCAGATTTTTTCGCGGATTTATTTTGATGTTTTGTTCCCGACATTTCGAATGCTTTACAGCAATCATGGTTACGGGGGAGACTAAAAATAATAAATCCACGAAAAAATCTAAAATATAGTTTTGCAAGAACCAGTAGGTCAGACTTACTCCATCATAGCCGGTTCCTTCGACTTCAGGATGTGATCAGTGAGGATCCATGGCATGGACATCTCTATGGGGAACTGGATCCTCTTCTCCATGGTGATCAAATCGTTGCACTCCTCGTTGTGCTGATGGCGGACTGTGCATTTCTGTGGAGGTCGGGGGTTTGATTATTTATTATATGTATACACATTTAACGATTATTATAGAATATAAACTATAAGCATGTATATACATAGGTATAGAAAAGTAGGTAAGTACTTAAAAAACTTGAAATGATCCCATTTTTTACTTTGGTAGGTGAAAAATCATTATAAACAAAAATTCCTATAATTTTGATCATTAACAAAGAACAGCTGAACGGATCTGGATGAAATTTGTCACAGTACTACTACTTTTTACCCCCGAAAAATGTACCGTTCCCGTGGGATAGGTTTGTTTTTGTTTTCCGTTAGATAAATATATAAATTAACTCACATTAACTTTCCGTCCCATAGTCATCTCCAGATAAAACTCTCTGTACCATAATTGGGAAAGATCGCAACACTTTTGCAGAGAATCTGTAAAAGAAATAAAAAAAGTATATTAAGTGAGCAAAAAAGAGAAAAAAATATTATTATGTGTTCCGTTCGACATCCGAAGTCCAATTATGAGAGTACATCAACCTTTTCCGTCGCTTTCCGCTAGATTACTTCCTCTTCCGTTACAATTTGTGCTTTTAGCGCCAGCCGTGGCCAAAACTGAAACTAACTTTTGCAACCTGTGTAAGGCAAGCCGCCATTTCTAAAATCATTGTTGCGTCATTTTTTGAGTTGCACGCATCGCTAGATTTATTAGAAAACTTGTTTAAGAAAAACGACCGTTGTGTTATATTAGAGTTTTCAAAAGTAGAAATATTGTTTAAACTTTCGAGATTAAAGTAGAAAGTTACAGTTTTATTCCGTTACGTTAAAGTATTGTGTTTTAAATCGTAAAATGGACAACAGTGAGAAAAATACCGAGCCAGTGATTAATAATAATGTGGACGTTTTTGGTGATTGTGATTCGAATCGGTTGGAGAAAAATACTCACACGCCTTCAAGTGAATCATCGGATTCGAATTCAAGTTCGAGCGAGGAAGATGAACCGCCGCCAAAGCGACGACGTCATAGTCGGTCTTCCGATTCATGTCAAGAAATCGATCGCAGGTTTGATCAGTTATCGCAGCAGTTGGTGAGTCATATAAATAATTTATTTTGTGTCAATTACGCTACGATGCATCCGATATCCACGAACTCCTCGTTTCCTATGGCGGCTGCTTCGACAGCAGTAAAAAATTCGCTCGATGACCCGTTTTTAAGGCCAGTAGGTGAATTAAAAGATATTGCCGAGCTAAATGTGTCTGTCAAGGAACCAACTATGCCAAAGGCAAATCCTGATCGGGTTGCAAAAATAGCGTCAATGCAAAGATTTGATTCTCTGGATTGGAATTCTGTTCGGTACACCGAGGTGCAAAAGAAATACGTAGCATTCCCGGCATTTTCTGAGCTAAAAGTAAATGAGGAATTGAGGCGTTTAGAAGATCCTTTTGCTCCGCTCAGATGGTATCAGATGGAACGCAGTTTTGCTGCCTTGTCTAATGCCTTTTTAGCTCAAAATGAATGTGTTAATATTGCATTAAAACATTTAATAGACTGGGCCGCGAAACCTGATGCGCAATTAACTTCAAATTTAATTTATGATAAATTAAAAGAGTTATTTGGAAACGAATCTAATTATAAGGCTGTATCTCACGACATTTTACAATTAATTTGTGGAAAACGTGCAGAGGTATTAGAACTACGGCGTAAAGCTTTGCTTAAAGGTTTAAAGGGAAAGTATATACGGGATGATATCGATAAAATACCTCCTTCGATAGAATATATGTTTAATCCTCAAAGTTTATCGGCTTATATACAAAAAATAGGCGGATTAGACAAATTAGATAAAGATATAGGACCTCAACTGAAACCTGTGAGACATTCTAAGTTACCAGTGACTTCTAAATCACCGATTGCTTCTACATCTCGGGAAAAACCCTCCTTTCGTTTTCAACAAGTCAAACCAAAGCAAAGGAAAAATAAGAGACAAAATTTTGACGAGCAAGTTAAAAGGGGAAGGGGGGGCCAAAAGGATGAAACTAACAGGAGTAGGCGCAAATGACTCGAGGTTTGTGGGCGGCTGTCTGATGTTTTATCAAGAGGTGTGGGCCAAGTTTCGGCCACCCAAAACTATTCTCAAATTAATTTCTGCCGCCCGTATTCCATTCAATCAGACGCCTCCTCTAATCTTTCCATCGCCGGATGTCATGGAAAGATTTCAAACACAGAGTTCCTTGATAATGTCTTCAGAGATAGAAACCATGATTCAAGATCGGATTCTCGAAGCAGCCCCTTTAAGTCCGTCATTCATATCCCCGCTTTTCATTATAACAAAGAGCAATGGAAAGAATCGGGTTATCTTCAACCTCAAGGCATTAAATCAATTTATACAACCAAGGCATTTCCATCTGTTTCATCATCACAAAATGCCAACATTTCTACAAGCAGGCGACTGGATGGTGAAGCTGGATATAAAACAGGCCTATTACCATTTACGAATTTCTCAAAGACATCGTTGTTTTCTACGCCTAAGTTACGAAGGTCGGCTGCTGCAGATGACATGTCTTCCATTCGGCCTTGCTGCAGCTCCGAGAATGTTTGCATCAGTTACAAATTGGACTGCCGAGATATTACGCAGCAAGGGTCTTCGCCTAATTGTCTACCTAGACGATTTTTTAATAGTCCACCAAAGCAAAGCAACATTAAGATTACATGTTCATATTGCCTTAAAGTTTCTCACCTCCCTAGGTTGGAATATCAACGTGGAAAAATCTATTCTGAGGCCAACGAGGCGTTTAGAATTCCTAGGGATTATCTGGGATACGCAATACAACTCCAAGAGTTTGCCCCCAGAAAAGGTAGCCAAGATTCGTCAGTGCTTATGGGCTCGCTTGACAGCAGGCAGTTGGACCCTCAAGCAGGCGCAACGCCTCTTAGGGTATCTCAATTTTGCGACCTTCATCACCCCTCGGGGAAGGTTGCATTGCCGAGTGCTTCAGCGCCACAGCAATTGTTTACAGAAAAATTCTCGCCGGCCGATCCCGTTCGCAGACGAAGTGCGCGGGGAATTAAAGTGGTGGTTGGAAAATATCGACCAGAAGTCTCATATTCACCCAAGGAACTTACCTGTCAATTACCTCGTCACCGACGCCTCGGACATTCAATGGGGGGCACTAGTAAACAACAAAGTAATAAAAGGTTGCTGGAGTCAACATCAGCTGAAGTGGCACTGCAACTTGAAAGAAATGTATGCTGTGATAGCAGCCATATCTCTGGAGGCAAAGGCTCTAAGAAATTCAACAATAATGTTACAGAGCGACAACAAGACAGTTGTGTCGTATATAAAAAATCAAGGAGGAACCAAGTCGAGGAATCTCTTGACATTGACAAATCAGCTCCTAGCACTAACGGACAGCCTGAATGTTGTACTAATCCCTCACCACCTTCCGGGACTGTACAACACGGAAGCCGATCAGATCTCTCGGAATCGAATCGGTACCGAGTGGCACCTGCTAGACGAGGCAACCAACAAGATATTCGGCCGGTGGGGAACTCCAGATATCGATCTGTTCGCCTCGCGAAAGGCTCACGTAGTGTCAGATTATGCTACTCTAGACTTGTTAGACTCGAGCGCCTGCTTTCACGACGCTTTCAGCAGATGCTGGAGCTACGACCTCGCCTGGATATTTCCTCCACCAGCTGTACTTCCGCGGGTGTTACGGCATCTCAACTCCGCAAAGGGAAGGTTCATAATTGTTGCACCCAAGTGGAAGAAACCCTTTTGGAGGCCGGACTTGAAGAGCCGCGCCCTAGCTCGTCCAATGAAAATCAGGAATCTGAGAACAACATTAGTGGACACAGTGACGGGGCGTCCTCCAGCTCAAGTTCACAACCTACAGTTGGAAGCTTGGCTCATTTCGGCTGGGACTCTCTAACACAGGACTGGTCCGCTGAGGAAAAGCAACTTTTGTTAAGATGTTGGAGAGCATCCACACTTAAAACTTATACACCAATATGGAACAAGTGGTTTCTATGGTGTAAGCAAAATAAAGTGGACTATCGTCGTCCTGCACCTGCCAGTGTAGCCAGGTACTTAGCTAAACTTTTTCTTAAAGATAGTTTATCATACCGTACCATTCTGGTACATAAGTCAGTTATAGCTTCAGTCTGTGAAACTTTATCGGATATAAAGATTACATCAAATCATTTAGTTAAACATATTTTAAAGGCCGTGTCATTAGCTAGACCGGCTCCACCGAAATTGCAAATATGGGATGCAAGAATAGTAATAATTTTTTTGAAAAATACAAATCCTAACTTAGATAGTTTGTATGATGTTTCTAGGCGAACAGCGATTATATTGTTATTGGCTTCGGGTCGTAGAATACACGACTTAACTCTCCTGCATTGTGATCCAGAACATTTTGTTGACAGTGGGGATTCAATTATCTTGCATCCTATATTTGGCTCGAAAACTGATACGGCAACTTATAAACAATCAAGTTGGAAGTTACTGGCTTCGCCTGATAGAAATACTGACCCCTTGTTTTGGTTAAGATCATTGATACGCATTTCGGAAAATGTTCGAAGTAATTTGACCAATTTATTCTTAAACACAAGAGTTCCTAGTAAACCAGCTAGTCCTGTAATCATTGGGGGTTGGATAAGACGTATCCTTTCTGAAGCTGGGATAGAGGCTACGCCAGGTAGTGTTAGGTCAGCTGTGTCATCTCTTAATTGTTTAGAGAAGTACCCAGTTAACGAGATTTTAGCTAAGGCAAATTGGCGCCATGAAAATACCTTTCGAAAATATTATTATAGAGAGATTAAAAGTAAAGATCATAATAGTAATGTTGATTCAGAAAAGTCACTATCTAGATTGTTTGCAGTGTCAAATTAATCATATTTTTAGTAATTTCAGTCCTAAGTTTAAATATTTGTTTAAATATGTAGATTAACTTATAATTATATAGAATGCTCTGAATTATTCAAAATGCATAATCTTGAATACTTGATTGGTTAATTTTATTAATAAAATTTTAAATAATGCCAATTGTATGTTTTTTTTATAATCACATTGTTGCGTTCTATTTAGCAAGCCACCAGGAGATAACAAACAGATCTCTCATAATTGGACTTCGGATGTCGAACGGAACACATAATATAGAAATTTTACCTGAAAATAAAATTTGTATTATGTTTCCTAAGACATCCGAAGTCCAAATAATGCCTTCCTGGTGTTTATCAGCATCATTTTCATTATGAACCGAACAATGATTTTAGAAATGGCGGCTTGCCTTACACAGGTTGCAAAAGTTAGTTTCAGTTTTGGCCACGGCTGGCGCTAAAAGCACAAATTGTAACGGAAGAGGAAGTAATCTAGCGGAAAGCGACGGAAAAGGTTGATGTACTCTCATAATTGGACTTCGGATGTCTTAGGAAACATAATACAAATTTTATTTTCAGGTAAAATTTCTATATTTTTTATTATATTTTACTGACTGTTTTTTATGTTTTTTATATATATATATATTTTTTTGGTATTATTAAACAATAGTTTATTTTTCCTGTTTCTTCCAAATTATTCCACTTTTAGGGGTAGAATATTGTTTGATATTTTCTGCCAGTTTTTTATTAGGTTTGGAAATAAATAATATAGTGACGCTGGTCGCAGGGGCTGATAGTGGAACTCTTCAATGGCTACTGGTTACACCATACAGTGCGGGCTCGTCGTCAGACGTTACAGTCGGTTAAAAGTACATATTTTTATTTCTTTTTTAAAATTATACATATTTTAGAATTATCATTTACTAGCAGAACTCGCGATTTCGCTCGCGCTAAAAGTACAAAAAAAAACATTTTTGAAATGGGCGCAGTAGTTTTTGAAATTAAAGCGCTTAAACATAATATTAGAAACATCAGTTTGACAATAATATATGAAAGTTTGACTGATTTGTTGACATTTATGATTACTGCTACGCTCCCTTGTGTAGTAGTATGATGATATCTAGCCTATAGCCTTCTTCAATAAACGGGCTATCTAATGCAAAAAGAATTTATCAAATGGGAATTAATAATTCCTGAGATTAGCGCGCTCAAACAAACAAACTCTGCCTCCTTTATTTACATTATTATAAATTACTTATATACATAGATACTATGTATAAAGTGTAATTTTTTTTAATTATTTTTTTTTTAACTATTTAATAAAGCACTTACCGGCCAAATTCAACATATAACCCCAATAAAAACTTTGCCTATGGAAAGTCTCAATCTGTTGCAGTGTCGCAGCATCCAAATCCTTCCGAAGAGTCCTCCTCCCACCAGATTTATCTGAGATGAGCGCTTCTAACTGAGTTCGTACCATGTAGAGCTGTGTGGATGACGGTCCTGGGTTTGAAATTGGGTGAAGTTAAAAATTTTAATTATAACATGTAATCTTACCTTAATATAATATTATGAATGTATGGATGTATGTTTGTTGCTTTAATTTATTTCGATTAAGTAGCACTATTGCATGATTGGTTGCATAAGATTTTTTATTATGTAATTTTCCTAATATTAAGTGAGCCACGGAAAACACTAGTAGTGTATATGTGACTTATACCAGTTACAACATGTTTACGTGAAAGTGTAGCGGGTTCGAATCCCGATTTTGCATATTTTCATGTGCGATGGAAAACATTCTGAGGAAACCTGTTCGAAAGAACCTAACTAGTTCTGAATACATGTGAAGTCTATCAACTCACACTTGGCCAGCGTTGGACTTTTTAAAGTGTGGCCTGATCACCCTCGCATTAAGACCACGCCCAGCAATGAGACATTAAAAATCATACAGCTATTTAAAGCTCGTGTCGAGCACTGAACCCACACTCACCTACATTACGACGTGGCACCTTGATAGTAAAACTAGCTTCGGCATCTTTTTTCCCACGCAAAGCCGGGTCCTGCTGAGGTTCACAACCACGAGCCCAATCCCCACACGTCTCCCTCACTGACACTATTATACTAAAAGAAAAATAAGGCATATTACAATCATATATTTATAGAATATCATATACGGAAAGATATATAATATTATATATTTGTCAGACAATAACAACGATTACCATGGTAACATGGCAATGTATTCTATCTCATTCTTTCGCCGGCTTAATTCAATATATTTGTGTTTGTCTCTTTCTAGTGTCGCATTTCCGTTTTATCGAGTTTCAAATCACAACGATTCTAAAAAAGTTTCATATCGAAAAACAAAGATTATGATAGCCTACCTGTTAGCCTATATGTTACTCCAGCTCATATTCTATCCGTTCAATAAATTTCATGAAAATCAGTCCAGCCGTTTCAACGTGGAGGAGTGACAAACAAACAAACATTCGTATTTATTATAATAATCTACTACTCACACTACTCATACACACGCACACGCACGCACGCACGCGTACACGCACGCTTACACGCATGCAAACAAACACACACACACATTTGAAATACTACTTAAACATCTCACCACACCACCCACTAACGTACCTACGAATCAAATCCTTCTTATTCTTAATGGCCTTCCTCAATGGCTCCCTCAGCAGAAGCTGCACGAAGTCCTGGAGCTCAGCGTATATGGACCTCCTCGCAGCATCAGCGAAGACCGTCTCCATCCGAGCCATGAGCACCTGGAGGCCCTTGATCATGGCTATCACTTCTATCGTGGCGAACTTTTCTTCTGATGTATAGTTGTAGCGTGTTGCCTGGTGGTGGACATTTATTTTAATTTTTTTTGCGTATAACTGTAACGGTTATTGTTGATTCGTCATAAAAAATTTCATCCCCATTTTCACCCCCTTAAGGTGTGATTTCCGGGATAAAAACTATCCTATGTCTTTTCCAGGGTCTCAAACTATCTTCTTACCAAATTTGATCTACATCAGTCCAGTAGTTTCGAAGCTTATTCGGTACAAGCAAATAAGCAAACCAAAAACCCTAGACCTCATTGTCCCTTACAAATTAAAACGCCCAAAACATAAAAAAAGCGTAAAAATATGGTGTAATCTCCAAAACATAATATTTCGTAGATTGAAGACAAACGCACCACAGTGCTTTATGACATCATAACGATACGCGAATATTTGACATTTTTATAATAAAACAACTTAAAATTAAAAAAAAACGTCACGACCCAAAAATCAAAATAAATCCGCCAAAAAATCGGAAAAGATAGTTTTATTTTAAAAATAAAAATATATAAAAGAGCATATCTTCCTCAGTTTGGTAGCGTGATGCATGAAAAAAAAAACGAAAAATTCCCCACTCACCCTCTCGTACTCCTCAGCATCAGCCGGACACCTGGGGTTGGTGGCGTGGTCGGTGGGGTGCAGCAGCTTCCAGGAGCACAGCTCGGTGAGCACGGAGCACCAGGAGGACAGCAGCTGCAGGCCGCGCAGGCACAGCTCCGTCACCGCGCGGTTCTCGGAGTCCGAGCCCGCCTCCTTGAACGTCGTCGTCACCTGGGGGAGGTTTTGTTTATTTTATTTATTTAATCATTTATTTTAGGCAATATTTACAAAAAGATTTTAAATATGTAAACAGAAGCCCATAACATATAATATCAGGTTGGTTATGGTTAACGATTATTCTTAGAGAAAGATTAAATTTAGGTTTGATACCGAAATAAAACGGTTAATTCCTGAGACGTCTTTACATGTACACAGTACATATGTTGCTACTAAGCAATACTCGTCCTTAATACCTTTAGCAAAGATTCGTCAAACATAAACAAGCACCAAAACTGATTTCAACTGATTAATTTTCGATCATGGAACCTAAATTCCTCAAAAGTCGCTTCCAGGTTTTAACCGGTTAAAGAACATAACCAAAAACTTCAACCGAAAAATCTTTCGATTCGAGGTTAATGACAGAAACCGGTTTAAAAATTATTCGGGTGGTGGGGCCTAGGATTTTTTTAAGATAATTTTGGTTGAATTTAATATTTGCTAGTGATGTTTCTTTGCAAAGAATAAAAAATTACAATAATTATTAAATATATATTACAGAGTATAGATGTTAATAAATACATATACAGTGTAGAATATAGTTTTTTGTTAATTTTTGGCCACGGCGGCCAATCTCACTGAGACTAGCCCACTGCTGGAGATATCATAGTTCAGCGCGTGTGAGATAGAAAGACACACAACTATTCCTATCACTCTCACACTCCGATGGGACTCAATAACTAAACTCGGCTCAACTCGAGACTCGAACCCGGAGGCTTCAAAAATCATATAAAAAAACTTAACATCTATTATTCCATTTTCATACCAAAGTTTTTTTTTCTCAAAAATCAAATGGAGCCCGGAATACCATATTAATGTTTTTTTTTAAATACACATATCTTATAAAATACCCACAGTATTGCATTTAAAAACTGTTTTTTGATATATTTGAAATAAAAACACATTTAAAACGACAAACTCACCTCGTTACTATATCTCGCTAGTTCAGATATATAATTTTGATGCTCCTCTCTTATTTGGGGGAGATGGACCATCAGGTCGGCTTGGGGGGATGGAGGGTTCGGAGACGATGAGAGTGGCCATCTAGAACGAAGAAGAAGAATAAAGAAGAGAACAAGACAATTAGATCGATCGATCAAAAAGTACTAGATACACAATCAGCGAAAAAAATGTCCTCACCGAAAGAGCGCTCATTCGAGCATTTGAGTGCTGTTTTTAATTTAAAAAAAAAACGTGAAAAGAAGTTTAAACACTGCACTTAAGGTTCAATTTACATGGTCGTATATTTATTTCAACTAGAACAATTACCTAAACACAATCGGTGACAGTTTTAAGAGAACTTTTGCATCAGATTGTGTATGCAGTACTTTTCGATGATCGACGAAATTAATACACACTATCTCTCTAGCTCGCGGGATATAGCGCGTATAATAATTTTCTCTCATCTTTTCACGCTTAAAATGCTCAACAGATTTCGATGAAATTTAGCAAGTTTATAGATTGCATCCTGAGGATGTACATAGGCTACCTATCATCCCCATCCTAATTGCATATTTAAAAAAAAAAATGTGTATCCGTTTGTTTCGTTGCTCATTATATTAAAATAATTATACAAGAAAAGAAAAATGGAAAACTTGAAATATTTAATAAATATTGATTTAGCAGGAAGATATAATTACAATTTTAGTTTAAAAAACTAAATAAAACATGTTTTTATACAACTATAATGTATGAGCCCGCACTCTACGGTGTAACCACTAGCCGTTGAAGAGTTCCACCATCATCATCATCAGCTTCTGGCTCCAGCATCAGATCAGTGAGATGGTGCCAAATTATTATTATTAAGTAGGTTAAAATGGACTTTTAAGTTTGAACCAAAACTTATTATATAAAAAAATCTCCAGAACATAAGATATTTTTTACGCCGGTAAATCATAAGGTAAGCTAACGATTTACCCTTGCTTCGTTTGGATACGATCCCTAGGTACTTAACAGTTGCTTATATGTTACTCCAGCTCATTATCTATCTGTGTACTGTGTAACAAACATAAACACAAACAAACACACATACAATAGTATTACAATAGTCATAAACACAGACAAAGCCACAGATAACAACTAGCTGTTTTCAACCCACTTACTTGCTCGGATCGTAGTGCTTTGATCTTTTTATATAATTGAATGGCGCTATTTGCATATCGCCGAATAGTGGTACCACCTCCAAGTTCTGAAAAATAAAAAAAAATAAATTTCATGTACGTACATAATTAATATTTGATATTTTAAATAAGGCAATAGCAGCCCAGTGTGCCGCTCGCTTGGGAAACCGAGTGAAGCGGGTTCAATTTCAGGGTCTCGCACCTCTGGCTGAATCATTTCTAACATGATGACCACTGGTCTTACGGTGAAGGAAAACATTGTGAGGAAACCTGCATGTCTCATCATGTCATATCAAGACATGTGAATTCCGCCAACCCGCACTTGGCCAGCGTGGTGTACTATGGCCTGATCCCGCTCGTACTGAATGGAGGCCCACCCCCAGCAGTAAGACGTTAAAAAGGGCTCAATACAATTTTAAATAAAACTGCATTTTTTTTTTAATTAAAGGATGCTTTAGTGCCATTTTAGTTTTCTTTCCAAATTATTGTATAATGTTTGTTGGTAGATACAGTAAAGCGGAAAAAAAATTTTTATTCTTATCTTGGGGGTAGATAGCTTATAAAAACAATTTTTTTGAAATATTATAAAAACATAATTAAAAAAAGTACCTTAAAAATTCGATCAATACGGTCCAAACGTATTTTCTTTTTTTGATCAAGTCGGTTAATATTGCACACCTCGGAGTCCATTAGGAAGAGACCAAACCCCATTACCTGAAAATAAAATTATTTTAATAAGAAACAGGTTCGCCCCTAGTTGCTTTTTAACGTTTAGCACAGATTTCTCAGAGATGAGATATTTTCCTGCAGTAAAAAGTATCCTATATGTTAACCCGAATAACCAGCTATCATCATACCCTGTACAGTAGTTTCATGTGATGAGTTCCCAGACAAACAGACAGACAGATAAATATTCTAAAAACTATAGATTCAGCCTCTGTATCTATAATAATGCCTATTTCAATAAATTTTTCCAAAAAATATTTAATGTACAGATTCGGCTTAGTTACAATTTTATTATATGTATGGATAAGATCGGGATCGGGAGTTTCTCCCGATTTGTCACAGACTAAAAAACTATGCATTACCTTCACCAGCATATGCTTCTCTGAGGGCGTGAGATACATTTTCGTTTCGAACATATGAACACATATATTAACAACGTCTGCTAGAAGGTCTTCATAGCCTAAAATAAAAAATAAAAAAAATACTGTAAATATTTTTGTTCTATCTCTTATGGTGGACATTTACCCCTACATTCGAATCCCACGGCCTTACCGTTAATCTTCTCTAACGCATCCTTAACAGTATCCCGTATTTTGTTCTGGGTAGCCAAAAACATAGACAAATTCTGCGATTCCTGCAGACTTTGACTGTCGGACATGACTTTTAAGAATTGGGCAGCGCTGAAAGAAATAAACGTTGTTATAATCTTATTTCACCGACCAATCTTCTTCATATATTTTTCATTCTACGTGATATTGTCGAAGTAATCTGTGCTCAACTGGAACGCTTTGAAGCCATTGGAAATAGAATTGAATTAAGAAATAAATGGGTTTGTTTACTCGTAGTTTAGAATTATTATTTAGCTACTAGTTTTTTCCACTTTTAGAAATTAATAGCGGTATGTTTGTTTGGATGGGAGGTAAATTCATGTGAGTCGTCATCGACATGGTCACGTGACATGTCAACGCTAACACTCAGGTGCCGATAGATGTCAAAACCAGATAAATGTGAACAGTTTTAATTTACAAATTTTAATTTAAGATCAAACAATTAATTTGAATATCCAAAAATAACAACTGTTCACTTCTGTCGGCAGTCCTCGTGACTACTTTTTTTTAAAATTATTAACTAAGCTTAAGTAGGGTATGTATAAAGGACATGTATGTATAAAGATTTAAAAACTTTTTCTCGTAAACAATAACACTATATTTGTATACATATTTTTTGCGAGTTATTTATATTATATTATATCTTATCATTGATCAAAAAGTATTAGATACACAATTAGCGACAAAATGTCAAAATGTCCTCAATTTTTTTTGTGAAAACAACTTTAAGCATTGCATTTAAAGTTCAATTTAAATTGTTGTATATTTATTTCAAGTAGAACAATTACTTAAACATAATCGGTGACAGTTTTAACTTTTAAGAGAACTTTTGTATGGGATTGTGTATCTAGTGCTTTTTTGATTAATGTATTCTGTACTAATTCCCTAATATCAATATCCAAGGTACATAATAGAGAACAGAAAAAATATAATAAAAAACCTCACCGTCTGTACGTCGAATAATCATTTTTGACAGAGCTCTTCATATTTTTCAATTCATCTAAAACGGCAAACATGTTGACAAATTTGCCTAAAGTCAACAAATAGGCTTCCGATACAAAATCTCTTCTTTTTTCAGCATGGCAAAGTCGCCGCACTTCTCCGCAGAAACGCTCTATTGCTTTACGCTGAAAATGTAAAAAAGATATAAATACATATTATATTAAAAATGAAAAAATATAATACTTATGTAGATTTAAAAAAAATACAGAAAAGAAAGCAAGTGACAATATTCTACTGTGTTTTAGTGAATGTAAATTAATAAAAAAAACAAAACTCAGTCCATTATAATTCAAAAACAATTTTATTTGTTGTCATAATTGAAAAAAAAATCAAAATAAAATAATTTAAAGTTGGACATATTTGGGGTGTACATAAAATAAATCTAGCTGTCAAATAACAATAAGCCACATAATTTACGGTCTTACCTGAAAATACATAAACTGCAGTAGCTTATCCACCTCCGGAGCTAACACCTGTACAGTCCTCTCATATATATGTACTCGATCAGGCTGCTCGTTAGACCTGGGCTGTGGTATGGCTCGGCTACAACACCTCCATGTGTACAACATCACTGCATGTGCATTGCCTTCTTCTAGAAGTTCATTCTAAAAAACAATTGATATAATAATAAAGAAACCCAAAAATTTAAAGAAAATGATATGTGTGTTTTTTGTTATATATTTTACAAACCTTTACTAACTTCACCTAAATTATACAAAAAATCTGGAGAGTTGATCTCATTTTTAATTATTATTATATTGATTTGACAATTTATATAACAAGGAAATACAGATAACAATGGAACCCTGTTGTTGTGTAATCTGTTTTGGCAGACCTGCCCGATGGCAGGATCTAGAACTAAGATACCCCGATGGTGTCTTAGTTCTAGACCCTGCAACACCCTATTAAGACGGGACAGGTTCTATTCGGTTTTATTCAGTAGTACTGGCTTTTCTAGCCGGTGAGTCCCACATAACCACCTGTGCGTCTATATGATTCTATGTATTTATGATTTACATATAAATGGCATTTTTCCCAACATTATAAACCAAAAAAAAAAGAGGTAAATAATGGAACTTTTCTTTTGCCTTTAGTAAAACCATAAGAGTTTAGGCATGATTCATTAATTTTGATGAGTCCCATACATTCAGCAGTGGACAACTATCCACTAAACAACAACAACATACAATAAACATTTATTGGTCGCTATGTGGCTTTTGTCACTTTTGATGGGATTCTATTGGAGTTTTTCAACAGGGATGTGTTAATTAATTGATAATATGTAAGTATAAATGTACGCTGCATAATCTAGTCCCTTCTTATAAATATAAACCAAACTCTTCTTATAAATATAATTCAAACTCACCAAGTTGGCATGTACAGTAGCTTCTTCAATGTACTTGGCAATCCCTGTGACAAAGCCATTTCTATCTTCGAAGTTTGTGTCGAAGTTAGCCTGGTACAGTATCGAGCAAGGTGCGGCTTCAATACATGGTTGTTCATCTAATTTATAGAAATAATATCATTATTTCACTATATGTTTTATTATTGTTGTCTGTTTGTTTACTTGTATGTATTTCATGTAAGAACAATTCGACTAATTTCATTAGAACACTACTATATTTTTTAATTTAACAGTATTCTTATCTATAATCTTAATAGGTTAAGCACAAACATATTTAATATTTTTGTTTAACATTTATACTATTTAAAGATGGTAGTTTTATTTGGAATCAAAAACCATAATAACCCTATAGTGAAAAACCTTTACATTTCATTAGTATGGTGAAGTAAATTTATAATAGATTATATGTATGGACTAGTGACCCACCCTCGCTTCGCTTGAGTTCTATAATCTATATCTGTGCAAAATTTAATCCAAATCCATTTAACCCTTCTGACGTGAAAGAGTAACAAACATCTAAACATCCATTTAAACTTTCAGATTTTTAATATTCGTAAGATGTATTAGAAAACATTGTTGTATATATGTATTTTAAAAATCTTCAAATACATGTAACTATTATTTTTAAATCTTTTAATCTGAACAATTTATTCATATATAAAAATAAGTGTTCAGTATTATCACTACGGGTATGGAAGCATAAATATATTTTTACATAAGCAAAAGGATAAACGATGAATGATAACTAAATATGACTAATTACTAACGAAATATGAACTATAAGTAATTAAATATATAGTAAAAAAATATGACGAACTATACGCATTCTTTGTACTTGCACAATAATCGTTTTTGCAATAACCACTTACCGGGTAATGTTAATTCGTCCAGAACATCCACATTGCTTAAAGCATCGGAAAGCGACACTTTTTCACTTACAGACATCGTTTTAAATTATTATTAAATATTAAAGAAATATAATATTATTAAGTGAACCAAATTATTAGTAAAACGCAAAAGAAACTTCAAAGATATATTTAACTTAAAGTTGATTAATTTTTATCATTTTAATTAATAATGGTTTTTAATTTGGAAATCAAGATATAATTCAATAATTACAAAAGATAAAATGTATGAATAATGACAGCAGTCAGCAAAACATTGATTATAACATAGTGATGTAGTCAGATTCTTCGATTTAGACTAAGATAATCGATAGCTCGAAAAAGATTATCGTTATTTATTCCAATAAAAAAATGCGTTACCAAATGCAAAAATAAAAAAGGTATATTTTTATATACGAATATTAAATATCAAGAAGTATTTATTTTATTAAATCTAATTCTAATTATTGTCATCGGCCAAAACCGATTACAATCACTTCAACAAAAGAATCGATTATTTAAGATAGGAAGGACGAATTTCTAACTTGTGTACTGTCAGAACTGGCGACGCCCTTAAACGTTTAGAAACTTAAATATTTGTGATTATGGAAATGTAATATAAAACCACTTTGATTATAAACTTATTATTTCATAAAGAATTATTTATCAAACATAATCCTTTGATTTTTAATCACGTAGGTGACGGTGGCTATTCATTGTGACTAGATATTTAAATCAAAATCGGGAGTCTATTTTCTGACACTGACTTAAACCCCAAGCGATTAGAATTCTCATTTTTATGTTATTGTTTAATTCGTCTTTAATTCGAAATACAAATAATATTTACTAGCGACTTACCCTTGCTTCGTCTGAATATGCGTCCATAGGTGCTTATTCTATTTATATTATATAAAGACAGCGCCATCTTTTGGGAAAAAATTATAACTAACAAGTACGGAAATTTCTTTATTGAGAGTATATTTTGCGACCAAAGTATACATTATAAAAAAAAGGTTAGAATTTTACTGTGTACTATTTTTATCCAAATCCGCCCAAAACGCTGGGCGGATCCGCCCAAACGCAGCGTAAATGGGAATAAACACAAAAACACACAAGTAGTAGTATGATTTATTTACGACATTAAGGCAAAGAAATAAAAAGTCAAATACTATACACAGTATATTTTGGATTAACATTCTAAAATCAACTTAAACTTATAATGGACCATTTTCAATATTTTACATGCAGTATAATAATATAAACTTAATCTAGTATAAAATATAGACATTCTACATTAAATCCGCTCAAACAATTTCAATTAGGCCCTAAACTTATATCTATGACAAAAAATCACAACAAACTCGACCCAATATAAAAAAAAAAAAATTCTTTGTAAGATGTCTTTTAATTTGTCGTAGTGTTTCTAGGTTTTGTAGCCAAATAAACTTGTTAACCAACCACTGAAAAAACATCACATTTATCATATTTTTTCCTAGACCAAATTATTTAAAAAAAAAAATTCATTTTCCAATATCTCATCAATCTATACTATATTTCAGGCAAACAGAAATTTAAAAAGGACCTTTGTAGAATATCTATACAAACAATACAATAAAATGTGCGCATTAACCATGTACTATAAATACTTAGTCTAAACCATAAAATTTTACATTTTAAAAATTTTGTAAATAAAAAAATATTATAGCTACTACAATAACAAAAATGGTATATTTAGTAATTATATGTAAATATTGTATATATTCATATACATATTTAGTGTAAAAACAGTAAAATTAAATGACTGTGCTATGTGCACAAAAAGTCATGTACATGGCAATATACATTATATGGAATATACATACAGACATACATGCATACATACATACTAAGGCAAAAAACTATAACTTAAAAACCACCGAACGAAATCGTTTGAGCATCTGTCTACGCCTACAGTCACCAGTTGGAATTCCTGGAGCGACATTTAAAGTGACCATAATATATTTATACAGTGGATATTTTTTTTAAATTTCAACAAAAATCTAAATATACAATTTTTTAACCAAAAATAAGATTTTATAAATTTTCTTCTCTCATTCATTTTCCTAGTATTTTTATACCTCATTAATATTATGACCTTAACATATCACTTTTCTATTTACATTTTAGAATGTTGCATGACTTATATTTACTTCAATATTTTTATAACTAAGTTGCATTAAGAAAAAGTTACAATTCCTTTTTTTATTTCTATAGTAACTTCTATTTTTAATAGTATTAATTTTTCAAGGACCAGATAAAACCTAATTATCAACTAAATTATGTAAAAATGACACAATTCAGTTATTTTAACATAAATCCCTCATTATTTTATTTATTTACTTTGATTTGAGCAAATAATAACTTTAAATAAAAAGTGAGCCTTATTTAAATAATATTACTATTCACAGATTAACAACTGAAATCTTATTCTCTTTTCCAATATAAAGTGACATCTATCTATAAAGTGAATTAAATAAAGGTGAAATATTTTTTTAATAATCTTTATTGCTTCTGAATTAAGCATATTAATATTTTTAAATAAGAAAATAATTATTGAAATGTGCAAAAATAGGGGGGTAGAACGAGCTGAAACGCAATGCCATTGGTCAGACCGAATGTAACGTCAGAGTTTATTATAACAGAGTGCTGTTGTTTGGTGTTTGCGATGGGTACTAACAGTTCCTGTTCATTTGTTGATTTCAATACTGTCATATAGACTATAAGATCACGCTAAGCGCGCCAAAATGGTGTTTGAAGTATCCGATGTATATGATTAATTAATTTTTTTTTAACTATATTTTAGTTTTTTGGAGCTGGATATTTTTTCCAGTTATATAACGCATATTCCCTATTCACTATGAATTTTTAATAGTGTCACTTCTACAATATTCAATATATTTGTTTGAAAAATATCTGTTGTATCATTTTAAAATAATTGTGTAACAACTAGTATATATGAAATTTTGCTAAAATAATGTTATATCTGCTAAAAGGTTTCGTTATTAGTAATTTCCCTAAAAATACTTCAAAACAGATCTATTTCGAATATTGTTTCAAAATTAGGTATTCTTTTTTACCAAGAAATTTTGCATATTAGATTTATTTATTTTTGAAGTTAAACAGCACATATAACAAGATATGACATAACATACAAAAATAGGCAAATAGAAACCTCTTTTTTGGAAATTTTGGTATAAAAGTGACCTTATATGTAATTGTGCCTATTTTCTATTCTATTATTTTTCCATTTTGTTAGATACAGCTTTTACAATTATAATTTTTTTACATTGTTACTTAAATGTTATATGTACTTACTGTAGTTTATTTTTAGCAATTTCTTACAAGATGTTAGAAGTACATTTTAATAACCATAAAAAAATGATGATCTGAGAAAAAATCTTTTAAAATTAAATGACTTAACGGTAACAAAAGAACCTAAAAGATAAAATTATTCCTTTATTTAAAATTAGATAGATATTACATACATAATACCTGTTTCTTTTTAATTTTAAATGAAAACTATTACGAAATATCCCCTATTTATAAAGCCAAAAAAAAACAATATCCATGAAATATATTTTTTTATACTCATGATATTATCAAAATAATTTATGTTTAATAAAAATTCTATATGAATACTACAATATTTTCGAACTATATATGTACATCATAGGTATTTACTAGATAGAGGAAAAATATTTACATAAGACAAGAATCGAATTCACGGCTAATTAAACATATACACTCGCAAAGAATGAAAGCATATAAACAAATCTACCTATTCGTATGAATAGAACTAAAATGCTGTTCGGTAATAAAAACACATAACTTGAGAACGGCTGTACCGATTTGGATGATTTCAAACTGCTTGCACAGTCCAAGCGGATTTTTTAAAGATAAACTAATTGGAAAAGTTGCAAGAAAAATGGAGAAACTTACATATTAAGGTCCGTAGTATTATTTAATATAATAATGAAATGGGCAATTTTAAACACTTAATAACGACAGCTTTATTCAACAAAAGTAAAGGAAAACTATAAGAAGTAACACAAGAATAACATGTATATATTATTTTAAATAAAATTTTAAAATTTTGTGGGTAGGCATAGTCTGTGACAATTATACAATGCCTTTGAGACATCTAAAACCTTAGTTTCTCCCGTGACCATGTGCGCTGTAAAGCATTCAAAACGTCGGGAATCAAAACTCAAAACAAATCCGCGAAAAAATCCGAAAAGATAATTTTATTTAAAATGTCAAATATTCGCGAAAATTTAAGCGAGTTTTATGTATATATTAATTAATTTTTCAATAAAATTGAATAGCTGAATTCAATGAGAACAAAAGCGTTAAAGTGCAATGGCCAAATAGATCTGTGATTTTTCCTAATATAAACCAAAATATATTAAACTATAGAAATATATTTTTGTAGCCCGATATCAATCTTATGGCTTCATGTTTTTTTTACTTATTACTTTTATTGGAAAAATTATATAACTTTTCTTGTTATGTACTATACATATTTGATAATTTTAAATAATATATATTACTTTTTATCATACTTTAGGTAACATAATTACATTTTTGCGTAGTACAAAGATATTTAAAAAAAAATTGACATATAATATCAGAAAATGATAATGGGACTATTCTCAAAATATTAAAAATATGGGGTTTAGAAATATCATAAAAGAGTTAACATTTCAATAGTTTATACTTAAATTCACAACTTTACTGAAGGTTACTGTAATATAATTCTTTTATATTTCTTTTAAAGAACAATTATAAAAAAATAATATTATTTGCAATACATAAAATATAAAAAAATGACAATACAATTACATCACTACCTCATTATATCTATTTCTTATCTGTACCCACAATACCTGTATCTAGGACACTTTCATCATTAAGAGAAAAAAAAAACAAAAAAATATTTAGTCTTAAAGATAACAAAAAATCAGAAACCGTTAAATCTAAAACTCTATCGGTACTTCTTGCAACATAACTTTTAAACCTAAATGATTAACTTTATGATTGTTAATCACATTTATTTGATTATTACTACTGTTTAGAACAATATTAACGTTGTCATACTCACGTAACTCCACTATAGGCGCTGGTATTTCAAAATCCACTGAGTTCATATAATCATCATCGTCAATTATGTCTAAATTGTCAAACGAGTGTCCATTCATATTGTCAAATTGAATTTCAGATCTGGCATCATCAAATGGCATTTCAGGTAGGGACATACGAATGCAGTTATGAGATTTTAACAGAGAAGGCCATACAAATATCTCTTCGCATATGGGGCACTGTAATCTGCTGTCATCTTCGTGGTTCTCTTCTTGGTGGATGCCATGCATAGCCCGCATGTGTCTATTGAGACAGTAGTTCGATGATAAATATTTGCCACAATTCTAAAAAAAAAATATATAAGTATAAAATAACGTTTAGTATAGATTTCTCAGAGATGGGATATTTCCCTGCAGTAAAAAGTATCCTATATGTTGGCACGGATAACCATCCATCATGATACCAAATTTCATCAAAATCTGTCTAGTGGTTTTCTCGTGATGCGGTCACAGACAGACAGACAAAATTCTAAAAACTATAGATTCGGCCTCTGTATAGACAATATTTACTATTTTAATAAGATTTTCCAAAATTTATTTAATGTTCAAATTAAACTCAGAATTTTAATATATGTATTGATTAATAATAAAAAAATTCAGATGAGCTTATTTATGTAATAATGTGAATTGTACATGTGTTTGTTTATTATGATCTAGTTAAAACCGAATGTACTTCCAAACATACAATACTGACACCAACCAAAAGCAAAGTGGTTCTTAAATTAACTTTAAATTAAAATGAATGCATACCAATATTAGCTTATTTTTTATGTTATTGATATACATGTATAATAAAATCTTTTTATTTTTTTAATTAATTTCTAAAAAAAGTAAATGTGCATCTTTTATTACATGTATATAACAAAAAAATTTGGTTACCCTACATCTAAATGTGTAAATTCTGCTTTGCTTTAATAGTAAATAAGTAAAGTCTTTAAGTAAGTGACCTAAATTGAAAATACTGACAAAGTGCTGATAATATGTAATTTGAATATATAAATAGGCAAAAACAAAATGAAATGTCACAACTCTCTGTTTGTAAAAGGAATGATTAATTAATAAAAATAAATATATTTTTTTATCTCTACTGATATAACACTTGTGTTATAGATTTATGAATATTTGAGAAACTATTTTGAATATAGTTATGAGTTTTCACAGGAACCAGAGAGACAGTTATCAGCTAACTTCATCATGTCGCTTTTTGGCTGTCGGTGTGCGCGCGCATCGTAAAAGTTTTATTCTCATACTTTTTTCCAAGCATGCCAAAAGAAGTATAACTTTAAAAACATGTTTTAACAGACAGAAACTTACATGATGAAAACATCATCAATTTTGATAAGATTAAGTCATATTATAAGTAAAAAAACAAAAAAAATCTTGAACACTTACCTCACATTGATATTTGGATATAATTGTTTTTTTACTAATAGGATCAACAATTGCTCTTTTCAATTTTTCTGGTAAGCTCGAACTGCAAACCTGGGGATTGTACGTCTGGATAATAGGATTCACTGGTTTTGCTTCTACTTGAGGCACTTGAAGCACTTTTGGCACTTCTACTTTTTTCAAAATGAGTTTCGGCTGCAGAATATCTGGTAACTTTTCACCTATTTTGTACGTAGTTTTGATGGAATTTTCATTTGCTTTTTGCTCTACCGAGTCATCATTTCTCAAAAAATGCGTCCATTTATGCTGTAACATGTCAGTTTCGGTGCTGAACATTTTCAAGCACTGATCACAAAAATAATAATCCTTATAACCAGTCATGGCTCGATTTTGTAAATCTGGTAAGGATGATACATGATCTTCTATCATGCTTTCCTCCATTGCACTTTCCTCACAAAAGTTGCAAACATACACTTTTTCAATACCGATTGATTGCTTCACATACAGTGATTCAGGCCGCTTATTAGAATGTAAGAATTGTATATGATGGGCAACAGCACATTTAGTTTCAAACTGATCCTTGCATATATCGCAGATGAAAAACGTTCCAAGATGGTAATAGCTATGATCTTTAAGATCCATAAAGTTAAAAAACAACATATGACAAGTTTTACATTCATATTTTTTAATTACTCTACAAACTTGTCGTCTGTGTTCTAAATAATTTTTCTTATTAAATAGTAATAGTCCACAGGCATCGCAATGTAGTTTAATATGTACTTTAAAGAAGGTTCGGTCAACAAAGTCCTTTGAACAATAATGACAGATATAACATTTGCGCTTTCTATGTTTTTGCTTCATATGAAGTTTTAATGTGTTATAGTTTTCAAATATTTTTGGACATTTTCTACATCTGTGGTATTCTTTAACTTCATGAACGATTATGTGATCTGAGAATGAAACACGCTTGGGTGTCTTATTTGGTGACTTATAAATAATATGTTTGTTCTCTATGTGGTTTTGCAATTTTTTGTCACTGGAATATTCTTTGTCACAAATCTTACATTTTAAACCTGTGTCGCCATTTAATATAGGGGATTTGTTTTTAACCATTTCTTTTAATTGTTCTAAATCTTCTCGCACCAAAATAACTGAGCATTCATGTAATATTTTATTAAGTTCTATTTGCTTAGATTTGTTTGGCGCACAATTCATTTCCTTTTGATTTAAAGGTAAGGGATCTTTTATTTTTCTTGTATTTGATTTTGTTGTACTTAAATATGGTGATATATCAAAACGTTCACATAGAACCAAAGGCATCTTTTCGAAGCCGCGAAAATCGTCCTCTGAACTATTCTTTTCATCATTAAATTCTTCAATACGCTGGGCTTGCTTTGCATTCCTTCCCACCAGTTTATTTGTACGTCTGGCTTCATTGTAACTCACAGACATTGAATAAAATAAAAAAGGGGGGAAATTAAATAATAAACACAAAAATTAAAATATTGATGAAAAACGTCAACAATTTCCCATGACATACTAAATGCCAAATGTAAATCGAAAAAAAAAACAATGTATAGGGATGGGCGCGGTGATATGTAAACGTAGTTACTAGTTATATATTTACATTTTAATTGATATGATTCGTATTATTAATAAACATCTTATATAATAACTTGATAATTTATTTTTAACATAGTTGAATTCTATATTTTTTATTGTAATATATTAATTAATATATAATTAAGTAATAACCATTCAGAATCGATTTAATCGTTATACGACTGAGAATCACTTATTCAATCCTTATCTATACTAATATTATAAAGAGGTAAAGTTTGTGATCTTGTGAGTTTGTGACGTTGTAGGGGGTAATATCTGGATCTACTGAACCGATTTTCAAAATTCTTTTACCAATAGAAAGCCACGTTCTTTCTGAGTGTCATAGGCTATATATTAACCCCAAAACTGAAAAGGATTTTTCGTGGTAGTCGGATTTGCAAAGGAAGTCGGAGAAAAAACGGTCGAATGAAAAAGTTTCTTACGAACGCTGCCTTAACGATGAGAGATATATGATTATGTTCTAGAGAAAAGTTGTAGAGCTTAATAATGCCTACAAAAAAGTCAGCGACAGCATATGTCTAATTTTTATATTTAAGTCACAAAAAGTAGTTTTTTATATTAAAAAAATAATTTAAATCGGTAGGTCATGTCATATTATCAAGAATTATGAATTCTTATCAAAATAAATAAATTTATCGTCTAAAATGTTTAACACAAAAGACTTTTCCGTTTACTGCATATAATTTGGACAAATGGTTAAAGAGATAATATAACATATTCGTATGTATGGACGAACCCGAGCGAGCTGTTTGTCTGTTTTCCTGTTTGTACGGGCTAATCTCCGAATCTATTGGACCGATTTAAATGAAATTTTGCATGGTGGTACCTTATATTCCCGGGCAACATCTTAGATACTTTTCATCACGGAAAATTAAAGAGTTCCCGTGGGATAGTTAAAAAACTATAACAACTTATACAACTTAGTACACAAACACTACTGATTGGATCTTAATGAAACTTTACAATAATATAGTTCATACATAACAAAAACAAATCAGCTACTTTTCATCCCGGAAAATTAAAGAGTTTCCGTGGGATAGTCACAAAACTATAGTAACTTATACAGCTTAGTACACAAAAACTACTGATTGGATTTTGATGAAACTTTACAATAATATATATAGTTCATACATCAGAATAACAAATAGGTTACTTTTTATCACGGAAAAATGTACTGTTCCCGTGGGATAGATGTTTTGTTTATTTGTAACGTATTATGTTCACAACATAGACCCCCAAACAATAGTTAGTAAAAAACTATAGTAACTTATACAGCTTAGTACGCAACAACTTATCCTCCTCATTTAGTAAAATTTGGCATGCTGATATCTTATATTGCCGGTCAAACAACAGATTACTTTCATCTGGAAAATTCATCATTTCAGAAAAATGAACGGTTCCCGTGGGATAGATCTGTTTGTGCTTTTCTAGAGGTGAATCCGAGCGAAGCGAGGGTGAGCCGCTAGTTCTTATATATAGCGTTTAATAACAACATATTTAAAATTTTCAAAAAATAAAACCTTTTTATTATAATATATTTTAAATGAAATTATTTTATTACTTTTTCATAAACATATAAATTACCCAAAATGCCTTAGAAATAAAAACAATATATTAATAATTTACTTAAATTTACAATTTCTGAACGTAAGCACATAATTTTTTGGTATGTCTAATTCTAATATTTCGCGATCGGACGTTGGTAATTTACTACGTAAATCTTTTGCCGTATTTAATTAGATAAACATTATTTATTTTTATACCACGACGGAAGGCCCGAGTGCAAGATGTTCCCACCGACGCGTATTCGGAGTTGCCTTCCAGTCATAAACCCGATGTTTAGGCGAATAAAGCCGCATAAGCCTTTCAGGCAAACGACACTTCATAATCAAACAAAGAACGTTTCAACAACGAATAATCAACTACAGAAAAATAAATGGATGAGTTTAAGAGCTATTTTCACAAGATGGGTGCCTCTCGGAAGTGTTATTTATGTGGGATGGTGCTATATCCGTGCGAGTGTAAATTACGAAGTATCGAAAGTGGAAATCAAATTTTACGAAATGTTTCCATTTAGAATAACTAGTCGAATATGGGGCCGGTTAGCGGCCTGCGAATTGCCTATGTCGATCCGAAGCTTGGTGTACGGTACGTACGTTAAATTGTTTAATGTTAATTTAAACGATGCGGCCGTGACAGATTTAACATATTATAGGAGTTTATCAGCATTTTTCACGCGTGCGTTACGGGAAGGTGCTAGATATATATCTCCAGCACCCTGTGTGTCGCCTTGTGATGGTGTCGTCCTGAACTGTGGGCCTGCAGATACTGACAAAATAGAACAAGTGAAAGGAGTAACATATAGTTTAGAAGAATTTCTAGGTGAAAACAAATGGTCAATGAAAACAGATTCGAATTATTATAAGTCTTTATTAAATAACAAAAACAATATATTACACCAATGTATTATTTATTTAGCGCCAGGTGATTATCATAGATTTCATTCACCATGTGATTGGACGTCAAATTTTCGACGACATTTCTCTGGAAAGCTTTTATCTGTAAACCCGTGGATGGCTAAATTGATACCAGGTCTTTTTACCATGAATGAGAGAGCAGTGTATGTTGGAGAATGGAAACATGGTTTTTTCAGTATGACAGCTGTTGGTGCAACAAATGTTGGCTCTATAGAAATATATAGCGACCCTGATCTACGAACAAACACTAAAGGCAAACGAAATAGAATTGAAGAGCTACAAACCACTGTGGCTTATAAGAAAGGTGAATTATTTGGGCAATTTAATATGGGAAGCACAATAATCCTGCTGTTTGAAGCTCCCGTCGACTTTAAATTTGATTTTAACTCCGGACAGCGAGTTCTTGTAGGTCAAGCTTTAACGGCTACCTCTAAAGAGCAAACAAGATGACCAATTTATGCTGATCTCTTCTATATGGCACAGACTGCTATAATATTATATGTTGTGCTAGTAACATTATAGCTTTCTTTAAAAGGCATACTTAAAAATGTTTGGTAGTTTTTGTAATGCAATCAGGTCAACAATAGTTTTAGTTTCTTATTAAGCTACTTTATAATCATTGATTTTTTTATCCCCTTATAAGTTAAATGTATATAGTGTTGTTAATGAACATGAACCACCGAGATAACAAATGCCTTTTCTTTGGACAATCATATTATTTATTATTAAAATAAGCTAACATTATCACTAACACAAAATAATGGCAACAACTTGGCTGAATAAATGAAATTATTTTCGTGTTGAGCACAGCTTATTTTGCCAATGTCATGTAGAATGGAGAAGTCACTTAATTTGCAAATGTATTGTTTTTTGTCTAGTCACTGAATTTAAGTTACATGCCATTTGTCAACTTATGCATGATTTTCATAACTAGATATTCATAACTCACATTACCTTTTAACGTTTAGTACAGATTTCTGAGAGACGAAATATTTTCCTGCAGTAAAAAGTATTCTATATGTTGACTCGGATGACCAGCTATCACCATACCAAATTTCATCAAAATCTGTCCAGTGTTTTTCTTGTGTTGCGATCACAGACAGACAGACAGGTACAAATTCTAAAAACTATAGATTCGGCCTCTGTATCGATAATAATGTGACTATTTAAAAATAAGAATTTCCAAAAAATATTTAATGTACAGATTTGAGTTACAATTTATTATATGTGTAGATGAATGTTTTTTTTTGTTATGGATATTATATTATCGGCGATAAGTAATAATAATACAAGTGGGTGAGCTGCAATGTGATGGAATATCTCTGCATAATAGATGTTAAACATAAAAACGAATAATAGTGTATGTAACAAATTAATAATATTGTAACACTTAGTAAATAGTTAGGTTTGATTTAGTGAAAATATTCACATATTGTTTTACGTTTCAACTGTCTAATATTTTTTTAATGTTAGCACTCGGTAATTGTAATTAAAATAGTACTTATTAGTAGGCAAGTTATTGTTGCTTAAACATTTATGCATATAACGATATAAGTCAAATTAGAGCCGATTACATATGCACACACTGAGAAAATACCACACCAATATCGAAATTTTGCATAAAATGGATAAAGTTTAAATTTTTTTATTTGATTATTTTTGTTCAATTTTTGAAAAACGTACAAGTATTTTTTTTCAATTAATCATTTTTTGGAAAATATTTTTTTTTCTCACCCTTGGAATTTTGCTGCCCCAGAAAATTGACCGCCCTGGGCACTATCCCAGAATGCCCCCTCTAAACCCAGTGCTGAGTATCATGTAACTTTGACTGTGATAATGTTAGCTTTTTTAAATCAAAGGAAGCTCTGAAGCCAATATTTTGCTTCCGTCGCCTCAAAACATTGACTATTGCTTTATAGCAATTCCTGAACTTAATGGACTTTAAAATGAGGACGAGATTTTCAGCTTCTGTGATCTTTTTTATATGTATATGTTATGCAATATTGTTACTAATATGGAAATATTTTTTTTAAACAATTGACTTACAGGGTGGTCCTATTTACATAAGAAAATTCCATCCATAGAGTGGAAAAGTTCTGTTTGGTTTTTTTAAAAAGAGTCAGTAAATAATAATTGCTGCAAATGTCTAAAGAGGCTTCAATTCTTATATTTTACAATATTGGCTTAATAATTAAACTCCTTAATCTATATATTGTAAGTAGTTTTACACAACAAAATTTACACATTAGTTAAATTAAAAAATAAATAAATATGAAGTCCATGGTCTACATATATGTATATGGATTCCATCCCCAGTATTTACTCGAATATTCTTAAAATATTTTAAAGCTGTGTTCGTTATTTAGATTTTTTGTTACTATATAAATGCAAGAGTTGTACATTTTTTGTCAGTTTGTATGTAAATATTTAGTTAATATGTATAAGTTGACATAAACCTTAAATTATGAAACAAATCACTAAAACTTTTAACCAACAGTTTGTGATTATAAAATATTTGGTACAAATCAACAATATTTATAAAAGTAAACTCGGTCTCGAGTTATAAAATAAAATGGCTATAATGTTTTACCTTAAAGGTACAAAAAGTTAATCAGAAGTATTTAATTTAACACATGTTAAAAAAAATGCATTAAAAATGTTTAAAAAAACTAATATAAAATTAGTGGCTTCGTTTTTGGTGCACGTTTTAATTGTGGCTTTTAGTCTGTGCGCCCGACTGTCGTGTTTAATTTTATATGGCAGTTGGGAAACGGGTTTAGGGTTGACCATTCGCCTTAAAAGTATATAGTATTTTTTGACAAACTTTGTATTTCCGTTGAAATCAAAGGCGATCATCTAATGTATAGATTTTTATACAAAATAATATAAGTATACAAAAAAAAGGGACGAGTTTATGCATCACTATTAAGAGATGTCTCAGAATAATAAGTACTTTCTTAGATTTACGCGAATATTCTAATCTTTTCGGATCTTGTCGTGGATTTACTTTGATTTTTGGTTTCCGGTGTAACAAATGTTTTACAGCAATCACTGGACAAATTCTCCCGCGAAAAAATCCGAAAAAGAAATACACGAAATCTTTATTTCGAGGCAGCTTTATAATTTCAAATTCGTGTTGGGTGGTTGTATTATATAAATAACGTGGGAAGTCTCTGGCAGTAGCTAATTAAAGTAAAAATTGTTTAATAAATATAAATGAGAACAAAAATGTTGGATATGTCAAAATGTAAAAATGTATGGCTTTGCCTGAGATATAAATACTTTTAGAAGATTTTAAAAAAGGTGTCTTCAGATCAGTCAAAAAAATAATAATTTTGATATCTAATCGTTCAAAAATAAATCTTTCAAAAGAATAGTGGCCTAACTCAATTTTTTTGAGTGTATGTAAACTGTGAGTTATGACGTCATTTTTTTGGAAATTATTTGTTTTGTATGTTGGTAGGTCTGTTATAAAATATCCAAGCAAAGTCAGGTCCATAGAGTATATTGCTACATATATAAAGTCAGGTCTCAGTGTGTACTAGAGAGTGGTTTGCTTGATGTTAGCTTGAGCTGTAGTTTTATTTTATAGTTTTATTATAATCTAGTGAAGGATTTTAAATCAGTCATTATATCAAGTATTTGTTTGACACAATAAAGAATTTTCTATGTAGATATAAAATATGTTGTTTTAAGGTTTTTTATTAAAGCGTCCCAACTCCCAATGTGATGCTCATATTTCTCTACAAATACTTAAATCATTAATATCTATACTAATATTATAAAAAAGAAAGATTTGTTCGTTTGTACCGAATAGGCTCCGAAACTACTGAACCGGTGCAAATGTGGTAACAAGATAGTTTGAGACCCTTATACATAATATTTGTAAGAACTATCAGCAGTATAAAATGCTTTAGTCCTGAGAGGCACTCCCCGCACTTCAGTGAGACCAAAAGTCACAATTTCTATCTAACATTCAAACAGATTGAACACGATTACATAGTTTTCAGGGCTATATTCTAAGAAATCATTTTATAACAGCTTTTAATATTTTTTATCTGTGAGTAAATCATTTATGAACATTTGATGGACATGTTACATATATCTAATATATAATAATTTAAACGAGCAATTCTTGTACATATATAACCTAAATCTCGGAAACGGCTCCAGCGATTTTCATGAAATTTAGTATACAGAGGGTTTCGGGGGCGATAAATCGATTTAGATTAGTTTTATGTCTGGGAAAATGCGTGTTTTCGAGTTTTCATGCGGTTTTGTTTCGCATTATTTCACGCAAAATATGGTCTCTAATTCGTTCGCTAGGACATAAGCGTCAAGCGGCCAAGGCGCAAACTTGTATACCACAGGTGTCTGGGTTCGTATCCCTGTCGGATGCAAAGTTTTTACTTTTGTTTTTTTTTGTATTTATTCAAATTTTTAGTTTGTTTTTTCTTAAATGTTTTTCTGGCCAAAAACTCCGAGCAAAGCTCGGTCGCCCAGGTGCTTACATTTTATACACGTAATAGGAAGAGTAATAAAATAGACTATAATATATAGATACATGATTAGAATCTTAACTATTGAGTTATCATGAAATTTTATTGATTTCTTAAATTTAAACGTCATGTAGGTAATTCTATCAAGTAAGGGATTCTAGTGCGTTCTAGAAAGTAAATAATAAAAATTGTACGTACTGGTACGCTATTTTTTGTTAAATTCCAGGAAAAGTGACGCAATGTGATAAACCGATGACAGAGGTGAAATTAAAAGACAAAATGCGCAACATCTGTCAGTACTTACAAGGCGTAATAATGTAAATAAGGAAAAATATTTATTTTTCATATATTTCTAGTCCAGCGTGGATAGCATCAAATAGCTGACTATGTGAACTGTTCTCTCGCATAAAAAAAATGGACATATTAAATTATTTAATATTATTTAGTACTTTCTTAGATTTACGCGAACATTTGACATTTTAAATAGGTAAATCTATCTGTTCGGATTTTTTCGCGGATATATTTTGCTGGTTATCCGGGTCAACATAATAGGATACTTTTTATTGCTGGAAAATATCTATTCTCAGAGAAATCCATACTAAACGTAACTAGGGACGAACTAGTTTTATAAAAATTTACTTTACCACATTTTCAAAAAATATATTAGATATGTTAATAAACATAACTTCTACGAATTATTCACATTAAGATAACGAAATTATTTACATTTTAATGGTTTTATACATATTACATACTTACTATCTATTGAGAGCAGATCCAGTCGGAACTAATTTACCTTTCAGTAAGTAGTACCTACTGTAAAATGCTGACGTTAGTATCAAAAATAGCCAACAGATCTAAGTTTGTTTGTTTAAACGCGCTAATCTCAGGAACTGCTAATCCGATATGAAAAAGTTTTTTTGCATTAGATGGCCCGTTTATTGAGGAAGGCTATAGGCTATATATCATCATACTACTACACAAGGGAGCGGAGCAGTCATCATAAATGTCAACAAACCGAGCAGACTTCCATACATTATTGTAAAACTAAGTATATATATTATACAAGCAGAACCCGCGGCTTCGTCCGCGTTCAAAGTACAAAAAAAGCTCTTCTTTACAATATGAATGATTTTTCGAAAATCAAAAAATTATGAAAATAAACTAAATCAACTATTTGTTATTTATTTCTTAAGTTATCATTATTTTTTATTCAGCTATTGAATTACCAACAAAAGTTACAATGGTTAACACATACATATAAGCTAGGCACTACATTTAACATGTTAATTGTACTTTAATTATAGGTAATCAAGGTTTTTAAGTGATCATGTGGATTAAACTATAAACTTAAATTTCATCATTTGGTACATTTAAATCTCCAAAATTATCAAAAATTATTCGAATTTTTTAATTGAGAATCCACTACGGACATAAAATTATAGTAAAGTAAAAATCAATAAAGTGTAATGAAAATTTTATTGATGAAAGAAAATGACTTGAACATGTAATAATCATATTATTAAGGTACTGCCTCGGTGATGTAGTGGCTGGCATGTACGGCTGCACACCCTGAGCTCCTGGGTTCGAGTCCCGGGTCGGGCCAAGTTTAGTTATTGAGTCTTTCTGTATAAGTAAGCCCCAGTAACAGCCCGGAGTTGGGAAGTTGGCGGTGTTTCACCGCCGTGCCTCGGAGAGCACGTAAAGCCCTCGGTCCTGCTCCTTAACTCTCACCGGTCGCGTGGAACAGTCGTCCCACCAGAGTATGAGAGTGACAGGAATAGAGAGTGCACGTTGTGTCTGCGCGTACACTTGCGCACTATAATATCTCCTGCGCAGTTGGCTAGTCTCAATGAGATTGGCCGCCGTGGCCGGAATCGGTCAGGAGAACATCATTATTAAGGGTCAGGGGTCATTGATTTGATTTCGCTTGTTACATAATATTAGCTATTGTATGTTGTGTTCAGGCTTCGAACCCGCGACCCTGATCTTACTTCTTTGTTGCTAATCTAGTCGAAATATCTAAAAAGTTCTTTATAAGTTTTAAAACTTCTGGATGTCGCTTATAAATGGGTGTTCCATAGGGTTCTGTTATTGAGCTCATTTTATTCTTCTACACTAATATTTTAAAGAGATAAAGTTTGTATGTAGGAAGTAAACTCTGAAAATTCTTTTACTAATGAGAAGCTAAGGCAGTTTTAGTTGATTAGTTATTGTTATTTGTTTTGTTTGCTCTTTTATATTCGTTGTTAATTAAAAGTCAAGTGGATATGTGCGTGTTATCAGCCATTTTAGTTCCTTGCTTACGTTTCTATTATAAAAAAACCGTTTGCAAAAGGACCCTTCTTATTTACAAAGAAACAAATGAAATTCGAAATGAAATCAGAAAGGGCTCGTACAAATGTTTCTCCATCTTCACAATACCCGCTATAGTGTTTGATGCGGTCAGTATGGCGTCCTAAAAAATAAAGATTTATTTACACCAAAAAAGACACATATCACAGTATATTGGAACAGAAACAATGTTTACTATAATACAGACTTATTTTTATACTAGCGACTTACCCCCGCTTCGTTCGGGTACTTCATTGGATTTTGTTCAGAATGTCATGTGTTTCTTTGCGCGGAAACCTAATTCTTTCTTCAGAAGCCGGAGCTGAAGAAAGCTCTTGCCGAAAGTAGTGGGCATGGGCGGATGTTTCGTTTTTAAATGCCTCTTTAAAGTATCGATATTACCGCCAGCAACAATACAGTTTGAACAATAAGAACACTTGAGCTTCCTTGAATTCGCTTCTGTAAAGTGGTCACAAAATATATACCTATATATATATATACACACACACACACAGTTTTTACTTTTTTATGTAACAATATTTACAAAAAAAACTATATAAAATACAAATAAATTTACAGTACATAAAAAATAATAAGATAGTCAAAAATCCATACTAATATCCATACATATTATAAATATGAAAGTTTATGAAGATGGAAAGATGGACGTTTGTTACTTTTTCTCGCCAGAACGGCTGAACGGATCTGGATAATTTTTGGCACAGAGATAGATTATAGTCTGGAATAGCACATAGGCTACTTTTTATGGATAAATTGTGGGATAAATTTGTTTTTGTTTTTCACTAGGGACGAACCCAAAGCTAGTGCTATACATATACGAGTACATATGTACAGGAAACTTATTAAAAAAATTAAACGGCAAAAAATAATTTAATTAAGATATGTTATCTCAATTATTTGACCTGTCTGTTGTAGGCCGAATTAAAAATCGAAAAATATTACTAAAATCGCATATACTGATAAAAACAATATCATCGAAAAATGCGCAGTTTAAAGAGATCAAGGCTTGGACATTACGTTACGTACGACGACACGTTTGGCTCAGTTTACAGTGATCTTACGTGCTATGCCAGCCGCGGGTTCGAATCCCGCTGGAAGGATTCATTTGTGTGGTAAACACAATTGTTTGTACTCCAGTCACGGGTGTTTATATTTATAATATGTATCGACTATGTTGTATCCATAACACAGGCCTCGTAGCTTACCATGGAACTAGATGGTGCTTTGTGTTAATGTACCAACATATTTATTTATTAATTCTACGACTCACGATGTTTTTTCTGCAACGTAAGGCAAGTGGTAATAATTTTTAAAATATTTTTTATTAATCGATGTAGATTAAAGAAACTAGAAAGTCCAGTCTGAGGCCGCTTATCTCGCTAAGCACTTGTGTCCTTAGATAATGACTGCAGTTTGAAGGCTGCTTATAACTTTCGTAATAATTATAAATACAATGTCTATGGCAAGAGTTATGGTAAGGTGTTATTTATTGATATTTTATCATAGCACTAGCTTTTTCTTACGACTCCGTCCGCAACGTTTATTTTTTAGAATTACTCAGCTCTCGTAGATCGTAGTAAAACGTAAATAGGCTATAAAACAAAGATTTTTTCAAATCAAACCAGAGATTTGAGCGTTCAAGCAAATTTCATTTTTTATATTAGTATGTGCATACATTTTATTAATTGTATAGGTTTATTTTTTTTATTACATAGCTTTATACATATATCAAGATCAAGACTAGTTAGTTACTTTTGAACGTTTAGTATAGATTTCTCAGAGGTGGGATATTTTCCCGCAGTAAAAAGTATCCTACATGTTGACCCGGATAACCAGCTATCTTCTTACCAAATTTCATCGTGATGCGCTCCCAGACAGACAGACAAAAATTCTAAAGATTATAGATTCGACCTCTGCATTGATAATAATGACTATTTTAATAAGATTTTCCAAAAAAAAATTAATATACATATTTGACTCAGTCAGAATTTTACTATATTATGTATAGATAAAAATATTGTCCTAACCGATTTAGGTCACGACGGCTTATCTTTCAGAGACTAGCCATCTTACACGGGAGATATAAGTGCGTGAGTGTGGGCAAACACAATTTACCTCCATTATTAGGTACAGTGTATCTCATATACTAAACTAGCGACTCACCCTCGCTTCTCTCGGGTTCGTCCCTAGGTTGCTTCCCCATACAAACTTCATCCCCATTTTCACCCGCTTAATGATGTGATGATTTCCTGGATAAAAACTATCCTATGTCCTTTCCAGGGTCCCAAACAATTTAATAAATTTCATCTAAATCGGCTCAGTAGTTTCGGAGCCTATTTGGTACAAACAAACAAAATATAAATCTTTCCTCTTTATAATATTAGTATAGATGTGAAAATTTGTAAGTATGGATGTTTGTTACTCTTTCACGCCAGAACAGCTGAACGGATCTGGATTAAAGTCACATAGATAAATTACAGTCTGGAATAGCACATAGGCTACTTTTTATTCCGGAATAATGAACGGTTCCCGTGGGATAGATTAGGTGCGTTTCTAGGTACCTACGTTTTAATTTTTTTGAGCGGAACCCTAATTCTTTTTCCAAACTAAAAATATCCTAAGTTACTCCTTATAACATCAGCTATCTGCCTGTGATAGTCCCCTCAAAATCGGTCTAGCCGTCGCAGTGATTGGCCGGAACAGACAGATAGACAATTTTAAAAATTGTGTTCTTCTTATTTAGTATCGTAATATATTTTCATAAGCATTTAGTAAAAAGCTGCTGTTTTTTACAAACGGACACTTCAATTTTATTTATCTGTATAGACGTCTAACACCATGCCATATATTCTTTAAAAAACCGATGTTGATTCATTGCTTTTGATATGAAGTAATTTAAGAGGAAACCGTCATTTATGAATCACATTGTTTTTATTATAATTATTGTATTATGCTTCTACCCAAGCATCCATACTAATATTATAAATGTGAAAGCGTGTTTGTTTGTTTGTTTATTTATTTGTTTGTCTTTCTTTAACGTCAAAACGGAGCGTCGGATTGATGTGATTTTTTGTGTGGAGATAGTTGGAGTGCTGGAGAGTGACATAGTACAATACTCTTCAATACAATTAAAAAAATACGTATTTTAGCATTTTTCGAAATTCATCCCATAAGGGGGTAAAATAGGGTATGAAAGTTTGTTTGAAACCTTTGTAGTTTTATTATTGTCTGTAACAACTATACCTTCGAGACATCGAACACCTCAGTCTCTCCCGTGACCATGGATGCTGTAAAGCATTCGAAACGTCGGGTACCAAAAATCAAAATAAATCCGCAAAATAATCCGAAGAGATAGCTTTATTTAAAATATTTAAGTTTTAGTTACAAGTTATAGTCCATATCATAAAAACTACTGAACCGATTTTGATGAAATCTTTACTATTCCCTAAGTTGAAATAAAAAAAGAATGATCACGATCCGATTATTAGTTCAAGGAGAAATGCGTGGACAAGCATACATACATACATACTCGTAGTATACACCTATAAAATATTATATATTTGTTTGGAAAGCGTAATAGATTATCAATGAATATTTTACAGTTCCAATAATATTACATACATACATGTCGAATTGATAACCTCCTTTTTTTTGAAGTCGGCTAAAAAACGTTACGTTCACGTTAGCGCTATCTTAATATGAATACTCTGATGTTTATATAAAAAATTATCAATTTACAAACAGTTTTGAAAGTGTAGGTTAGGCCATTGCACCGAGTTATATAATAATATTAGACGCCAGGGCCGGATTTAGTTTTTTTGTTCCGTCTAAAACGTCTTTAATTTGAAAATTTCAAACTTTTTTTAACTAATCGTTACAATGCTGAAATTTAGAAGATAGGTGTCTCATCTGATTCGCTAGACCAATTAGACCAGTCGATAATTTTTGAACACACACAAAAAATTTCATCAAAATTGGTCCAGTCGTTTAGAAAAGGAGTTCAGTCACATATAAAAATGAAAGGAAAAATATATTAAGATTAGACGCCAGGGCCGGATTTAGTTTTTTTTGGGTTCCGTAGATAAAAGGCTAAAACGGAACCCTTATAAAACTAAAAGTCCTATCGAAACAAACAGTCATTCAAATGGCTGAAAGTTGTAGGTAATAGGTGTCTAAAACGTTTGATTACACTTTTTCACATAACCTGCAATCAAATTTATGTGAAAAATCAAAAAAACAAATTTTGGTTTTTATATTTACATACTTTTAGCTAAAGATGTTTTTTTAGTCTACGTAAATGTGTAGGGTATCCCTGGATACCGTCTTTAAAATGCAGATTGATTTCTCGGTGTTTTATAGAAAATTGAGTTCCAGACTAATTTTGAATTAATATCGAAAAAGCACTCTAATTTTGAATCGAAAATTCACCCGTCAAAATATTTTTTTCAAAAAGTTGGTATGAAAACAAAAACATCTTTCTGTTCACGTTGAAATCTTTACATTTTTCGACGGTGATAAAAAAATATGTGTTCCAGACTATAATCTAGTAAATCTTCTGAGAAAATGCGGGATTGAAAAACAAAAAACCTTTTTTATTTCATACACTTGCTTATCATCTGCCTTATTGCAGATGATACAAACAGATTCATCCATACTGATAATCTGAAAAGACAAAATCGAATTTAAGTTATGCCTTTTTACTTTTTAGTGTGAGTATACCTCCATGAAAAAAAAATTTTTTAAAGAAATATATATGTCAATATATGTATATATATATATATATTATAAAGATATTAACAAAAGAATATCTTAATGTTTCATGCTACGTAAATGTGTAGGGTATCCCTGGTTACCGTCTTTTAAATGCAGATTGATTTCTCGGTGTTTTATAAAAAATTGAGTTCCAGACCAATAAATAATATACTTTTTTTTTTTTTTTTTTAAAATGTTCTTAAACGAAAATCCGTCATTTTTAACCGATTTGGACAATTTTTGTTTTGTTTGAAAGAGTATACTTCCAGATTGGAAAACAAAAAAAAATACCACCCCTAAGGGTGGAACAACTAATGATGAATTTAACCTAGCTTCTAATGTGTCATATTGACTATGAAACTTTGCAAGTATTTCTATTTTCGTTGATCCAGTACAGTGGTTCGGTGTTGTTGACCGTGATCTAAGAGTAACAAACATCCATAAGGTGGATACTCACAAACTTTCAACATTTAGTAATACTTTGAGTATGGGCTTATAGACTTTGTTTTAACTTGACAAAACTAACACGTTAGTTATTTTTTACTTTTTTACTGTCTTCACTAAAAAGGGAAAAATAAAAACTATTTTTTTATTACAAAAAAATAAAAACCGTTGACTTCAAAAAAAGCACTAAAAAGTAAAAAATAACTGATTGGTAGTTTTCATTTTTTGATACATACCTAATCAAATATTTTCGAAGTCGGTGTGCTTTGGCTAAGTACCATTCCCAGAAGCCTACCTATTAAATACACACATCAAAAATTTCATCAAAATCGGTCCAGTCGTTTGAGAGAAGTTCAGTGAGCATACACACTCACAGAAGAATTATATTATAAAGATATAACAAAAGAAAATATCTTAATGTTTCATGTTACGTGCTTTTTTGAAGTCGGTTTTTATTTTTTTGTTAAAAAGTTTTTATTTTTTTTCACATGGTCAAAAAATTCAGGTCGATTACAACATATATGCAGGTGTTTTTTTTTAATTTTATTTCCTTGCTAACATCGTCATACCATTATGAACACAATTTGAATTTTAGAAGTGTTTTAATTCATTCAAAAACATCCTTAATCCAGAATTTGATTAGACATTGATTTGTCCGGAAACCGATTTAAATTATACGAGTATAGTGGTATTCAAATTATTCACCGAGCTTACAAAAAGGTTACTATAATTATCTATACCTAATATTTTTTTATTTCACCTACAATTTCTTTATTTGGCTTATAGACGTGCCATTTGGGCACAGTACAATTTCTGAGCTCTCTTTAGTTATAATAAGGAAGGTAGTAGGTTCAAAAAATAAAATTCCATTTTATAACGTCACATTTAATCACCATCGAACCCTTGTTCTATATTCATCACTTAGAGAAACCCTTTTGATGCTCTCATAGCCCAGGATGATGGAGAAAGAGAAGCAGGCGGACTGGACTAGTCTAGCTGAAAGGCCTTTAGCGTAGAGGCCTATGAGGCCCTCTTCTCGCCAAAGCTCTTTGAACACTTGCTTCATTGTACCTACGCCTTCGACCTACAAAACGAGAATTATCTATACAGATAAACAAAATTGAAGTGTATGTGTGTAATGTTAAAATAACAGCTTTTTACTAAATGCAAAAACACGTTTTTTTTTAAATATTTTGGTCTGTCTGTTCCGTCTAATCTCCGAAACGGCTGGACTGATTTTGACGGGACTTTCGCTGGTAGATAGCTGATGGTATAAGGAGTAAGTTAGGCTACTTTTATATTAGAAAAAGAATTAGGGTTCCGCTCAAAAAAAACGTACCTAAGGACGCCCTTGAGCGAAGCGACGCGACGTTAAGTCTCTAGTCTACACAAATATTATAAAGAGATAAAGTCTGTAAGTTTGTAACTAAATTATAAAAAAATTGTCTAAAATCCTAATAATTTTAGATGAAATCTGAATTATTATTGGATGTATATTTATGTTGTTCAGGTAAGACAATTCTGTAGTAAAATAACAAAAGAAAAAATGGACACTTCATACATGTAACTGTGGGTCAAAAGGAATGGCTTCACATAAGCGTGAGGAAATTTCCGGATAGACTTTAAAAATATTCATGTTTTTAAGCGACTTTCCTAATGCTGTAAATATTGTGATATTGTGACAAAGTGATCTATCAAATTTAAAAAATAAGTCTACGACAGACGAACAGATACAAAACACTATAAGGCTTCTATCTTTTAACTTTACGTATGGAACCATCGATCAAAATAGTACTAGATACACAATCCCATGCAAAAGTTCTCTTAAAACTGTCACCGATTGTGTTTAGGTACTTGTTCTAGTTGAAATAAATATACGATAATGTAAATTGAACCTTAAATGCAATGCTTAAAGTAGTTTTTACAAAAAAATAAATAAAAGCGCGCTCAAATGTTCAAATGAGCGCTCATTCGGTGAGGACATTTTTTGACTGATTCTGTATTTGATGTTTTAGTACTTTTTTAATTGATGTATGGAACCCAAAAATTCTTACACTGAAAGGGGTCCATCTTTTGATCAGATGTTTGGAACCCAAAAATTCTTATACATACCTGTAACCTCGCCCTAACAATATCTAAGGGGTTCGTCAGAATGGTGGTCGTGAACCCGCCGAGCGTACCCGCTATGCACTGAATGAGTAAATGCGATACCCAAACTGGACTTATTTTTAATAATTCATCTGTAAAATTCAAAATAATTGATTATATTTTTATAAAATCGCAGAAGTTTTTTTTATAAAAATACATCATATTATAATCAACCGAAAAATCATTCATTCAAAATCCATCAAAATCCAAAAAAAATACCTTGATACGCGGTGTACAAAGCCCACCATAGCGCAGAATTCGGTACATAAGCGGCTAGGGAGGCGGCATAGCCCCTGTAATAGCCCAAAGGACCATGCAACCGGTAAACTCGAACCGCCACCTCTTTTGCGAGGGCCGTTTTTGACATACGCTTTTCAAGATCAAGACCGAGTGGATTAATTTTCTGCAAAATTACAGGCAAAAATGTTGATATTTCATTGCCTTAATGCTTATTTCTTCAAACCACCATTGATACTAGTTGTAATTTACAGTAGAGTTTTTTCCTCTACTTTAACAAAAAAACATAAAAACAAAGCTTTGTTTCTAAGATTTATATACACATATACATAAAATACATCTCTTCGGCTTTATTAAAGTAAAACGTGTATTTAATACCAACTGAATTGACATTTAAAAGTCAATAGTTCAGTATTAAAAATTCCTTCGATAAATTGGTCGTTTGGACAAATAAGCACTGAGACGACAATCCGTATTAATATTATAAATGTGTAAGTTTGTGAGTATGTATGGATGTTTGTTACTCTTTCACGCCAGAACGGTTGAACGGATCTGGATGAAATTTGGCACAGAGATAGATTACAGTCTGGAGTAGCATAGGATATATTTGTAGATCATATTTTATACCGGAAAAATGTATGGTTCCTTTGGTATAGATTTGTTTCTGTTTTTCATATAAAAAAAAATCTTGTACAGGATGTTTCTCCAAAAACCTAATCATAGACAATATGGGGCATTTACAGAGCCATAGACTAAACTTACAGAGTTTTTACTTCCTTTGACCAGACCAAGCACCATCAGGTGTTGACTGAGAACGTCGAATGGAACTATAACTGTTTGGCCCACTATTGACGCACAGCCACCGCCTATGAAAGACTGAAAAGATTTACAATAATATATTTAACTCATTTTAGCATCCCATTGCTGGGCGTGGGCCTCAATACGTGGGGGGCCATAGTTAACCGCGCTGGCGACTTGCAGGCGGACTTCACATGACTTTAGAATTAGTTAGGTTTTCTAAAACACGTAGTTGCTTCACTTGCTTGTCCCAGCGAGCGGGTTCAAATCCCGGGTCCCGCGATTCTGATATTCTCATTTGCGAATCATTTCCAACATGATGACCACTTGTCTTATGGTGAAGGAGAACCCTGCATGTCTGAGAGAACGTAGCGAGATGTCGAAAGACATGCTCAGTCCGCCCGCACTTACCCAGCGTAGGAGACTATGGCCTGATCTCCCGAGTATTGAAGGGAAGCCCACCCCCAGCAGTGGTACGTTAAAAAGTGCTGAATGCAATACTAGAATGTTTAAAATCATTTAAATATCATTAGTTTTAAAACCACAGCAAGTTTCGTCTGTAAAAAGTAGTTAAATTATATAACATATTTACCTTCATTCGCGGATTTACATCGTATTTACCAAGCTCGTGTCGAACACCTTCGTACGTCGATATATAGAAAACTCCTGAGATTATCTGAAACTGAATAGAGAAAAAAAACCTTAATAAAATCTATACATAAATAAAATTGAAGTGTCTGTGTGTAATGTCAAAATAACAGCTTTTTTCTAAATGCATATGAAATTATATACGGTACTTATAAGCTAACACCTTTTTTTAAAAATTTTGTCTGTTTGTTCGGGTTAATCTCCGAAACGGCTGGACTGATTTTGACGGGACTGTCACTGGCAGATAGCTGACGTTATAAGAAGTAGCCTAGGCTACTTTTATTTTAGAAAAACGATTAGGGTTCCGCTGAAGAAAATTAAAACGTAGATAGGTCGCTAGTAATAAATATTTATTAGAATCAATGATATCTTAGTCTAACGAAGGCGTCTAGACAGGACATATTGCGGGGGTAGACGGAAGAGGCGCTCCCGGTTGGCGTACATATTTTTGATTGACACTCGGGAGACGGGTTTAGGGCTGTCTATTAATTTGCTATTTTATTAATATGTTGAAAGCATTTATGATGGTTGAATCACAATTAATTTATTCATTATAATATTTGATTATTCCAAATCACATTGTTTGTCCAAGTACTTTAGTGAATTATTTGAGGTGGCAAACTTTTAATGAAAATTACTAATTAGTAATTTTTGGACAACTCTGCTATTTATAAAATTTTTGAATAAATATTAAAGGACATAATTGTATGAAATTTTGTAGCTGTGTTACAAACTTGCGCTACTTTGAGCAAGTATAAAAAAAACCTATTATCTGTCCAATAGCGTGGGTTTGCGGAGTTGAGTTGAGTAGGAGATGTCTTTCGAAAACTTGCTTGGCCTGATCCCCTGAAATTAAAGGGACATGCCCAGCAGTGGGACGTTTTTCTAATATGTTTAAAAATAAAATTAACAAATATTGTAAGGTACTTTGGTGCCATTTTTGTATTTTTGAAATCATTTTGTAAATTTGTGGCTAGGCACTGTCTGTAACAACTACATAACCTTTGAGACATCTAAATTCTAAAACCTTAGTCCCTCCCGTGATCATGTGCGCTGTAAAGCATTCGAAACATCGGAAACCAAAAACCAAAAATTCGCAAAAAAAAACCGAAAAGATACGTTTTATATAAAATGTCAAATATTCGCGTAAATCTAACAAAGTGTAATAAATTATAATACTCACACTTGAAAGCCAAAATCCTCTGTATAGTCCAGAAACACCCTCGCTCCTATAGATTTTTGATATAGCATCTGAAACACCCTTATACGCTTCTTTCTTTCGCTGCACTTGAATTTGTGTCTTTATTAGTGTTAGAGGATAGAGGGCGCAGCGGACTGAAAAATAATAGTTAAAATATAGTCATATATGATTGCCAAATTATAATATATTTTTTTTATAATTTATTTTATTTTTTACTAGCTTTACCCGCAGCTTCGCCCGCGTTCAGATTAACAAAAACCTAATTCTTAGGTTTTACATATTATTATTATACTCCTACAATGTAGTTTTTGTATTTTTTCTCAGAAATGAGATATTTTCTCATTTATATATTTATATATATAGTGACTATATGGTGACTATTGTAACTAAGCCGAATGTGTACATTAAATACGAACCACAGCGGAGCGAGGGCGAGTCGCTACTATGTATATATTTTTGTAAACCATTTATTTTGATAACCCACTCGATAGGTTTTGAAGGAAAAATTGTTTGAGACAATATGGCGCCAAAAATTGGCCATTTTAATTTTAATAATTTTGATATACCCAGTGTCAATCTCACAATTAAGAAGAATCTATCGACACCTCTCAAGCTAAAATCCATTAGGCCGTTTAGGCTACAGAGCGTGCCAAATGAATGTACATACTTACATTCATATGTACAAGCATACATACACTCAAAAAACCTCCTTCTGGCGCAGTCGGGTGATAATGATTACTGTCAAATTTCGAACACTAGTCGAACACTTAATGCTTATATATAAAGTAAACTAACATTATAAAGAGGTAAAGTTTGTGAGTTTGTGGCGTTGTAGGGAGTAATCTCTGGATCTACAGAACCGATTTAGATGAAATTTGGTAAGAACATAGTTTGAGACCCTGGAAAGGTCATAGGATACTTTTTATCCCGGAAATCATCCCTCAAGGGGGTAAAAATGGGGATGAAAGTTTGTATTGGGAAGCAAACTTTTTATTTATTTTATTTCAATAAAAACACTTACCCGTAAAACTACTCAACGTATATAACGGATAAAACTTGCTTTTATCCATCATACTCCATTCAATAGTTGTAATTAACTGTGGGGGCGGAGTCTCCACCATCGTCGCGGCCATTTTCTCGTTTTTTCTCTCTAAATATACGTCTTTTCTCGTATTCCATACGTTCAATAACATTAAATAATATATAACCTTCTTTGGCTTAAACTAACATTGTATTTTATACAAATGGAATAACTTTGTTTTTTAATATAAATTATAATTTTAATAACAATAAATAATTCTATAACAAAATTAGACTAGCGGTTGTTGATACCGTTTAAGATACTTTACAATTAATATGTTTTGTAAATATACGAATGGTTTCCGGTTCATCCATTTTTATACTGACGTCACAAGTTGTTTTTAAAATGGCTGTAACAAAAAAATGTTGATAAAAATTTGTGTATAATTAAATATAATTAATTCATAGCAAGTTATTGTCTTTATAACTAGCACCTGGACGAACGAGTTTCGCTCGGGGTTTTTCAGAAAATAAAATTTCCTCACCGAATGAGCGCTCATTTGAACGTTTGAGCGCGCTTTTAATTAAACCTTTTTTTGTGAAAACAACTTAAAGCATTGTATTTAAGGTTCAATTTACATTGAAATATATTTATTTCAAGTATAACAAATACCTAAACACAATCGGTAGCAGTTTTAAGAGAACTTTTGCATGGGATTGTGTATCTAGTACTATTTTGATCGATGACCTGGAGTAGCACAGGCTACAGTTAGGCACCTAGGGATGCAACCTAGCAAAGCGAGTATAAGTCGTTATTTTATAATACGTGATGATTAGTAAAAGCATGGGGCCTCACTAGGAACAAAGAAAAATGAGTCCAAATAAATGTCAATAAATAGATGGCATTATTTCAATTGATTTGTCATTGAAATTAGTGTAAGGGGCACCGTCGCTCTAACTAGAAATAAATAAATAAATCTATATGTACAGATAAATAAAATTGAAGTGTCTGTACACACAGACAATGTCAAAAAACTGCTTTTTACTACATGCATATGAAATTATATACAGTACTTAAAAGAAAAACCAGTTTTTTTAATTTTGGCTGTCCGTCTGTTTGTTACGGCTAATCTCCGAAACGGTTGGACTGATTTTGACGGGACTTTCACTGGCAGATAACTGATGTTATAAGGAGTAACTTAGGCTACTTTTATTTTAGAAAATTAAAGATGAAAAGATAAAAGACACATCCCGTTATGTTATAATGTTTTAAAAAATTCTTAACCAATAAAGTACACCCGGTTTGCGTAATTTTACTCATAATTAAAAATTCAGCAATCGTATTTACAGATCACGCTTTTACCTTTTATGAGTTTTTTCATTATAGTTAATAACTGTTAAAGCCTTTGAAATTTGTTCAATTAAAATCAGAATGATTTTTGCAACATTAAGTAATATAATTTGCGTGAAACCCTAATGTTTTTTTTGAATTAAAGTAGCCTAAGTTACTCCTTATAATATCAGCTATCTGCTAGTAAAATTTCCGTCCAAATCAGTCAAGCCGTTTCTGAGATTAGCCAGAACAAACAAACAACAAAAAAGGACAGACAGACAAAAATTTTAAAATGTGTTTTTCTTATAAGTACCATATATGTGGAGGGTAGAGAACCCTGCATAACTATGTATAATTTCATATGCATTTAGTAAAAACGCTTTTATTTCAACATTACAAACAGACATCTCAATTTTATTTATCTGTATAGATATTTTAGGGTACCTATGTTTATAAAATAAAATAGTTCAACTGTTTGCGGATTATCAACATCTTATTTAAACAGCTTAAAGAAAAGCTCAAATTTGCACTGTTGATGGATTACTTTTGAATGTTATTTGTTACTTTTGATATATTTTTTTAAAGAGTTCTAGATATAGATTTCTTCTCGTTTGAGAGAGTGAGACCTATGTTACTATTTTAAATATTGATATCATCTGCTAATAATACAAAAAAAAGAACTTTTCCAACAGTACATACAAATTAGCTATAAAAAAATCTTGAAATAAGAATATACCTAGTATAATCTTGATTATTAAATGGAAAAATATTAAATGACCTTTTAGTTTTTTTTTTAATGATTATGTGAAGAGCTATCTATTATTTGCAAATCTATACTAATATTATAAAGAGGAAAGATTTTTTTGTGTTTCTTTGTACGAAATAAGTTCCGAAACTACTGAACTGATTTTGATGAAATTTGGTAAGAAGATAGTTTGCAGGACATAGGATAGTTTTTATCCCCCGGAAATCATTCTTTAAGGGGGTGAAGATGCGGATGAAAGTTTGTATGGGGAAGCAACCTAGGGATGAACCCGAGTGAAGCGAGAGTGAGTCACTAGTTTAATTATATGTTGACAATAAGAATTCTGAATTAATCAGTGTATCCATTCTATTTACATAGAAATTTAATACTTTGAAAGATAATGTAAGTTGTAATAAGTTGAACTTGTGAAAAAAATAGATGATGACATCAGATAACCTACAAATAAAATCTATATTTTTATAATATTATTATAACAAACATGTTTATAATTATTTATTTAAAATCATAAAAAATAAATTACATAAACATGTGAAATTACAGCTACTAGAATCTATAAAATAGTCATAATACCTTTGGAATATAGATTATAACAATAGAATTTAATTTTTATGTTTTTAGAGAAAAAAAAACATATTACAGGTGTTATGTTATATATATATATATATATATATATATATATATATATATATATATATATATATATATATTACATTATATGTGTTTTATTATATAAAACTGTATTGATAAAAAAATATACCATATCATTTAGTTCTTATTTATTTTTACTTATTACATTATATAGGTAATAAAAAAGTTCAAAATATTTATTGATTAACTCCAAGTGACATTGTTTTATATAAAAATTAATAAATAATTGAGAAGTGTATAAAATAATTGTACTATAAATAATAATTATGTCAAAATCTAGTTTACTGACATTAATTATTGTAAAATATATAGCTTGAAACTACAAAATAATAGAAATACAATTTGAAACATCACAAAGAACTGTTAAAAAGTAACCTATATATAAATTAGGGTAAGTAATTACTTATAAGCGCATTACTTATATGTATATTAATTATAGATAGTGATATATACTTACAAAATAAAAATATAGAACGGTTTAAAGAATAAAGATATGATTTTATAAGAATATTATCTTATAAACAATATATTAATATATAAATCCAAGAAAGGTCTTGTTAATTGGTCCTTACCGAGTATGACGATCGATATCCATTATAAATTATATCATGGTAATACCAGATAATACACCCAAAACACTGAGCACTGCTTTTAAAAACGTTTTATGTAATAATTAATCAATTTAAGTAATTACAACATGAAAAATAAGTCCTTCGTGTCTGTCAGTCAGCTGATTGGTCTTCTTCATCTTATCATGGGTCACAGACTGGTTTATAATCTTATTAATTTTATAGATAAAAAATATTAGACACGCTCCACACTACACTATGTCTCGTATAATTTTCATAGACTAGTTTTCTTTATCTGAAAAAGAAGCAAAGGTAAATTTTATATAACCCTAGCTACCTTTTTAACCGATTTCCGGAAAGAAGGAGGTTCTGAAGTCATCAGTATTTTTTTTGTAAACAAATTAGGCTTTTATATGTTTGCTGGTTTCTTTTTTGTTCATAACAAATATTATTCGTAATATTATTACTATATAGTTACTGATAAAGTTTTATTTATTTCTTAACTCCATTATTAAAACAGCTTAATATTTTATACATAGGCAATATTCAATTAGGTAAACGTACTACATTTTCTTATACTATGTCAAGGAAATGTAAAGAAATAAACTATATAACAGATGATATGTTTTATTAATTTCATTTACTACTACTGAATACTTTACAATTTTTTTTACAGAAAACTAATGAAATAAAAACATTTTATTTGAGACCATTATTCATTCTATTCTATTCTTTTGTTTAGTGATCATTATTCATCTATGTTTGACATAACTACAGTTGTCAGCTGTCTTGTCACTCCAAAGTCAAATCGCTTTGTTGTCTGTACTCTGTGTCCGATTTCTATTTTCTACCCAACTGCTCAGATTTCTCCATAAAGTAACTTATATATACTGAGATTTCTCCATCTTTTTATTTTCATATTTTCTTTTAAATAAAATGGTAAATATAATATTTTACAATTATGAAAAGCAAATTTTATATTTAACAGTATTCTATTATGTACTTAACACGAAAATTTTGTATTCCAGGCTCGCTATTTCAAAGAACAAGATATTGATGGTAAGTTCAATGATAATAACTGTATAGTCAAAATCGTGATGATCTTTAATAAATCGATACGAACATTTAATTAGCTGTGATAAAAATATTAAAAAGTACGTTTTAAATATATACATATTTATATTAGTTTTGTAATGGTAAATCGAAAGTGGCTTAATTCTTATAAGGCAAAGGAAATGAAACTATGATTCTATACATTTTTTCTATTTGTGTACTTAGTAGTATCTGATATTTTAAAAATACATTGTAGATACTTATTCTAATGCTGTTATTATTGTCAATTCATTCATTTTCAATTGATATGAAAAAATATTTGCATTTTAGAATTCAGGGAATGCTTCTATCTTTTTGCAAGATCTGGCCAAATAACTTCTCTGGACGAGTTGACAGTTGTTATGAGGTCACTCGGCATGAGTCCTACTATACAAGAGCTAACTGGTTAGTATTATTTTTATTTTCAGTACTCTCAAATAAAATATATGTATTGTGTAATAAACTGAAATATTTATATTCTATCAGCAAAATTATTCCTAGAAAAAAATATTAAAATATCTTGACTATAATTAATCATAAAATATAATGATAAAAAAATTTCAATTTATTTTATTTCAGGTTACCTTAAAGGCAAAGGTGGTAAAATGTCATTTGCTGATTTTTTGGAAGTCATGCACATCCATTCAAGAGCTGAGAATTTACCTCATGAAGTAAGTTTACAACTAGATACAGATACAATATATAATATGGACGAGCTTCCTCAGCATCGTGTAAGACTGAACGGTGCTGCTCGGAAGAGATTCCGAAGGCTGTTGGCGGCAAACGTGCAGGTCGATGAGGCTCGCACTTTGGCCATGAAGCCTTGGAAGGAAATTCCTATTACAGATATTCCTCCAGACCCAAAGGCCAAAAAAAGGTCTAGGTCGGAGGAAGAATTACCGGGGATGCAAATCACAAAGGCTCCCCGAGTGGAAGAAAAGGCACCAAACTTCAGTAAAATCGTGAAGCAAACGCGCGTGGGAATCAGAAACCTGATCCCCATGAGCGAAGACCAGATGAAAATGGTGCACCGATCCCTAACCCTTGAGATGCTTAACATCGTCGACAAGGGTAATGGACCAAAATTTACTAACTTCACACATAGACCGGGGTTTATCGTTATCACCTGTGAGGACCAGGCCAGCCTAAAATGGCTATCCGAAAAAGTCCACACCATTAAGCCCTGGAGAGGGGCAATGCTCTCAATCATACCTGAGAGCGAACTGCCGAAGCCGGTAGTGGGGACCGTCTTTATACCTAGCGCCGAGGCAGAGTCGCTAGACGAAGCTACTAAACTGCTAGGGATCCAAAATGCGGGGCTTAACACTGAGTTTTGGAGAGTTGCACACTGCAGGGCCGAAGGAAATGGACATGTAGTGTCATTCTTCCTAGACGATCCTTCCGTCGCAGCTCTCCGGGCTAAGAACTTTGAGGTCGCTCTTGGCTTTAAAAAGCTAACTTTTAGAGTCAAAAACGACCCAATGGTTGGGACCTCCACCTCAAATGTTGCTGGACGGTCTCAAGAGCCGCAACCGTCGACGTCCAAGGGCTCTGAGAGGCAAGACAGGGGGAATCCTTATCCGCGGTTTGCCGTGGCTGGGAGAACGCACGAGTCACGGCCTTGGAGCCCTGGACTGTCAGTGGAACCACATCCCTCCACATCAAAAGGGTTAATGCACCCTCACGGTCAGGGCAGAGAACCGGCTGAGTCTCGGGATGCCGTCGTCGGGGGATCTCGGGTGTCCTTGAGTAGGAACAGGGGGAGCCTGGCAAGTGCAGAGATATGGGGAGGCAACGATGCTTGGCGTTCAAGCCAGGGACGACCACGTCCCTAGCTTGCTAAATAAGCCGATTACCCAGGGGAGGGGGCAGGGGGGGGTGTGTCCTACAAGCAAACCTCCATCATGCTGCAGCAACTACTGCAACAGCTGCGGTCAAGCTAAGCCTCGTTTTGATTCAAGAGCCCTGGGTAGCTAATGCTCAGACTTCATACTGTAGGTAAGATTCTTAGCAATTACACTGGATAGAACTTTAGGGTTTGTATTTTATTTAATAATTGTGTTGAGTTCTCGCCGATTCCAGAAGTTTGCAATGACGACTTGAACTGCCTTTGTCAACCTCAAAGGGTGGGATGGGGCCAGAGTAATTATATGCTCTGCCTATCTGCCAGGAGAGAGTGCCAATTCGACGGTAGACTTGGAGAGGGTGGTAGAGTATGCCATCCGACACAATGCCTAGCTTTTCTAATTGGATGATGCCAACGCACATTACTCATCGTGGGGAAGTACAATATCATCAACAAATGTGGTGAGGTACTTTTGATGTGAAATATCTAACATGGCGGGTAAAGGCGATTAGTGCCCTCAAAGAGGTACTTTCTAAAGCGTACTTCTCGTTTAGAAATCGACTTTTTTAGGTCGAGATATCGTCAAAATCATTCTTACGTAATTAATGAATGGCCCCCTAAATAAATCCTGCAGCTCATCACAGCGGCAGGGTTTAGGGGGTTACTATAGTTTAATATACGATGATCACAATAGATTAGACAGACTCTCCATAGCCGCAACTTAGAAATAGAAAAATAAGTTTACAACTAAAGAATTTTGTAAAAATGTATATATTTGTCATTTGTTTTAAATTATATTTTTAAAATTGTAGGTGGTAAATGCCTTCAAAGCCGGCGATAATGATAAAAGAGGTGTTATCCCAGCGAAGCAGTTGCGAAATCTGCTGCAAAATTGGGGTGAAGGTCTATCTTCTCGTGAGGTATATATATAAATAACCCATAAATTTAAAGTCCCAACGTAATAATCTAGACATTTCAATGAGCCTAAACACGATACGTCTGCAGTATTTTAGTAGAGCATCACATAACCATATCGTTAGAATGTCATTGAAATAACGGCATTCAAAGTTTCGAATCAATTAAATCTGTAGAAGTTGTTCATATTCTTTTATCGCCTGCAAACCGCTGAACAGGTTTTCTTTATTATAGCTAAAAACGCTCTTGGTCAAATCATCTTTCAAGCAAAACAAAAAAAAAAACAAATTAAAATCTGTTTATCCGTTTGGGCGCTACGATGTCACAGACAAATAGACACGTTAAACTGATAACTCCCTTCTTTTTCCATCAGCGGTTAGAAATATGATCATCCTTGATTGGTTTTTGTGATATGTCATATATGTTTTGGATATGTCAAGCGTGATCTATATATATAATAAAATTCTAACTGAGTCGAATCTGTGCATTAAATATTTTTTGGAAAATCTTATCGAAATAGTTATTATTATCAATACAGAGGCCAAATCTGTAGTATTTAGGATTTTTGTCTGTCTGTCTGTTTGGGAACGCATCACCAGAAAACCACTAGACAGATTTTGATGAAATTCGGTATGATGATAGTTGGTTATCCGGGTCAACATATAGGATACTTTTTACTGCGGGAAAATATGTTATCTCTGAGAAATATTAAATATTTTTTATTGCAAAAAATTCCACCAATAACAAAGATTTTAATTTTTTTTTTCAGATTGACAATATATTCCGTGAAGCAAACGTATCTAACAACGGTATTGTACGTTATGAAGATTTTGTTAAAATATCTTGTGCCCCCGTGCCTGATTATTATTGAAATGAAATAAGTGAAAATGTTAAGGCGGTCTACGTGAAAATGGTCTTACTCACATTTTTATGTTTAAAATAGTATTTTAAACTATATTCTTTGATTTTTTCGCGGATTTGTTTTAATTTTTACTTGAAGGAATATGCAATCAAAAGAAGAATGCAGTATGTATATATATATATATATTTATATATATATATATATATATATATATATTTTAATTGCCACCTTTTTTTAAATTTAAAATGGTATCTAATCGTTTTAAATATTTAGGTACTTTTTATAAAAAATATGAATTGTTCTTCTAAATAAGGCAATTCTACAGATTCACATAATAATTTCGAAAGTCGTTTTTTTTATTTGGCCAGTTAGTACTTAATTTTTATTATCATTGTTTTTAAAATTTATTTAAAATATCAGGTTTTACTTATTATTATATTTAATTTAAGAAAATTAACTAAAACACGACTTTGTACTTACTAATGTTATATCTACATTCCCTATAAACGTGATTTAATTATTAAAAACTATCGTCTGTTTTAAAATATTTTTGTATGAAATAAATAAAAATTTTATATTTGCCATTTGTTTGTTTTTTATCCATGTATCCATTGTGGTGTATTTCTGTAGCAATACTATTATCGCGCAGAAAGTCCGGGGTGCTGTCTAATAGAATTCATTTTTCTTATTTTCTTTACCGATCAATCTGCTTCGTGTCTTCTCCTTTCAACATGACATTGGCAAAGTAATCTGTGCTCAACTGGCACGCTTTGAAGCCATTAACGAGAGAATGAGGGCTACCTATAGAGCTAATACACTTAGGCAACTAGGCCATTCAGCACTAAATGGCGGAGATGCGTGGAGGAAAAGAGATAGAAAATGTCTGCCTTCTTTCTATCTCTGTCTCATGACGCATGCGCATTAGCAGACTTCAAATGGTGCATAACTCAATATAAAAGAAATGCACAATAAGTAACTTAAAATTATTTTTTTATGAAAAATATCTTATTTTTTGTAACAAATTAAAATCATAGTTTATGGAATTTTATTTCTTTTTTTATACATTTAAATCTTTTATGTATTTATAACGCAAAATAATAAGAATTTTGCGTTATAAATAAAATACTCCTCCCACTAAAAATAAAAACCAACTTCAAACAAAAGCACTAAAAAGTAAAAAATAACTGATTGGTCGTTTTCATTTACTATACATACCTAATCAAATATTTTCGAAGTCGGTGTGCTTTGCTTTGTATGGGCTGGCACCGATTTCGAAAATATTTGATTAGGTAAGTATTTAATAGGTAGGCTTTAATTACAATACAGTCGAATTGAGAACCTCCTCCTTTTTGAAGTCGGTTGAAAATGGTTAATTTATTATAAAACATTCTAATTCTCTAAAAGTTATATTAAAAAGAATTACAAATAAACAGAGGTAGAGAGGGGTTTGGTTATTCTTGTCTCTTTCTATCGGGATATCACTTTTAATCGGCTCGTGAACCGTGAAATTTAGAAGACATTCATTACTAGCGGCTCACCCTCGCTTCGCTGGTTCGCCTCTAGAAAAACAAAAACATACCTATCCCACGGGAACCGTACATTTTTCCGGGATAAAAGTAGCCTATGTGTTATTGCAGGCTATAATCTATCTCTGTACCAAATTTCATCCAGATCCGTTCAGCCGTTCTGGCGTGATTGAGTAACAAACAATACAAAGAGCCTTAGGCAAGAGTTAGTAGGAAAATCATCACAATTATTGTCTCAAAAAATATCCTCAGAAAATGCGCACAATTCGAAATTGTGCGCTTTTTCAAATCTCTTTTGTTCATTGCTTTTCGAATGACAAAATTAAAATGCACGTTGTTTCATTTATGTGGTGTGCGTAAGTTCGAGTTTGTGTTTAGACAATTAGAACTTTCGATTTTTGAATGTTATTCTTTGGTTTGACTTAACGTCACATGTCGACGCCACTTTTTGAAGGGATATATTGTTAGGAAATGTGTATCTATGTTTTTATATATGAATGAGAAAAATAAAACTGCTTCATCATCAAAACTATTTATTTCAATATCAACAAACCTGTAGTATGATATGGCACTAGTGTCGTGGTCCGTTGGCTAATGTTACCTTTACCTCGTTGGACTAAGTTTTAGAAAAAATATTTTAAATAAAACTATCTTTTCGGATTTTTTCGCGGATTCATTTTGATTTTTGGTTCCCGACGTTTCGAATGCTTTACAGTAATCATGGTCACGGGATACTAAATTTTTATAGGGATATATATATATAGATATAGATATCCGATACAGATATCCGGTGAGAGGATTTTTGGAAATTCAATCCCTAAAGTTGTAAGAAAGGGGTTGAAAATTTGTATAAAATCCGTTATTTTTAAGCGATTTGTTAGCGATTAAAATTTGAAATAATATTTGTGATTAAAAATGACAATTGATCCTCTATGGATGAAAAATAGGGTATGTGCTGTGAAGCTTAGGAGCGGAAAAATTTAATTTACACTCAACTAACAGAACCCTTCCCTCACGCTAAAATTATAAAAAAAGCCTAAAAAGTTAGGTTTATACAAACTGTCGTCCCATTTTCTCCCCTTAGGTTACGGGATGAATTTCGAAAAATGCTAAAACACGTATTTATTTAATTTTATTGAAGACCAAGTTTCAAGTAATTCTGATCATAAATATTTTTTTGGGTTGCATTATAACGTTTTCCCCGTGGGAATGATAATTAGTTCGCAATAAAAAGTAGCCTATGTCACTCTCCAGACCCCAACTATCTCCACACAAAATATCATGCCAATCCTTCACTCTGTTTTGACGTGAAAGAAGGACAAACAAACACACTTTCTCATTTATAATATTAAAAATAGGTATGGATATTATATAAACTAAGTGAACGGGGCCGCGCGGACACGATACTCGGTAGTATTATAAATACGAAAGTAATAAATATGTACTAAATTCTATGTTTATTGTTTTCCTCTACTTTCCGTTTAACGAAAGCTCTTTATAACGTAAATATAAGGTCCCTTCAATTTCGCTATAAAGAGTAACTAGCATTGCCCGCGGCTCCGCCCGCATTCAGGTGACCAAAAAGCAAATTCTTAGGTTTTACATATTAGTATACTCTTACAATGCAGTTTTTATAGTTTTTCTCAGGAGTGAGATATTTTCCCGCGGTAAAAATTACCCTATATGTTGACCCGGATAACCAGCTATCATCATACCAAATTTCATCAAAATCCCTCCAGTGGTTTTTCTATGATGCGGTAACAGACAGACAGACAAAAATTCTAAAAAACTATAGATTCGGCCTCTGTATCGATAATAATGGCTATTACAATAAGTTTTTCCAAAAAATATTTAATGTACAGATTCGGCTTAGTTACAATATTATTATATATGTATAGATTGAAATTGAATTGTTTTTAGTTTTAGTTAGTAGTTTCCAAATCCCAACCAGCAAGTTGCAGAACTAAATTCGACCAATAAAGTTCTATTTTATCTGTGTACATTGTTTCTAAACTCAAATAAACGATTTTAAAATAATATTTAAATTTTATGGGTAATTGTTTTTTCTTGAAAATCATTTGGGGTTCCCCTATATTAGTTCCGAAAACAGCCACCAGACAAATTTAATAACCATTAAAAAGGTTTTTTTTAAATTGACCTAAACATGATTCAAACTCAGTCCAAAGCAAGGTAAAGGTAACACAATATACAATAAGTATAGCTATTTGATTACAGAAATACAAATTACAAGGATAATACGTAAACAATTCGTTAAAAAATAAAATAAAGTCTAAAATAAAATCTTTTTTTATTAATAATTCAATATTATTAAAAAATCAATGACTAGAGTACACATAAAAACATTAATACTTTTTGGTTTACAATAATAAACTAAAAATATAATTTTGACTTAACTATAGTCAGGGAGACGAATGTAATACAAACACATTTTATTAAATATAGGCGTTTCTCTATACCATAGACACAGATGAATGAACTGAGCTTTTCAAGTATGAGATAGAGCGAGACAGAGCCATCCAAAACAAGTGTTGTCTCTTTCTTTCATTCTGAATTCTGATTATAAAAAAATAATAATATGTGTAATATATAGCAGAATTAAAAAGCAAAACAAACGGTGACACTTCGAATGTTTCAAAATGATTTTGAACAACTCAAATATTGCAATTACTGCCATCTGCGATTTAGCAGTACAATTTTATAACAAAAAAGTTGCATTTTCCTCCTTGTTATTATTAATGTTAAATAAACGCCATCTCTTAACATTTATTTCAACTAAATTTTGTTTCTGACAAGACCCTAAAGCTCAGTTCATTCCTCTATTCCCATAAATTATCTATGAATAGTCTAAGAGACAACTGTAATATTATCAAATTATTATTTCTTATTAATTATTGTAAAATACATAATTTTTTTGGTTCTCATAAATAAAAAAGTTAAATACTTGGCTAAATACTTGGTTATTAAATTGTATGAAAATATTTTTCTCTAATCAAACATCTCACTTATTAATAACGTTTTATCAAAAAATCTACGCACACTACAAGAAGCACGCAGCAAAATCATTGAATGCCGTATTACATAAAGTTTTTAATATACATATATGTATGTATGTGTTATGATATATTTTAAAATAAAGCTTTGGAGCAGACGAAGTATAAGAGTTTCGTTTTTGAAAATATCAATTATCAATGGCTCGTTATGTCTTTCGCGGTTTTTAGTAGACTGAGACCTCCCTTTTGCTATCGCATTCTGCATGAGCAGACATTATTCTTTTATATTTATTTTTCTTACTTTATGTCTGTTAACAGTATATGTCATAATTAAAGATTTTTTTAAATTAATTTAATAAATAATAACATATCTGTTTTGGCATTCATTATATTTTTAACTTAACAGACTCGATTACTTCTAGAATACTTCTAGTTTCGGCAGTCTATAAGAATGACAAATTGAAAATTAATTCAAGACATAAAATATATATTATTTTTACATCATAATATCATCTAACATTACTAACAATTTTGAAGGTAGTTTCGTTTAAACCAAAGCTTTATAACTTATGAATATCTTTAATATTATTACATATATTTAAAATATGAACACAGATTAAGGATTCGCTGTTCTTTAGTTGTATAAGATTAATATATATATGTATAATAATACTAGTATGAATGTAATACGGTATTAAAACGATACAAAATGGTGGAATAATGTCTAACTTACACAACTTCACATTGTATTATAATATAACAATATTCCTAAATATTGGTTTGTATTAATAAAAATTCAAGTATAGTCCAAGAAACGGCTGTAAATATTTAATATTCTATTATTTTTAAAAATAACATAATATATGATAATTGTGTAAATGAGACATTTCGTGTCATAAACATCACACAGTACAAACTTTAAAACTTCTAATATCTATTAAAATCAACGACTACACTAATACTATGTAATAGAAAACCTTTATTGCTTATATGTATGTATGTATATATAAAACTGTTTATGGCTATATTGTATATTGGCACCACTTGTACTAGAGTTGTATATATAAGAGGTAAAACTAGCAGAGTGTCTATTTGAGGAAAATTCTTATGTATAAAGATTTAAAATTGAAAGGACATTTGGTTAAAAATTGAGTCATAGTGAAATTGAGATAGGAAAAGCTAGTGTATAAAATCTATAATAATAGTGGGACTTAATTATCTACAGATAAAATAATGGAATTCAAATTTAAAATAATACTTAAAATATCTTAAATTTAAAAAGGTTTTATTCAAAATTGTGAGGAATATCTAATTTGTCATAATAAGATCGGCAAGATGTTGCCAGTTTAGGGAACATGGAGTCCTTATATGGGTAAATTAAGTTACTGGTACATAAATAAATGGTACAGGTATATAAATTTAATGTGTAATATTTTTTCATTTTTTCATCCTATATAAAAATAGGGGATGGTTTTTTAAAACATTGTTTTTTTTTGTTATAACAAAAAAAATGAGTTTCGAGGAGAGATTTTTAATTATATTATTATAGTTGAAAACTTTAAAACTGTAGACTATTATATGAAATATTAATTTAAATTTTAAAGCATTCGTTGCCTACAAAGCACTTGTTTACCTAATTTTATTTCATTATCTACATATATTGAAATTAGCCAGTACCAAAATAAATGAAAATTTTTACTAAAATTTCATACTAATACCAACAAAAATAATATCAAATGTCACGCTACATCTACCTCTAGCCAACTACGATTTTATCATCTATCTAAAAATTTTAATCGCCATTACATTTTTATAACCTAATAAAGCGTGTTTTCAAAAATGCTATATGGTGTGGAAATTTTTTAGTATAAAAAATGTAAAGAAGTCAGATAGAAGAAGAAAGAAGATGAAGACAATGACCTTAATAGACTAGTGGAGTTCAATGAATCCTTGAATGAAATCTTATCGATGGTGACCAGACTCCCTATCCGCAAGTCACTGAACCAGTTTCAATTAATAATATCTACATTACTAGACAGTAAATAAATAAAACTGTCGCTATGAACTATTGCTGAACTCATGGGCGCCGGAAGGGGGTTGCAAGGGAGTGCAACACCAATAAAATTATATGAGTAAAATCTCTGTTTAAGCAAAAAAAATCGCAAAAAAAATCGCAAAAAAATAATACATTAATGAATTAAAATTATAGAGTTAATCATTTAAAGATTAGTAAGTAGTTTAATGTGAAGAAGTAGATGCACCCGGCTGGAATAATTCTGTGGTGGCCCATGCTGTCACTAAGTATTATAAACAGTTGTTGTTAGTTCAAAAAACAAGCCACTAGGAAAATCTAATCGCGAAAGCATAAAAACCAAAAATACTCTATTAATAACAACAAAATAAAAATAATTGCCGAAATATTCTTATCAAACCGTGCACCAAAATATAGTTAGACATGATAAATGTTTATTTTGATTTTAAGTACTAACTAAATAACTTAAATCATAAGTCCACTCCTCGACTACAAACAATTTGTTGTATTGCATTTTTCAATTATAGTGTGAACATTTAAAAACAACTAAAATGATAAATGAGATTACAGCCGTAATTATATGTAATCACACATATAACAGCTGTTTTTATGTGTAATTACCGGTGTACTTCACACAGCTATTACATCTGTAATAGGGAAAATGCCAGATTTTTTTATATTTATACAATAGCTTGCATTGTTATATAATTGTAAAAAAATATCCAGCTCCAAAAAACTAAAATTTAGTATAAAAAAAATTTAAAATATCATACCGATACGAATACTTTAAGCGCCCGCCGTTTCGCACGCTTGGCGTGACGTCAAAGTAAATCATACGCAGAAAAATGATATTTGCTGCAATTTGTAGCGAAAAAATCGCTAATCGGTCTATTATGATACACTCTGACATCATTTTCGGTCTGACCAATGGCATTGCGTTTCAACTACTTTGAATTTCTCACCTATATTTGTACTTTTTGATAATAATTTTCTTAATAAAAAAAAAAAATTAAAAAATATTAATATAGGCTTAATTCAGAAGCAATAAAGATTATAAAAGAAAAAATTTCACCTTTATTTAAATCACATGCATATTCCCTATTGTGATAGTTTAATTTATGAAGGAAATGATACTTGAGTATTTCATTATTATTGATTTAAAATGTAGTAAGCATCTATTAGATATATACAAGTTAAGAAAGTTAGCCTTTTAAAGGTCAGGGATTAGAAATTCAATGGTACAATTATCTTATTAGTGTATGGGTCATATAAGTAATTTGATAGCGCACAGTTTTTCAAAACACATGAGACGATATTATAAATACGACTGTTAGCGTTATTTTTTGAAGTTATACTTCTTTTGGGAAGTTATCTGTATTTCTTTTACAAACAGAGACTGACATACGGGATGAAATCTTTAGCTATTTTTGTTCTGTTACACCAAAGAAGTATAACTTCTTACGTGCGTACATAAATACACACATACTTTTTTTTTAATCGAATCAACATTTATTATAAATAATGCTTTGATTTTTTAAATAATCGATAATTAATATAAGACGAATAAATTAATCATAAAAAGTTAAATGGGAAGTATTCAAAATTATGCTTTAAGACCAATTTCAATAATCTTGGTTTTCAACTAAAATCAAATCTAATTAAAACTTTTAGAAACAATTTAGAATCAACCGCTCAATTTAAAACAATCAATATCTCCAAAATATGTAACGATTCTCGGTCCCAAACTTAAGACATTTAAATTTTTCTAATCTTAAACTTGTATACATATAATAGATGTTAAAATTATTCTTCCATTATAAGGCCCCTATTTGAAAGTCAAGTGCATGGAAAAACACAGCCAATATTTCACAATGGCAACACAGTAATCAGACATGTTTGTTTTTGATAGGGTTGCCAGTTTTTCGTCTTCTAAAATTGCCCATTTGTCGTAATATTTGTGTATTTTCATCATCCACGTCTCTGTCCATGCCTGACGTGCCGGGTATTGTACCCCACAATTTTAACTTCGATGGGAGATATATTAATCCTATTAATGTTAATGCTGTAAATAAATTGTTATGCCTAAGTATCATTTAAAAAAGTAAAATGCTTACCGTTGAATTCGTTTGACAGTTTTTTTATTATTTCTTTGATTTTTATCATCATACTCGTAAAAAGAAAATCTATTTAACGTCGTCCTTTATCTAATACTTTAGCTTACCAAATGAAAAGTGTTTTTATTATTTTCCTTAGAAAACAAATAAAAATAAAAATATATTAAAAATACAAAGTTATTTATGGATAACATTTAAGTTGGATTTGCTTAAAGTGAATTGCAAAAATTTAATCATAGTCTATTGCGAAAATTTGGTAACTTAACAAACTACAACAACGTAAACTTGAACAAGGTAATAAAACAATTGAACATACAAAATATATATTCCGCATACGATTTGATACATGGAAGATTTGGAATAATAGTTAACGATAAACATGAAAATTAAATATAAAAAAAAATATATATTTTTAGTTCATGGACCTTTTAAATGTTTTAATTAATTAGGCAACCCATTTGCAATATATGTTTTTATTTATTTATTTAAATACAAGCTTTTTTATCCAGTTAAAGCAGATGGATAAGAACGACCTGATTTCCGATCTTAGACTATCACAGACAAAATAAAAAAAAGGAATAATTACAAAAAAAAAGAATCTATTACTTGATAATAATTTCATTTTCAAAGTTTCATAAAAAGAATAAAATCAGCAAATATTATAACTTACAAGTAATTATAAAAAAAAAAGGAAAATGTACTTACTATTCAATATGCATGGAAACACCACGTAAAAGTTAAGATCCGTTGAATGAAAATAGAAAGCCTCAGTGACATATAATATTATCGTTAGGCTTAAAGACCAGTACCCCATAGACACAACACTGAAAATAAAATAAAAATGTATTACTATGTATTTTACACCATTAGACAGTGGTAGCTCAGTGGTAACTCGCTCGCTTGGGAAACCGAGTGACCACGGTTACCGCTTGTCATATGGTGAAGGAAAATATCGTGAGAAAATCTGCATGTCTAAGAGAACCTAGCAACTTTTTGAAAGACATGTTCAATCTGCCAACCCTCACTGGGCCAGTGTGGTGGACTATGGACGGATCCACCTCGTATTGAAGGTAAGGGCCTAGCAGTGGGATGTTAAAAATGACTGAGATGACCATTAAAAAAGAGTAAATTTTGCTTTTTATGTAGAAACAGATGTTCTGTCCAAGTTCAAATAATTTGTGGTGATATTTGAGAAAAAAACACTTTTCTGAATTGACCAATTTTACCTGCAACTACTCTAATTATTTCCCACAAAAAATTACCTTATTATTTTAAAACTCGTCAGAAAATCACAGTATTTCTAAGTGAAAAAGACAACACTATTTTACGAGTATATTATCTATACTTAGTAGTATTAGTAGTAAATATATATATATATATATATATATATATATATATATATATATATATCTGTGTGTCGTCCGTGAGGAAACTAATAAAATATATGTATTTACAGCCCTTTTTTATGTTAGAAATGATTCGCACATGAAAATATCAGATGTGCGAGACAGAGATTGAACCCGCATTACTCGGTTATCCACGCGAGCGTGTCACTGGGCTATCACTGTCGCTATAGCTAGAGAGCCAGCTTAAATCTGACAACACATATTTTACGATACCTGAAATTTTTACCAGCTATACTGCTATACCCACTGAACAAGCAATGGGTACTAGCTAAGCCCGACCGCGGAATTTATATTAATGATTTGCCATTTTTGGTACAGGACAAACATGAGATAGTATTGTTCGCTGATGACACGCAATTCGCTAATGTACGACGATGTAAATGATGGTCTCTCAAAGGTTGTCTATTGGTTTGATTCAAATAATTTATTATTAAATAATAAAAAGACAAAATTAATAAAATTCTCAACACCTAATGTCAAACTCGTTGATAATGGAGTTACATTAAATGGCGAAGTGTTAAAACCTGCACAGTCCACTAAATTCCTAGGTATTATCATAGATTCGAAATTGCAGTGGGGCCCCCATATTGAGCGGCTAGCGAGTAGACTAAGCTCTGCAGCGTTCGCGGTAAAAAAATAAGACTTATTACTTATGTAGATACAGCTCGCATAGTATATTTTAGTTATTTTCATAGTATTATGTCTTATGGTATCTCACTATGGGGAAATGCAGCTGCTATTAATACCATTTTTGTCCCGCAGAAAAGAGCTATTCGTGCAATTTATAGTTTAGGTCCTAGAGTGTCATTAAGAGATAAGTTTAAAGAAATAAAAATATTGACTGTTGCTTCTCAGTACGTGTACGAAAATTTTATGTATGTCCGTAAAAATATACACGAATTTTCCAAGAAGTGTGACCTGCATAACATTAATACTAGGAGCAAACACAAACTTGTAATGCCTGTGACTCTTCTACAAAGAGTCATAATTCTTTTTATGGACAAAGTATATGCTTGTACAACAGGATCCCAGAAAATGTTCAAAAGGCTTCTACCGCCAAATTCAAAAAAAATAGTTAAAGAACATTAGTGTGCTAAAGGCTATTATACAATAGATGATTTTATAGAAGATGGCACACCTTGGGAATGAAATGATCGCCTCCAGGCCACTTCAACTTAATAGAAATATTTTAAATTATAATTTTACTTTAAAAAAAGATAACAAGTTAATATTAGTCCCGCTGCGTTTCTTTCGCCAGTTCTTCTCAGGTCTGGGGCTTCTTCTTTCCGAACTGCTAGTGAACTCATGACGTTCAGTAAAAAATTGTAATAATTTAATGCTGAATAAAATATTTTGAATTTTGAATTGAAGTTGACGGAATAGGTACTGTTGAAGGTAGTTCTGATTGGATTTGCGACTGCGAGAAATCGTCTGTGGTCGAACATTTTATCGAAGAACTTAACTGAAGTATCAGGCTTGGATGTCAGTATTTAATATGGTTGTTCATACTTGTAGTATTAGCTGTATTCTCATGCCCGCCACGAGAAATTATCATTTGGCATTGGTTACACTTGACTTTGCGGGAATCATTGTCCAATTGTTCAAAAAAAATCTATATACGAGACTTTCTTTTTGACATTATTAAATTTTAATTAAACTTTTACACTTTAATGAACAATAACATTATTAACTTGAATGAGCGGTAAACGAAGCATCAGGGAAATCCCCCGAAACAATGATCTCTTACATATACATATATATATATATACATATATATATATATATATATATTTATATATATATTATTTAATAGATTCTGGATAGAAAAAAATCCTAAATTTTTTAAGGATTTTTGAGAGGCACACAATTATCTCTCTCAGCGAAGAATAACCGTATCGAGATGAAAACAAGCATTTTATTGCTTTAAGTTCCTACTTTTAAGATACATATGTATTTAGATTTTTTTTTCCAATGTAGGTACGGTTGTAATGGTGTAAGAAAAAGGATGTACTTAAATTTTTTTGTACATTTTTTTGGTTTTGTTTTTTGATTACTGGCCTTTAAATGTTTTTTTTTTGTTAAACCAATATATGAATTGGATAGCATGTTTATTCAGCTTCAATTTGACCTTAAGTAGTATTTGATAATAATTAGAATTACTTGTATTACTATTTTATGATTCTGGGGGTTTATTTATTTTTGGAGAGAATTTATTTGATTTTTTCTTACTAATACTTAGGGTAATTAGGTATCAAATTATTATGATACAAAAATATTGAAAATTACTCTTAAAGGAGCAACTGCTGTCCAAACCAACAGTAGTCTCCTTTTTTACTCTGTTTACAACCTTACAAAAATATATTAACAGATGTTAAATTTAATAAAAAAAAATACTCCAAAAAATAAAAAAATTAGAAGTAAAAAATAGCTGATAGGTAGTTTTCATTAACTATAGATAGTAGATTCCTATTTCAAATTTAAATGGGACCATTTCGCAATAAACCTCTTTTGACCAAAAAAGAATTTTGCAAATCCCTCTTTATAAGATGAAGTTATGCCCGAACATACATAAAAAAATCCAAATTGAGAACCTCCCCCTTTTTTGAAGTCGGTTAAAAATTGAATTCAATCATTAAATATTTTTTTTGTTTCAGATAAATCATTTCATATTCAAACAAACATTCATATAATACTTATAACTAATATTGATAAATAAACAAGATTTACTTACGGCCTATAATGTATATATAGAGTACAGTGAATTAAGGCTAATGCTTTTAACACAGAGTACATTCCCAGCATGCGGGATATTGTGAAATCACCTGAAATTTAAAATTAATATGTTCAAAACTATTTAGATTCAAATTAAGGTATATTAATTTTTTTATATATGGCAATAAATAACTTAATTTCTTATTGCTTAGTAGCTATTGCATTTTCAAAAAAAAAACTTAAATTTCTATCTTATCTACAAGCATGTATTAATTAATTGTTACTTTACATTGACTAAAACACAGATTTTCTTCAAAATTATCCTACATTAAAAATTAGTTACTAGTTACAAAAGTGAAACTTATGAATGAATCCACTTACCATCTAACTGGTCATTATCACCATTAGGGCTTAAGAACGATCTCCTCTCGATATAAGAACGCCCAGCAGTTCCCAAGTCCATAAAAGCCACAAACGCTATCCACCCTCGGAAGGCATATAAAACTTTATTTTGAACTGCCATAGTGTTTTTATTTGATTAACCTATGCCCTCACCCACGTTTTGACCTGTCGAACTTAACTTCAAGTACTAATTTGTATCTATTCACGAACTATAAAATCATAATAAGCCTGCCAACTTTACATAGCTTTTCAAATCGTTAATTAAATGAATAATTAAATTAAACTGGCGAGTTTCTATTTCTAAATAAACGCGCGTAAGTTCAAGCGTGCATCGCACTGCGGTATTTTACCTGCATTAGACATTTTCATGCAAAATTTATAATTAGATGTTAAACATTTTAGAAGATTCGCGCAGGGCAGTAATATGTCAACGTCACTGTCACAACTAACAACATAATGTCAGTAGTTGACATTTGACAATAACTTGGTATCGCCATTACAAATAAAAGTTATTATTTCTACCTTCAGCATTTAAAGCATTTAAAATATCGATCTAAATATTATGCTTTTAATAATGTTGAGAAGAAATATTATAATAAAAATACAATCCATATACTATTCTCAATATATAATGTAACTTTAGTTTAATAACTTGAGCTTATTCAAATACTTTAAATTAGTACCTAAGCAGTAAGCTAATACAAAAACACAATAAATCAATTCATCTGGATAAAAAATCTCAAAACATTTCTATATGTTTCTCCTTACGCTTATATTCTAAACTACTGACTTACCCAGTATACTTGCTTAACTCGGGTGCGTCAGTGTACCTTAGAAGAAAGACTTATGCCCGATTACACCAACAACCCATAAGCTACCGTACCTACCTACGTATGGGATCCTTAGCTTCATCTGGATAAAAAATTCCAAAATATTTCTATTGTTTCTCTTTACGTTTATATTCTAAACTTAGCTGGGTGCGTCATTAGGTACGTTTTAAATAGATAAGAATAGTTATTGTGAGTGTACCTTAGAAGAAAGACTAAGCTATTGCAGATTTTCTGTAGGCCTTACTAAGACCTACAATTTTCTAGTACATTGCTTTGATGTATCTCCTAAGGTAAGTTTCTACGAACGATTCGATAGAACCAGATATTAAGCTATTGCATAGCTTCTATCGCGGGCCTTGAGCGTGGGGACCGAATCCAGAAATTCCGTAACGAAAAAACCTGACACCTCCCACTCCGACCGGCACAGCGGTGATACTTTTTAGTTTTTCCATCTATCGATAAATACCAGAACTTTTAATGACTTTTTGAAATATCACGCTTGTCTCTTTAGTTCGGCAACCCGCCTTTAGGTGACCTACCCTACCCCAGCCTGCAAATTTATGATATTCGCAATGAAAAAAATACTAATCGATAGATTTTTAATAGCTCAATTCAACTACGTAGCCCTTCCAAATTGCTCACCATTAATTATAAAATTAAAAATCAATAAAGTCCTTGAAAAAAAATTCATTTATCCGTATATTCAAATTTCTATATCTTTTGATATATACAATATTTTAAATTGCTCAAAGTTCTAAAACACTGCTCAAGTTGCATTTGTAATTGCTCAAGTAGAGTTTTTACCAGCTCCACTTTCGCTGATTATTAAATAATTAAAAGTATAGTTGTAATAAATGTAACGTAGGTTAAGTGAGCGTGCGCATGCGCACCGCGCATTGTCGGTCGGCCTCGGCGGGCTTGGACAATCGTTCCAATTCAACGTCTTAATTCTGTTTCTCGGTGGATTTCTTTAAACATTACGTGATTCCACTTCAGATATTATAACATAAAGAACAGATCTGGAATCTACCAATAAATGAAAATTAATACCAACAGATAAATTAAGACAAAATCTTATGTTCAAATGCTTATTCTATTAAGGTAATAGCCATGACAGGGATCATTAGTAAAATGTTGAAACTTGATTTTTTTGCCTTTTGACTCGCGTTACTGTTTGCGCGCATGCGCAGCACTCACCTATCTATACGTTAAATTTATTCAAACTATTTATATTTATTTAATAATTAAGGAAAGTGGAGCTGGTGAGAACTCTACTTGAGCAATTACAAATGCAACTTGAGCAGTATTTTAGAACTTTGAGCAATTTAAAATATTGTATATATCAAAAGATATAGAAATTTGAATATACGGATAAATGAATTTTTTTTCAAGGACTTTATTGATTTTTAATTTTATAATTAATGGTGAGCAATTTGGAAGGGCTACGTAGTTGAATTGAGCTATTAAAAATCTATCGATTAGTATTTTTTTCATTGCGAATATCATAAATTTGCAGGCTGGGGTAGGGTAGGAGTATAGGTATTTATCATCTATGTACAACAGTGAATATCTGTACACGTATAATTTGTGTACAATGTGTTTTAAATATGAATAAACAAAGTGCATTTATTAATGAAGAAAGTCAAGGAAAAAAAATACTGCATTAATAAAATAAATAAATAATTATAATTGCATAAGTTGATAAAAAATGCTATGCAATAGCTTTACCGCGGCAGTCTCCGAGTGCCACATTTAATTTTTGTGTTTTCCCGTAGGCAGCGCTGGATTTACACTAGGGTCAGTCGGGGCTAGTGCCCAGAGCGGCAAAATTCGGAGGATGGGAAAAAAAATCTTCACGTTATCGAAACTGCTTTATTATTTTACAAAAAATGATAATAAATAAAAGATTCACTATAGTATGTATATTTTTCGAAAATTTATATCATTTATAATTTTTTTTTGCATTTTCAAAGAATTAATAATAAACAAATTAATAAAAATTTAAACTTTCAACATTTTATTCAAAATATCGACTACAGGGCGGCATTTTTTACTATGCCCCCAGGGGCGACGCTAAGGTGAAATCCGGCACTGCCTATAGGAATGAAAGAAATCCTAAATGTTGACCCGAGTAATAAGTTATCACTACATAAAAAGTTAAAATCGGCTTAGTAAGCGTAAAACACGCACATTGATTTCGTTTATTTACGTTTTATTATATTGTGTATAAATTATATTTATTGATTATCTAATACGACTTTTAACAGGTAGTAATGCCTGTGCTTTTAACTCATTTTCAATTAATGTTCCCTCTTTCAATAATAGAATTTTTTGTATTTGTCAGTTTGCACATTATTAATTAATAACTTTAATTCCGAATTCAAGCATCGTATATATAGACGGTAGAACTTATATCTATATTATACGTATACCATTTTATTACCTAACATGACTTATGAGTCGGAAATATATGAAATTCAGTTGATATATAATTAATTAAAGTGATCAACGACGACTCTTTAATAAAAGTGTTGAAATAAAATTTAAATAAAAAACATTGCTTGTCATAATTCATTTGGATATTGAAAAAAAACTGACCCTTGTACAAATAACTCTTGTAAAAAATTAAGTTAACATAAATAGTACCTAACTAACAAAAAGCTTGTTCCACTACGAATTTATGTGTTTTTGTTTTACACTATTATAAATAATTTTATTAATTACTTTATTTAATAATTATTTAATAGTTTGTATTGTTTCAATTTTGAAACTGTTTCACTGTAATTTTAAAAAAAATCATCCAATACAGACCCAATAAGAAATTTTTGACCGACTTCAAAGGAAAACTCAATTCTTCTGTATTTTTAATGATCTTGTTAATCAATATTATTGTTGATTGTGGGGCGATATTTATTATTCTTGTTTTTAATTAATAGGTTCACTTCAAGGGTAATATCCAATATCCATATAATTCCACATACATTTCAAAAAATGCACTCTCAATGGTGGGCCGGGTATCTTTTTGTTAAAATTTTATCTATTTGATCCACGAGTAGAGACGCGTGAGAGGTGAAAACTAATATGTCGAGTATATGATATTTCGTAAATTTTTTTTCATTTTAAGTTAATATTATATTATTTATTTGCAGTAACTAATTTTACATTAGACATTCTAAAATACACGTTAACAATGTTGCTATTAAAAAAATATATTACCGCGACTGGTCACAAATACCTAAAAATATCGTCGCCATATTGGTATTGTCAAAAAGTTCGGGCTCCATCGGTGTGAAGGAAAAAATGGTTTTTCATTTCTCACAAAGCGTATTGGAACCGTCTGTATATTCTAATTGAAAGCTGTGACTTTAGATGTTTCGATTACAACATTTTGTGTATAGAACAGTTACTGTATGATGTTTTCCATGGGGAAATGCTCTGATCGTAGTCGATCGGGTACGGAGACGGAGGCCGGCTTGGTGAAGACCTCTTTGCCTTCTGATGAGGTAGCTTCAGCGGTGGCTGCTGTGTCTGACGAGATAGGAGATATCTTGAAGGATGAACTTGGCGATGCTGATAGGGCGGATCGCATCGGGGCTGAGCTGGCTGACCTCAGTGCTGAGTTAGGCCTCCTCGCTGGACTCGCAGATGAACCTCAACAGGATTTTCCCTCTCTCTTCGAAATCGCTGTAAGTAACCATCCTTGGCAGTTAAATCAGTGTCGTTGACCTTTACTTGCTGTTTTGACATATACTCAAATGTGGTATGACATAGCAGTCTCTTAAAAGTGAAACTATTTTTATTTATTTAACATAGAAATTTTATTTGTGTATTCTAGAAATGGTAGCATGAAATCATTAACTCATTTGACACCAAAAAAATGTTCATATTAGAATTGAATCTACTTATAAATATTAAATAAAAAAAGTTATTGAATGTAAATAAAAATAAAGTTTCAAATGAAGTCATACTCTTAACAACATGTTGTTTTGGTTTTTTTATGTAGATTGTAGTCTCAGAACTTGTCAAGCTTAATAATTTATAATAGGTATTGAAATGAGTTATATGCAAATTTTATTCATGCGCAATATGGAAATAAATTTAGGTTATGTGAGACTCAAGTTGTATACAAATGTGTATTAAATTTTAATTAATTATTTAAAAAAGCAACAACAGATTGGTTAAGTTTATAATATTACTATTTATCAATAATTTAAATGTTTCTTAAACAACTTCTTTCTTTTGCTCTTCTCGGTTAACTTTCTTCTAGTTTTATTTCTTTTAATTCTGAAGACATGTTTGTCTCAGTTAATAGTACTTGCTGTGTTAGCAGTCGCAGGTTTGAGTCAAGCTGAGGGCATTCATTTGGGTCATGAGCACAAGTGTTTGTACTCCTGCCATTGGTGTTATATTTATATTATGTATGTATTTAAAGTTATATATGTGTAGTGTATCAACTATCTGGTATCCATAACATAAGCCTTGTAGCTTTCCATGCAACTATATGTTGCTGCATGTTAATGTCTCAACATATTTATTTATATTTTTTTCTATTTTCATTTAAGACACAAGAAAGGAGGAGGAGTCTGAGTTTTTAATTTCTAGTTTATATTAGAGCCACTTCAATTTTATTTACCTGTGTAGATGTAATAAATGAATGGATTGAAAATTTCATAATTCTATTATAGATAGTGGGACTTTTCAATGACTCCCAGTAAATTCTTTGTTTTTAGGCTCAATTAATTCATTTTGTTGACTCTTATATATTAATCTTGGCTTGAATGTTTTTATTTCACTCTAAAACTATCATAGACATTGTGTACTAATGTTTTCCCGCGGCTTCGCCTGTGCAGTTCCATTATGTTCTTTATAAATTATAGCCTATATGTTACTCCGATATATGTATAAGCTACATTACAGTAAAGTTTCATTGAAATCCATTCATTGCCATCCATCTGTACATTCTCACAGACTTTCACACTTTTTATAATATTAGGAGGATATACATTGTATTGTATGTATTCAGCCCTTCTTAACGTCCGACTGCTGAGCACGGGCCTCCCTTCAATATGAGGGGGATCAGGCCATAGTCCACCACGCTGGCCAAGTGCGGATTAGCAGACTTCACATGTCTTTCAAAAACTTGCTAGGTTCTCTCAGATAAGCAGGTTTCCTCACGATGTTTTCCTTCACCGTAAAGCAAGTGGTAATCATGTTGAAAATGATTCGCACATGAAAATATCAGAGGTGCGAGACCCGGGATTTGAACCCGCTTCACTCGGTTACCCTTGCGGGCGCGTCACCACTGGGCTACTACTGCCTTAGGATATACATATAAATAATAAATATAAATATGTTGTGACAATAACACACAGCACCATCTAGTTCCATGGTAAGCTACGAGGCTTGTGTTATGCATACTAGATAGTTGATACACTACACATATATAATTTTAAACACATACATATTATAAATATAAACACCCATGACTTGAGTTCAAACATTCGTGCTCATCACACAAATAAATGCCCCCAGCGGGGCTCGAACCCGCGACCGCTGGCACAGCAAGTAGGGTCATTGCAAACTGAGCCGAACGTGTCGTCATATATATATATATATATATATATATATATATATATATATATATATATATATTCCCACATTTCTAATTTGGCTTAAGTTCAAAGTGTGTGAACAGTGTTTTGGCTTGAATGCTGTAAAGATTTATCAACATTATGTTGTTGTTCGGAAACAACATCGAGATTTCTGAAGCATTTAGAAAAGTTAATTTCTCCAATCCTACATACATACATTTAACTGCCTCGGTGGTGTAGTGCCTAGCATGTACGGCTGCACATCCGGAGATCCTGGGTTTAAGTCCCGGGTCGGGCAAGTATAGTTATTGAATCTTTCTGTATAGTAAGCCTCAGTATTCAGTAATAGCTCGGAGTTGGGAAATTGGCGGTGTTTAACCCCCGAGGCTCGGAGAGCACGTGTCGCATCGGTCCTGCGTCTTAACTCTCACCGGTCGTGTCTATTGTGTGTACTTATGTCTGCACTATAATACCTACGAGTGTCTCCTGCGCATCTGGCTAGTTTCAATGAAATTGACCGCCGTGGCCGAAATCGGTCGGGAAGACATTATTATCATTATATACATATATATATATATATATAATAACTAAAACCTTATGTCTAACTTTTGAAGCGTAAGCAGAAAGAACTGCATGCTAAAAGCTACAATTTCTTTGTTTTTTTCCATTGTTGAAGGATATTCACTTCACGGGCTTGTGAGTTCTTGACAGTCTAAAACTCGTGTCTGCATATTGCAGTGTCCAAAATGTATATTTATATATAAAATTCCTGCTTGTGTTTTGTTGTCATAATTTTCCTCTTAAACGGCTTGACCGATTTTGATGAATTCATTGTGTGACTTATGGCCTGTATGATGTTTAGGTATACTTGACATTAGATTCCATGAAAGACCTAGTATTTTTAATCTATGTATATTGTATACCTAAATAGGTAAAGACAACACAGTTCAGTGCCTTTTTGTCAACCTTTGTTTTGTTTAGTAGCTATCGACCAAAAGGCGCACAACACTAATACTAAGCAGTGGTACTGACAATACTAGTCGATGAAATTTGACCATATTTTTTTTTGATATGACACTAAAACTCGTCAATACTCACTAAACAAAAAAAAAACAAACTATTGACAAAAAAAAGAGAACGAGATTAAATTAAAAATTTAAAAAACCCCCGACCATCTTGGACATACTTTCATCAAACATAGCTAAGAACATCCCGACTAATTCACCTTTCAAACAAAAAAAAAACAAAATCTAAATCGGTTCATCGTTTCAGGAGCTACGATGGCACAGACAGACACACACATATACAGACAAGTCAAACTTATAACACCCCGTCGTTTTTGCGTCGGGGGTTAAAAAGGCACTAAACTGTTTTGTCTTTGCCTATTTATATATAGACTAGCATTGACCGCGGCTCCGTCCGCGTTCAGATGACCAAAAACCAAATTCTTAGGTTTTATATATTAGTATACTGTTACACTACAGTTTTTGTATTTTTTCTCAGAAATGAAACATTTTCCCGCGGTAAAAAGTATCCTATATGTTGACCCGGATAACCAGCTATCACCATACCAAATTTCATCAAAATCCCTTCAGTGGTTTTTCTGTGATACAATAACAGACAGACAGACAAGAGTTCTAAAAACTATAGATTCGGCCTCTGTATCGATAACAATGTTCATTTCAATAAGATTTTCCAAAAAATATGTAATGTACGGATTCGACTTAGTTACAATTTTATTATATGTATAGATTTGCTCCGCTCGTATAACCTTTCTCAATAGTTATTCCTGAATATTATTTAAAGTTTGCCATAATAATAAGTATATCAACAGATCGGTCACCGGGTGTCCGGCAGCGGTTCTTCCTCGTCCTCCTGGTCGGGCGCGAGAGGGGGGAGGTCCCGTAGACCCCCGCGCCCTCAGAGGGCACAGCGTAGACGTCCCATCGCTAAGGGGAAAGAGGTTAGTAGTTATGGCATAAGGATTTAAATAAAACTCTTTTTTTCTGATATTTTCCCACCAGTGAGAGGTTTAAAAAAGGCTCAATACACAACCTTCCTAGAGAATCCCTCGTCCTATTAGCGAAAACTGTATGGAATATCCATACAGTTGACTTGTTTTTGAGATTAGCAAGAACAAGTGCAGCGCGACAGGGGACTGTAATTTACAATATAATAGTGAAGTGTTTTAAAATCTTGTAGATCGCTTAAGGGATGGATTAAATGAGCAAGTCTTGTATATCCATACTAACACCTCCAGGTAAATTTCTAAGAAATTACTTAAGATTCTAAGAAATCTCCACTAATATTATAAATGTGAAAGTGTGTTTGTTTGTTTGCCTTTCACGTCGAAACGGATCGGCGGATTGGCGTGATTTTTTGTGTGGAGATAATTGGAGGGGAGAAGAGTGACATGGGCTTGACTTTTTACCGCGGGAGATTATGTCTTTCCCGCGGGAATACACGTTATAATACAATCCAAAAAAATATTAATACTCTTCAATACAATTAATTAAATATGTGTTTTAGTATTTTTCGAAATTCATCCCATAAAGGTGTAAAATAGGGGATGAAAGTTGGTATGAAACCTACCTTTTTAGAGTTATTTTTGTAGTTTTAGCGCGAGCGATGCCGCGGGTTCTGCTAGTATTATATATTTATTTGGTGTATCTCGGAAACGGCTCTAACGATTTGAATGAAATTTTGTATTTGGATTAGGTTTTGCTTTTAAAGTTTATCTATATAGTTGTCTTTCTGAAAAAAAAAAAACAATTTTTACTTCTTTCCCATAAAACGCCGAGCCGAGCGAGACTCGGTTGCCAAGGTATTGATATGTAATTTATAATATGTAGGGAAGCATTTTAAATTCTGTACATGGAATATATACATATATTTATCCGCCATTTTTTCCAGGTGTCTCGCCGTCGTTCCGCAGTGGCGCGTCGCGTAGCCAGCATGCGCACGCGCACGTGCGAGATACTGTCTGACGCGTCGGATGTCGGCGCTGATTCCGACTCTGACGACCAGTGGACGGAGTTGGATGATCATTGTGAGTGTTTGTGTGCGGATATATAGGATAAGTAGCCCGCCTTATTTTGCTATCCGGTCGGATACCGGATTATCGGGCCCAATCTATACTAATATTGTAAAGAGGTAAAGTTTGTGATCTTGTGAGTTTGTGAGTTTGTGGGTTTGTGAGTTTGTGAGTTTGTGACGTTGTAGGGGGTAATCTCTGGATCTACTGAACCGATTTTCAAAATTCTTTTACCAATAGAAAGCCACGTTCTTTCTGAGTGTCATAGACTATATTAATTAAAGAAGAATGAAAAGGCTTTTTCATGGTAGTCGGATTTGCAAAGTAAGTCGGAGAAAAAACGGTCAAACGAAAACGTTTCTTACGAACTCTGCCTTAACCATGAGAGATATATGATTATGTTTTAGAGAAAAGTTGTAGAGCTTAATAATGCCTACAAAAAAGTCAGCGACAGCATATATCTAACTTTTATATTTAAGTCACAAAAAATAGTTTTTTATATTAAAAAAATAATTTAAATCGGTAGGTCATGTTTATTGGTCATATTTTCAACAATTTTGGAAATGTCATAACTTTTTTTATTATAGATATATAATAAATACTTAATCAAATTTTTTAAAGAAGGTCTTCGTTATTTAAAGTAATGTTTTGATTAAGGAAAACTTTCCCGATTTCCATTTCTCTTTGTCTGTCTATCTGAACACGATAAACTCAAAAAATACCAAACGGATTTTCATACGGTTTTCACCAATAGATGGAGTGACTCATGAGGAAGGTTTAGGTGTATAATACATTAAGATTTTGTGTAAATTGGCTGAAATGTGACGACGATTGTTGAAGATGTCGGAAAATATCATGCTGACTGGGAGCTTTATTGGCGTGCGCCGCGTAAACTAATAGACTTATATGTGAAAACAATGTATTACAGAATAATTCCTCTTGAAAAAATCCTCTTAGACTCTAGCAACGCTATGTGTACCATGTAGTATAACTATATAAGAAACCAAAGTGTTTAAAGCGAAATAATATTAACGCAACTTTTATTTACTGCTCTATCTCTACTTAATATCAAACAACCAACAAGACATTATTTAGATAAGTGCTCTTTTTCATCGAGAAGTAAAACGACAAATTATTTATTTATTTATCTATTTATGTATTTATCTTACTTACATACTTACATACTTACTTACATACATACTTACTCACTCACACACTCACTCACTTACTCACTCACTCACTCACTTACTTACTTATTGATTGATTGATTGATTGATTGATCGATCGACTGCTCGATCGACTGCTCGATCGACTGATCGATCGGCTGCTCGATCGACTGATCGGTCGACTGATCGGTCGACTGATCGATCGACTGATCGGTCGACTGATTGATCGACTGATCGATCGACTGATCGATCGACTGATCGGTCGACTGATCGATCGACTGATCGGTCGACTGATCGGTCGACTGATCGATCGACTGATCGGTCGACTGATCGATCGACTTATCGGTCGACTAATCGATCGACTTATCGGTCGACTAATCGGTCGACTGATCGGTCGACTGATCGATCGACTGCTCGGTCGACTGATCGATCGACTGATCGGTCGACTGATCGATCGACTGATCGGTCGACTGATCGATCGACTGATCGGTCGACTAATATCAGTAGAGGTCGAATGTCTGTATATAGCAAAAAAAAGCTAAAAATCGAGTCAGGGGGATGTAAGAAGACAAATAGAACAAACCCTGATTTTTTTCAATTTTTTTGTTTCTTTGTCTGTTTGTACGGGCTAATCTCCGAATCTATTGGACCGATTAAAATGAAATTTTGCATGGTGGTACCTTATATCCCCGGGCAACATCTTAGATACTTTTTATCGTGGAAAATTAAATAGTTCCCGTGGGATAGTTAAAAAACTATAATAACTTACACAGCTTAGTACACAACAACTTATGCACCTAATTTAGAAAAAATTAACATTCTGATACCTTATATTGCCGGTCAAATAACAGGTTAATTTTCGTCCCGGAGAAATAAACAGTAATAGATCTCTATTAGTGTTTTTCTAGAGGCGAACCCGAGAGAAGCGAGGGCTAGCCACTAGTAATTAATATTTTAAAAATACAATTTTTGCTTTAATATATTGCAAGAACAAAATATTTTTGAGACAAATTATACAAAAATTATATGTAACGGCAACACAACAAAAAAAGGTACACTCTGGCAAACTTTCACTATCACTTACTGTTTCAAGACCACCAAATAAAATTTCGACAACAACTGACTTTCGGTAATAACCCAAGTACGATGCTCGGTCCCGGGTTCGAGTCTCGGGTCGGTTCGACTATAGTCATTGGGTTTTCTGCTACCGTTCCTTGAAGTGTTGCTTCAGTCCTGTGTCTGATCTCTTACCGTGTTGAATGTCGTTCTACCGGAGTATGAGAGTGACAGGGTTAGAGAGTGCTTGTGTGTCTCTCTCCCTCACGCACTATAATATCTTCTGCAGTTGGCTAGTCTCAGTGAGTGACGGAATCCTTAATTTATTTTTTTATTTTTTTTTATTTTTGACAGCTGGCAGCACAGACAGTTCTTCCAGCAAGGATGTCGGCTTAGATATCGACTGTCCCACATATCACCATAAGGGATCGGTGAGTTTTTTTTTCATTTATTTAAACCAATATGTATAGAAAACTTTGTATTTAGAATAGGCATTTTTATTAAACGTGAAAATGACTATGGTCTGGTCCCCCCCTCGTATTGAAGGGAGGCTCATCCCCAGCAGTGGGATGTTACAAAAGGGCTGCATACATACAAGAAACTTTATTTATAAATTAACAACTTACCCTCGCTTCGTACTAGTGTTCCCCTAGACGTCTATCTGACATAGATTTTATTACATAAACATACACAAACACAAACTTTTGCATATATATGTATGTATGTACTAGCGGCTGATCCTCGCATCGCTCGGGTGCGTCCCCAGATATGTTTCATTTTTTTTGAACTGAACCCTAATTCTTTTTCTAACATAAAAGTAGCCCAAATTACTCCTCATAACATCAGCTATCTGCCAACGAAAGTCCGCCAAAACCAGCAGTTTCGGAGATTAATCGAAACAAACAGACACAAAATATCATATGCATTTAGTAAAAAGCTGTCAAACTGTATATATAATAACTTTATCGTTGACAGCAAGTGGAACCACCAGCGATGGGGCAGTACCTCCTGCCGCTCCTCAGCGCCGACCCAGCACCAGACCCTGAACACTTCCTCATCCGGCACGAAGATATACTGCAGGTGAGTGAGATGGTTTGGTAATAGTAGGAGATCTCGATCTATGTGGAGGACCCCTCACTCTTTTTCCAGACGATTTTTTCTTTTTTACACTATAAAACATTAACAAACACTACACAGGGGGGGTTGTCACCAAGAAATTGATCTTCCGTGACCACGATTGCTGTAAAGCACTCGAAAGTTCGAGAACCAAAAATAGAAATAAATCCGCGAAAATATCCGAAAAGACATGTTTTATTTAAAATGTCAAATATGCGCGTAAATCTAACGATCCTTTTTGATTTATGAGTAATGTATCTGCATTGTATTTTAACGTACCACTGCCTGGGGGTGGGCCTCCCTTCAACACGAGGGGGATCATCATCAGGCCATAGTCCACCACGCTGGGCAAGTGCGGGCGGACTGAGCATGTCTGCAGACAACTTGCTGGGTTCTCTCAGACATGCAGGTTTCCTCACGATGCTCTCCTTCACCGTAAGACAGGTGGTAATCATGTTAGAAATGATTCGCACGTGGAAATATCAGAGGTGCGAGACCCGTAATTTGAACCCGCTTCACTCGGTTTCTCAAGCGAGCGCTTTACCACTGGACTACCACTGCTTACATATTACTAAAATATTATTCTTATTGTATTATATTCTTTCAGTTGCTAGCGTCCGCTGAAGACAATGTGAGGGATGAAATGGCCTTAGAGGATGACGCGGCTTTGGACTCTGCGCCCGATGTGTAAGGATGATTTTTTTTAAATCTATTTAAAACAAAAAAGATTTGCTCACTTTCTGTATCTGTGTCTCGGTTAAAGTTACGTTAAGAGGATCGTAATAGGGAATATGCATGATTAAAAAAAATAAAATAATATAGCTTACATCGTTATATAATTGTGAAGAAAATATGAAGAAAAAAAACTAAAATTTAGTATTAAAAAAATCATACCGATACGAATGCTTTAAACGTCCGCCATTCTGCGCGCTCGGCGTGACGTCACAGTATGATATACACAGAGACATGATGACTTTAGTTTGTAGCCACAAAATCTAATCGCTCTGTTATGATATACTCTGACGTCACATTCGGTCTGGCCAATGTCGTGCGTTTCAACTACTTTGAATTTCCCACCTGTATTTGCATTTTTTAATAATTATTTTCTTAATCATAAAAGAAATTATATTAAAAAATATTGATAGAGGTTTAATTCCAAAGCAATAAAGATTATAAAAAAATATATTTCACCTTTATTTAAATCACATGCATATTCACTATTATTCATTTTTAGTATTTGACCGACTTATAATAAAGAGATGCTGGAATTGATTAGTATTCGGGTATTTGTTTGTATTTGTATTTCTAAAGGTCTAACCGTTCTGGTAGATAGTCTGTAACCTTAGCCCACATACCGTCTCAGTGCTTATTTGTCCAAACGACCAATTTGCTAAAGAAGTTTTTAATACAGAATTATTGATTTTTAAATGTTAATTCTATTGGTATTGAATGCACATTTTACTTTAATAAAGGCTGAAAAGATGTATTTTATCTATACGAGTATATGTATATAAATAATATATACTAGCGACTTACCCTTGCTTTGCTCGGTTTCGCCCTTACTTATGTTTTAACGTTTTGTATAGATTTCTCAAAGATGAAATGTGTTCCCGCAGTAAAAAGTATCCTATATGTTGACCCGGATAACCAGCTACCACCATAAAAAAAATTCATCATGCGGTAACAGACAGACAGACAGACAAAAACTTTAAAAAATATAGATTCGGCCTCTGTATCGATAATAATGACTATTTCAATAAGATTTTCCAAAAAATATTTAATGTACATATTCAGTTAAGTTAGAATTTGATTATATATTATAATATATAATCTTTGTTTTTAAAATAGAGAAAAGCAACTCTCTACAGTAAAGTACAACAAGTATTGGTGGTTTGAACAAATAAGCACTGAGGCGATGATACATAGACTATACAATGTAAAAAGAATTTCCCAAATCAGTCTGCTAGTTCTAGATATTGGTGTGTGCTGATAAACAAACAAATTAACTGTGTGATATATAGTATTAAATGTTTTTATATTCGCAGGCTTAGCAATGAAATGTTTAAATTCGAAGAGCCTGTCGTGACGGCGGAAGACGAAGCTGCGTTATTACATTATGTGTGTGGTAAGTTATCTATCTATACAGTATATAGTAGTGTGTGTATATATATATATATATATATATATATATATATATATATATATATATATATCGTTAGTTTCATTTTTTAGTTTCTATAACTAAAAAAAAACAGTTCTCTTTAAATATTCATTATATTTTATAACTCTCCCCAGACCCACAAAATGCGGAGGGTTTAGCTGTACTAGATAGCACAGAGAGGGAGAGAGCAGAGAGAGAAGGCTTCACCCCGGTGGCGGAGTGGCTCCTGGGCATGTACCACTCGTGGTGCGAGTACAGCGCGCTCATGTATACACTCATCGGTGCTAACATGTGAGTTTGTTGACTCCTATAAATATAAATAAAAACTTACTTAAAACAATCTAGGTACTTCCAGGCACACTAGGACTAGGTTTACAGGTGTGCTTTGATTTGTCTCGGCTGGCACCGGCTTCGAAAATATCTGATTAGGTATCTATTCTAAATGATAACCCCCGTTTAGTTATTTTTTACATTTTAGTGCCTGTAAGTCAGTTTTTATAATTTTTTTAAAAAAGTTTTTATTTTCCCATTTTTTTTAATAACATATTCTAATAAATAAATATGTTGGGACATTAACACACTGCACCATCTAGTTCCATGGTAAGCTACGAGGCTTGTGTTATGAATAACGGATAGTTGATACCCTACACATATGTAACTTTAAATACATACAAACACCCACGACTGTAGTACAAACATTCGTGCTCATCACACAAATGTATACCCCCAGCGGGACTCGAACCCGCGACCACTGACACAGCAAGTGGCGTCACTACAAACTGAGCCAAACGTGTCGTCTTATATGTTCTCACATGCGCTATAATCTATGCTAATATTATAGAGAGGTAAAGTTTGTGAGATTCTGAGTTTGTGACGTTGTAGGGGGAAATCTCTGGATCTGATGATTGAACCGATTTAGATGAAATTTGGTAAGAAGATAGTTTGAGACCCTGGGAAGAACATGACTGACTACTAATTAGTTACATAATAAACTATTAAGAAAATATTTGACATTTTAAACAAAATGTATCTTTTCGGATTTTTAGTATCACCTCCAGGTAAATTTCTAAGAAATTAATTGAAATTCTAAGAAATCTACTGTTAACTGACACGCCGGCGTGTCCGCGGTCGTGGAGGGAATAAGTTCCCGTTTAATTCATACTGAAACAAAAAATTTCAAATAAAATATAAACCCTACATAGCAATTTGAAAATATAAGTATATGATATACTATATAGGGTTTTTACTAACCCGCACTTGGCCAACATGGTGGACTATGGCCTGATCCCCCTTGTATTGAAGTGAAGCCCACGCCCAGCAGTGGGACATTCCAATAAAAAAATGTTTTAATGGAATATGTTTAATTATATATAACAGGAGCTACGAAATGGTCAAGTCGGAGTGGTCGTACCGCGCGCGTTTCGGCTGCTATTGCCGCCTGTGCCTCACGCTGGCGGACGGCGTCGACGCGCTGGGATGGTTCCTGAAGGAGTTACTCGCTGCACTTGCACGGGGTGAGTGTGGAGAGAATCCCATGCTAATTCCATACTTACTAATCTTTTTTTTTTGTGATTTATTATCTGCAATCAGTTTAACTATAAGCAGATTGTGTGAGGGTACTTGTCTACTTACTAATCTAATGTATTTAAATGTGCAATTCTTGTATATTTATACCGGCGATCTAGGAAACGGCTCCAACGATTTTAATGAAATTTAGTATGCAGCGGGTTTCGGGGGCGATAAATTGATCTAGATTAGTCTTATGTCTGGGAAAACGCGTGTTTTCGAGTTTTCATGCGGTTTTCTTTCACTCGCAAATATAGTCGCTAATTTCGCACGCTCGGGTATAAACATCGTGGCCAAGCGGCCGAGGCGCAAGATTGACAATTACAGGTGTCCGGTTTCGAATCCCGGTCGAATACAAAGTTTTTACTTTTGTTTTCTTTGTATTTATTCAAGTTTTTAGTTTTATTTTTTTAAGAAAATTGTACTTTTGGCCAAAATCTCCGAGTGAAGCTCGGTCGCCTAGGTACTATTATAAATGTGAAAGTGTGTTTGTTTGTTTGCTTGCTTGCTTGTTAGTCCTAATATGCTGTTTTTTTATTTTATTTTTTTTAATATATAATTTTTATTTCTTTTTTTTTAATATATGTATGTCAAGTTAGTCTACGCAACTGTATTGGATTTTAGTTTAAATAAATGATTTATTTCCAGATAGCAACACAGTGTCGATAGGCGCTAACATCGTCCGCGCTTTACACCTGTCCCCCGGCAGCGAGTTGACTCCCACCGAGTGGGACATCGGAAGGTTGCAGCGGCTGAAAGTGTGTGACGATGGTGAGTTGTGGTGGTTTTTAACGTTTTTTTTTTAATTCTAGTTTTTTTTATATAATGCTTTCTTAGATTTACGGGAAAATTTAACATTTTAAATAAAACTATCTTTTCGGATTTTTTCCTAGATTTATTTTGATTTTTGGTTCCCGACGTTTCGAATGCTTTACAGCGCACATGGTCACGGGAGAGACTAAGGTTTTAGATGTTTCACACATATAGACATAGAAAAAATCCGAAAAGATAGTTTTATTTTATTTAAAACGTGATTTTCTATAAAAACTAACAAAATGTTTCAGGTGCGTCCATTATTCACGAGCATTTCAACAGACTGGCGCAACAAAACGATATATCCTACCAAATAGTGCACAGTATATGCCTCTGTAAAGTATATGAAAGGCCGTTTGAGAAACAGTGAGTATTGGAAAAATTGTTATGGATTATATGGTCTTAAGTACCTGGGCGGCGTGTTTGCAAAAAAATATATAAGTTTTTTTTTTAAGTTTATCCATATAGGTTAGGTGTATTTTCTGAAAAAAAAAACACAATATTACAAAACATGAGCAAAATTAAGTCTCCCAGATATTTCTAATAATGAATATATTATATTTTTATTATTTTATCACACTATTATTATATATTTTTATTAATATATTATCTGTATTTTATAGGTATGCAATGGAGAGACTGTGTAAGCTTCTGGAAAATTTTAAGACTGCTTCGTCTATAACTTTTAAGGTAAGTCATTACTATATTTAAAACAAACGGCAGTAACGAGGTAGTGGTGGCCCAGTGGTAGTCGCTTGGGTAACCGAGTGAAGCGGGTTCAAATCTCGGGTCTCGCACCTCTGATATTTTCACGTGCGAATCATTTCTAACATGATTACCACCTGTCTTACGGTAAAGGAGAACATCGTGAGGAAACCTGCATGTCTGAGAGAACCCAGCAAGTTTTCTGCAGACATGTTCAGTCCGCCCGCACTTGCCCAGCGTGGTGGACTATGGCCTAATCCTCGTATTGGATGGAGGCCCACCCCCAGCAGTGGGACGTTAAAAAGGGCTGAATATGAAATTAATTGAGAGGAATTAGTATATTTGTTTGCAGTTTAACGATTTCAATAGATATAAATAGTTATCGTAATTAGCCAGCGTTAGCCATATAAATTTTAATTTTTTTTTCGTATTTTTTCTGATGTTTTAATCTATTCTGGACTAAGAGAAATCCAAAAACTCAATTATAAAAATTTCCGTGTACCTTATGGAACATATGAAAAAAAAAATGAATTGGTCAAGGCCGTTCTCGAGTTTTGCGCTTAGCTACATTCATTTTTATTTATATAGATATAGTAGTACATTTAACTATCCACAGGTGGAGGTGGTCCCCAGCCCGGGGGGTGTCGCAGGTGTGGAGGGTGCGGGGGGAGTGGGAGGGGCGGGGGGTGCGTGGGGGGAGGCGGCTCGCGCGTTCCTGGCGCGGCGGCTGGCTCCCCACCAACGGCGCTCCACGCGGGAGCGCCTCGCGCACTTGGCGGCTCGGACTGCGACCCGGGATTGTATGTTGACATATTTTTTTGTTTCTTTTTTCCTTTTGATTTTAGTATGCGATCAGTCACGTGAGCAGATAGTGATAGTGATTTCTATATATAAAAAGATATATAAAGATAACTAACGTTGGGTACGTTTTTTCTACGATTTCATGTTTTAAATTCTTGTCGCGGAACCCTATAGTTTTAAAATAAAAATATTTGTAGCTTAACTTATTCCTTATAATATCAACTATTCACTAGTGAAAGTACCGTCAAAATCCGTCCAGCCGTTTCGGAGATTAGCAGGTATAAATAGATAGAGAAAAACGTTTCTTTTTCTTATTATTACCGTTTACATTTAGTAAAAAGCAGTTATTTCAATATTTACAAACATACACTTCAATTTTACTTGTCTGTATAGATTTAAGTAATATATCTATACTGATATTATAAAGAGGTAAAGTTTGTAAGATTGTGAGTTTGTGACGTTGTAGTGGGTAATCTCCGGATCTACTGAACCGATTTAGATGAAATTTGGTAAGAAGATAGTTTGAGACCCTGGGAAGGACATAGGATACCTTTATCCCGGAAATCATTCCTTAAGGGAGTCAATATATATATATATATATATATATATATATACATACATATATATATATATACATACATATATATATATATATATATAATTCCAGTCCATTCTACAATTATGTATATAATTCCAGTAAGCGCGTGGTCGGGATACAGACACCGCTGCGACTGCCTCACGCCCAGGACTCTGTGCGCGCAACAAACGAAACAATTGCTTAGGTGAGTGTCTTTGCCGTGGGATAAATCATTGAAATATATTTGTTAAAGTGAAATTTCTTTAGAATCGTTGTAATTTGAAAGTCGATGAAACGGAAATGCGACACTAGAAAGAGACAAACACATAGATATATAGGATTAAGCCGGCGAGAGAATGAGATAGAATACATTACCATGGTAACCGTTGTTATTGTCTGACAAATATATAATATTATATTCTTTCTGTATATGAAATTCTATAAATATATGATTGTAATATGTCTAATTTAATTATTGATTTGTTTTAATTTAATTGCGATATTTCTCAAAGAAGTTTTACTTCAACCCGTTTTTATCGTCGTTTTTATTACACAGTCGAGCTTTTTAGTTTTTTTTATTTATTTATTTTTATTGTTTTTTATATGCAATTTCAGAATCCCTTTCTTCAATATGATGCAAGCTGTGAATGAATTTAATGGGAGTAAGGACGCCTCGGAAAAGGTGAGTGTTGAACAATTTTGCTTTGTTCATATAAAAATTTACATGTTTTAATTATAAATATTATACTAATATTATAAAGAGACAGAGTTTGCTGGTTTTTTTTTGAACGCGCTAATCTCAAGAACTGCTAATCCGATTAAAAAAAATTCTTTTTGCATAAAATAGCTCGTTTATTGAGGAAGGTTATAATATATCATCATGCTACTACACAAAAGAGTGGAGCAGTAATCATAAATGTCAACAAATCCAGCAGTCTACACGTATATAACTTTAAATACATACATATTATAAATATAAACACTCATGACTAGAGTACAAACATTCGTACTCATCATACAAATGAATGTCCCTAGCGAAACTCGAATCCGCGACCGTTGGCACAGTAAGTAGGGCCACTACAAACTGAGCCCAACGTGTCGTCAACTGTATGTATTTATTTAAACTTGTTTGTTCCAGCCCGCTTTAGATATGAAAGCTGACAGCTCCAGCAGAGAATTGCAGCAAGGAGATGGAACGGGGGCCAAGTGAGTTGGCATGATCATATCGACATATTGATATCAGTTGTTATAAATATTCCATTTGTACGATTTCGTCGATAAAAAAATTACTAGATACACAATCCCATGCAAAAGTTCTCTTAGAAATGTCACCAATTGTGTTTAGGTAATTGTTCTAGGTGGAATAAATATACGACAATGTAAATTGAACCTTAAAAGCAATGTTTAAAGTTTTTTTCTCAATTTTGTTTTTAAATTAAAAGCGCGCTCAAATATTCAATTGAGCGGTCATTCGGTGAGAATTTTTTTTGTCGCTGATTGTGTATCTAATACTTAAAGTAGAGTTAGCATACAAAAAATATTGTATAAAGCACCCCATGTTTTTTTCATGATAACATTAATTTTCTCGTTAATCACAGTCTTTATTTTTATGCTAAAAAATATTTTTTACTTTTTATTTCGGTTCATAATTATTTTGGTCTTAAGGGTTCCATACCCGACGGGTGCCAATGGAACTCTATTACTATGCCTCCAATGTCCGTCCGTCTGTCAGAGGGCTTTATCTCATGAACCGTAATAGCTAGAGAGTAGAAATTGTCACAGTATGTATTTCTATTGCCGCTATAACAACAAATAATAAAAATAAAAAAATAAAAATACAAAAAACATTTTTTTACGCTACTAATCGATCATTGAAGATACTACATAGATAAGAGTAAAAGTCATATTAATGAAAAATACATAATATACGACTAGCATTTGACCGGTTTTATTTAAACTATAATGTTTAATAGTAATACAATAATTTTCATTTTGTGCACAGACCACCGGACTCCTTCGAAGATATGCTGTCCTTAGCCAAATCGACTTCACCCTTAGACCTCAGTGACTCCAATTTCAGTGCTGACTTTGATGACAGTGAGTGAATTATCTATTGTAATATTATAAAGAGGAAAAAATTGTTTTTTGTTTGTTTGCTTATTTCTATCCAATAGACTCCGAAACTGTTGAACCGATTTAGATGAAATTTGATAAGAAGATAGTTTGAAATCCTGGGAAGGACATAGGATAGTTTTTTATCTCGGAAATCATCCCTCAAGGAGGTGAAAGTTTGTATGGGGAAACAACCCAGGGATGAACCCGAGCGAAGCGAAGGTTAGTCACTACTTTTCATATACATATATCTATTAGTATGGATGTTGGATGATGGATGTTTTAAAGATTATACACGAAATTTCTCAATAGAAGACGTCATATATGCAGGGGCAGATCTGTATGTATGTACATAATATGTATTGGATTTCTGGGCCAATACAATATAAAGAGCCCGCTGTTCAAAGCAATGGATGATATTGTGATTTTTTTCTAAAATAAAAAAAATTAAGGCTAAAAAGTTTGGCTTAATAATCTTGTGATCAAGTATCTAATTGTCATTCTCAGATTTCCACAAAGTGTAAGCCCAGGGCCCCTCCTCCAATTCCCAGCCCAGCCTTGCAGCTATAACATACATTTACATATATGAGAATGCTATGTTTTTGCTGTTAGAGATATAGATCGATTCGGCCATTTTTAACGTCCCACCGCTGGGGACGGGCCTCCTTCAATGCGTGGGATCAGGCCATAGTCCACCACGCCGGCCAACTTGCTAGGTTCTCTCAGACATGCAGGTTGTTTTGAAAAATAATATTTATATTATAGATTTTTACGAATTTACTTGATATAATTGTGTATATATCTGTCGAAAATTTCTGTCTTTATACAGACACCCAGCTGTTGTTTATAAACCAAGTCGAAACAAACATGTATATAACAATCACATACATTCACCTCCCGGGATTCGAACTGGCGGCCTCTGGCGCAAAACCCAACGACAGTTTATAACCAATGGTTGTCAATATAACAGTAACAGACTCGGAGGGCAATTCCTCATCATTGGACTCTGCATCAGAACTGCTCCTGGCTGCCGCTGCCGTGGTCCATGGGGAGAGGGATGGGGAGGAGGTGGACCAGGACATGGACCAGGACATGGAGGACATAGAGGACATTGGCGACGGTGAGACGGACGGCGAGGGTAGTCGGCTCAGTCGGTCCGTTCGAGAGCTCATGCGGTCCATAGCGGCGATAGAGCGGTTGATGGACCGTGTGTTGCGGCATTGTGACCGGTGGACCGATCGGGAGGCAAGGTTGGTATTGTGGTGGTCCATGATGTAGTGGGGAGGGAGGGTTTGGTCCATGGTTTTGATAGATTGTTAATTAAATTATGTATTGGAAATATGAAAAAAATAGAGTATTAAGAGAGTAAAGTATAAAAGATAAAGGAATATACATTGTTATATCATTTTTTTTTTAATTTTAATTTATTACTATATTGTGGGTTCGAATCCCGTTGATAAAATATCTTATTATTATTTTAGGTAGTCAATATTTTCAGATCTACAAATGTCTTTTTTTTTTTAAATATAAATATTTTGTAACACAAGTAGAATTTACAATTTCTTATTTAATGATATCTACTTAATAAGGACTAAGGCATAATTAAAGTTTTCCAGAAAAAAGTGATGTTTGCGATATCTCCATAAATATACATTTTATGGAGAAAATAGAGAGGACTTTTTTTGTAGAAAATTTAATATCCTACAAAATTGCTCCATAACTTTTTCTCAAATCCATATACTTTAAGAGATACAAAAAAAACTACTTTAATTTTTTTTTATTAGAAGAAAACTTTTTTTGGGGAGTCGGAAAAAGTTTAATTTTTAACGACCACTCTAATATATATAATTTACTTTATACTAACCATTAAAAATATAAATGATAGAATGATTGAAGCGGGTGTAGATAAATATATAACGAATGAATGAATAAATGCAAAAATGGCGGACGTGAGGATAAATAATAAGGCTTTAATATTAAAGCGTTTATTTAAGTGCCTAGTGCACTTGCGAGATCAAGTGAGAGATTGGACAATCTCTCACTTGATCTCCGTCCGTAGTACAATCAATACATACACCATCTATAATCTAATATCTATATGTAATTATACATGCTCGTTACATAATCCTATTACCTCATATTACAATAGGTAAAAACACCATGAATAAATCGATAATACAATTATTCCACCTTGTTTAGGAAACGCGTGCACCTCGGGTTGACGGAAGTGGACCGCAAGTTGATGGCGATGTACCGACGCCTGCCCGCCGTGCACCGCCGACAGCTGCAGGTCTACCGCAGGCAGAAACGCCTGTCCACGGTATGTGTTTGTCTGTCTGTCCTTGTTTCACGTCCGAACAGTCGCGGATTGTGTTATCACCATTGTAGGGCTAGAGAGTGATATAAGCTACTTTTTACCGGGAGCCGCGGGAGATTATCTCATTTCCACAGGAGAACACGCTATAATACAACCCACGACAACTAGTATATGTATATATATACCTATGTATATGTATATATAATGTATATAGTCTATTTCATACGGTTTAAACATACATAGGAAAAAACTTAAGTGAAGCGAGGGTGTGTCGCTAGTATATAAACAATTATATATACATAATACATAATGTATGAGATATTTCATGTGGAGCGGACAACGAAAAATTGTGCAAATAAGTCATATTTGTACTTCTAGGGAATAATACTAATACCTTCCCTACCGATGTAGGTCACGGCAGCCTATCTCACTGAGACTAGTTAATTGCAGGAGATATTATAGTGCAGCGTGCGAGAGAGAGAGATGTATATACAAGTGCACACTCTGTCCCTCTCACACCAGTGGGACGATATTCGATACGACCAGTGGGAGATCAGGCGCATGACGCGATAAGTGCTCTCGGGAGTGCAACTCCGCCAACTTCCCAACTCCGAGCTGTTACTGAGATTTTCTTAACAGAAATACTCAATAATTAAACTTGACCCGACCTGGCACTCGAATCCAAGACCGCCGGTTGTACAATCATACATATTAGCCACTACACCACCGAGATAGTTAAGGTTCTGTGTCTGAATGTAATTTTGTGATGGATGACTCATTCGTGCCAAACTTAGGTGTATGAAGTTAGCTGTAAGTCACTGCGCTCGATATGTAGATATCCCAAACTGCGAACCGACGAACAGTAAATATATTTTAGAAGTACTCATTTATATATATTGAATAAAAATTACATATTTTTTTGTATGTTTGTGATACGAATTGTTTGTGTTATTTTCTCTTCTTTTAAGTAGAAATAAGGAATAAGTGGGGAGTTTGAAAGAAATGTAGAATATTTTAAAGGTCAATTAAAATGGTCACAACTCACAATTATATATTCTAGACGCGATTTTTGTTTTTATTATATATCCAATTTCGACGTTTAAAATCTGTTTTCTAATATTTTTTGTTGTTTTAATTATTATTTTTATCTGTGATGATATGTGTCAATGTCATTCGACATTGACATGACGTGTGTATACCCGCTGTGCCCCAAGATGTGCACGCAGCTGGTGGGCGGCGCCGCGCCCGCGCCGCCGCCGCCCGGCTCGCCGCCGCCGCCGCCCGCGCACGCGCCCTGCCGCCCGCTCTGCCCGGAGTACCATCTGCAGAGGTTCAAGGAGGTGAGGGCTTATGGTTTCTTTTTTTTCTTTCTTTCTTTCTTTTTTCTTGTCGGTTACGTTAGGTGTGTGTGACCATTTTGTGTTGATCTGTGGGATGATAGATTATTTTGCTAATATGGTATTGATAGGTGATTAGTATATACTATTTCTTAGGGAACGTAACGTTTTTTTTAATCATTATTAGTGCCTGTAGCGCCATCTATGTTTATGTATAATTAGTAAAATATATAAGAGTGTTTTTATATAAGACGGGGATAACGGTTAGTTGTTAAGAGTGTTGTTTTAATATAATAGAAAGAAGGAGAAGAGAATTATTCTTCTTTTTTTTTCACAGGTTCGTCGCAAAGTGATGCATATGCGGGATCAACAGCTGTACTACCATCGTTTGCGCATGTGGTTAGAAGATCAACTCCAACATGAGAGAGAGAGGTAATGTGTTTGTTATTTCCATAGAATATGGAATAATATAGACGAGAGTGCCATGGAAACATGAAGCTATGAATAATTGTTTTTAATGTTTTGAAATAATATATGTTTTAAAATAGAACATAAATATTGTAAAATATTTAATATAAATAATAAATAATTAAAAAAATATTCATTTCCAGCGTACCAGACACCAATGTAACTCTAATCGAAGACCTCCCTAAACGCAAACGACGCACGCTCAGCCCAAAACTCCCTAAAATATCGTCCGCACCAAAAAGAAAGCTCAAACCTCCTCAACTCCCACAATCTATAAGCAAACCCCATAAACTACTCCAAATGCTCAAAAGTAAAGTCCTGAGAACCCCGTATAAAGAAATAGATGAAAGTGTCAAGACGGAAGTTGATCCGCCAGAAGCGTTTTCACTAGAAAAAGACAATATTAGCGACACAGAAACAATAGTGGGGGAAGTTGATGGGGATTTGTGTAAAGATATGAAGGAGTGTTTGGCGAAATTTGCAACTTTTGCGCTAAGTAGTCCTGAGAATGTCGAAATAGAGAAATATCCAGACTCAGTTAGTCCGCCATTACAAGAAATGTCCCCAACAACGTCTGAACCGCCCATTTTTACGCAGAAATCCCAGAGGATATTGGCAGTGAACAAAATTTTCAATAAAGATGATAAATCTATTGATTTCAAGTCTCAAATAGCAGATCTAAATGTCCCCTTAAATGCTCGAGCTCCGAAGGAAGAGAAGGTTGAAAATGATGAGAAGGATCCGGATGTGTATAAATATATAATTTTTGGTTTAAAAATAAAAAAGGCCATGGAAGAATGTCAGAATATGATCAATTCGTACAATAAAGAAGATAAAACGGAAACGGACGAGCCGCCATCTTTAGAGCAAATAGTGGAAGTTATGATGACGTTAGATAAAAATTCCGCGGAGTTTTTAGAGAAAATGGACGCCGATGATCCTATAGATATGAATATAGCTATAACGAAATTGACCGAGTTAGTAGAAAATATGCCGCAAACGTTAGCCAATATGCCGGAAATTGCGTCGAAATTGTCGGAATTTGCCAACGCTAGCTTCGAACTGTTTCCGGAATTCGCCTCCATTATGAATAGTCTGCCGGATGTGAATAGCGAAGCTCAATTGACACCGGAAACGCTAAAACAAATTCGTGAATTAAATTTGTCTAAACGCGATAATGTAAAAGTAACAAAACATACAGCCAAACGCAAAATTAGTCGTAGAACAAAAAATAGTGAAGATACCGCCATATTTGAGTTTGAAGGCAAAGATTTGACAGTTTTGCTAAAAGATGAAAAAGAAGTAAAGAGTCTAATGAAAAGTAACAATAAAAACGAATTTAAAGACTTTTTATTTACAACATCAGCTCAAGTAGTCATAAACAAAGTGTTCGAATATCTGAAACAAAATAAGAGTCCGGAGTTAAGTAAATTTTTGGAAGAGGTCAATGAACTTTTCTATTTGCAAAGGACCAGTTGGAATTCCGAAATGTATTCGAAAGCGCGACTGTTCGAGAAATCGGTGAAGGACACGTTAAGTATGGACGAATTGAGAGAGTTAGTAAAAACAAGATGTAACTCGTGGAAACATAACGTGGCTTCAAAATTAAAAAGTATTCCCATAGATATATTAGAAAGCGAGATTCAAGCGACTTTAGACAAATTCTACTCCCATATTCAATATATGGCGTCGCAACAAAATGGCGGTGAAACAGATAAAATATTAGAAAAAATCGATGAATTGACAAAACGTGAGGATGATACGGTGTTAGATAGAGAAATGTTCAAGCAAGTAACAAAAGCGCTAGGCATGTCTGTTGGCAACGCTCTAGATGCGTTTATAATGAAACGATCAAAAATGTCGGAAAATCCAATAAAATATAATAAATTAAAATTACTTAAATTTCGATATATAGACGTGACGATGCGATGTGCGGAATCACAACAGCTTGTTAATTGGATTCTACAAGATCCGGAAACTGCCACTAATGCGATACAAGAGTTGACTCGTTTAGAGGTCAGGAAAATAGATAACGCGCCAGATTTCTCAACTTTGTCCAATGAGAGGAAGAAGGAGTACTTTTTGATAAAAGTTAAAGAGATGAACAGACAGTATATGCAGACTTTGCCAAAATCTGGACTAACTTGTGACGAATGGCTAATAATGTTGTATAGGCTCGAGCAATTAGAAGATACAGTAAGAGAAGCGTTAACAAAACTTGTATATCAAACTAAATCGGTGCAAACTCAAAACGCGAGCGAAGCGGAAATTTTAGCGGGAAAAGGCTTAAGTAAGATCATAGGTAAAGCGAACGTTAGAGTAGTGAAGAAGACGAATTCGGAACCGCCCAAAAAGAAAGAGATAGAAGTAGAAGAAGATAAAAAGTCGAAACATGATGCGTTGTTAGCGAAATGTGAAGCCATTTTGACGTCCAAAGGCGAAAAGACTTTATTAGATAGCTTTTACACAATCAAATCGTACATAACTCAAGGTTTGCCGGTTCCAGATACGTATAAGAAACACGTTATATCAATTTGCTCGAGTATAGACGCGAAGTTATTAGACGAAGACATTGAAGAAACTCTAAAACTCAAATCTGAGGAAATGGACGAAAATTCCGACAATAAAACTCCATTGTCCGTTATAGGATCCCAAAATCCCGAACTTTTAGCCAAATATTCCGCTCAAGCGTTGCGGAATGCGAAGCAAACGTTAAACGCAGTAGCTTTTCGTAACATGACAAGGAACGGACAAACTAAATCGGAAAGTGATGTATGCGATACCCCAAAAACTAACTGCAAATGGACGAGCGATTGTGTGTGTGACTCATGCAAAGACTCGGACGTGTCTTCCGTGTGTTTAGGAGATATAGTGAAACAGTGTTACGATGAAAAGAAGAATGTTTTAGAAGATAAGAAGAAGGAGGTGAAGAAAGTGGTGCAGAAACCCAAGCAAGTGCAGAAGGCGTGTGAGAATGCGAATCATCAACAGCATGTGTGTAAAGGTGGGTTTTATTTATTTTTTTTATCTTTGTCGCGAATTGTGTCAAATGTCAAAAAATTCAATATGGCGGCTGTTATTATTTTTGTAATAAGTATTTACTGTTCTTTTTCATTTAAACTATATTTAAATTTGTAAATGACCCAACATTCAACTATGATTTTTAACCGACTTCAAAAAGGTGGAGGTTCTCAATTCGATTAGTATTTATTTTTATGTATAACTAGCATCATTTAAAATGAACGCTGGCTGTCAAGCTGCGTAGAAGCGATTTATCGGTCAAATTGGTGGTAAGAAGCGGGGGTACTTTTGTGCGCGAGTATACCCATGCGCAAACATACCCTTAGATTTGGCTAATTTTTACTTACCGCTTTAGACGATATCTTACGAGCTACAGAAGAAGCTAATATATCTATATATTTGCTTATTACGCTTATGTTCACTAATTGTGAACAGATTTTTGCGATTATTATCTATATATCTATACAGACGAATAAAATGGAAATGTCTGTTTGTAATGCTGAAATAAAAGCTGTTTACTAAATGCATATCAAAGTATATATAGTACATATAAGAAATACACAACTTTTTAATTTTTGAAGTTATACTTCTTTTGGCACGTTTGGAAAAAAATATGAGAGTAAAATTTTTACGATGCGCGCGTACACTGACAGCCAAAAAGCGACATGATGAAGTTAGCTCCATTCGTTTTACAAATAGAGCGCGAGAGTTGAGTTCTTTAGCTATTTTTGTTCTGTTACGCCAAAGATGTATAACTTCTTACGTGCGTACATAAGTAACATACACACGTTTTTTGTCACTGATTGTGTATCTAGTAATTTTTTGATCGATCCCATAACATCTAAATCTTCTGTTCTCTCCAGTGGGTCACGGCGGCGGCTGCGCCGGCGACGGCGCCACCGACCAGCCCTGCAACTGCTGTTACTGCACTGTGTTTGGTCACGCGGTGAGTATTAATAATATAATATGTTAGGACATTAACACACAGCACCATCTAGTTCCATGGTAAGCTACGAGGCTTGCGTTATGGATACCGGATAGTTGATACACTACATATATGTAGCTTTAAGTACATACATATTATAAATATAAACACCCACGACTGGAGTACAAACATTCGTGCTCATCACACAAATGAATGCCCCCAGCGGGACTCGAACCCGTGACCGCTGGCACAGCAAACAAACACAACAAAACTACAAACTGAGCCAAACGTGTCGTCAAAGTTTATTTCGTATATTAGCGGATCCGACTCGCACTTACCAATTTTAATTTCCATTTCAGCCTCCACTAACTACCCCCGTGCCTAGAAACTTCAATGAAACGCGCGAGCGTTTAAGGTCTATATTAAACAAGAAGAAGCAGAAATGTAAAGCTAATGTAAGTATTATTTAGTTTTTGACCGATTTTTAAGTAGACGGGTGTCTTGATTTGGGTGTGTGTTTGTTTGTTGCCCAATTCGTTCGGTAATTGTGTAGTGATTTTCAAATTTTATTAATGAATGGTCTATAAACTCGGACTAAAGAATAATACAGATGGAGTGTCATGAACTAAATATGAAGTCCAACATTAATGTTTTAAAATAATTATATAATGTTCTAAAACAGAATGCTAATATTAATAGTATATTCATTGCTGAGTTAGTAACCAGAAGTGAACAATCTGTGTAACAAAATCGAAAATAGTAGCATAAACAGCAAATCACGATACTATTTTTAACTATGTCATTTTTGAAGTAAAAACTTCTTTACGCACGCTTGACTTGGGGGGATAAGCTGGTGAATACGTTATGAAAAAATGTGATGCGTTACGAAAAAATGTATGTACGCTTGTTGCCATGGTAACCGATGTTATTGTCTGACAAATGATATATAATATTATATTCTTTCCTTAAATGATATTCTATAAATATATGATTGTAATTATATGCCTAATATGCGTTATTTTTAGTATTTCACCTATCCTAATATTATTTAAAACATAAATGGAATTTCATAAATAGTATCTTTATTTTTTTTAATTGAAATAACATAATATTTATGTAAATTATATGTATTCCAGGGTGAATCCGAGTCTCCGGTGGAGCGCTCTCCGCCACTGCCAGTGACGCCGGTGCCGCCTGTGAGTTTTATTATTAATATAGCTATTGGATTTTTTTTCTTAAATACTTAATTTAAATATCTTATAATATTATTTGAGTAATTCTTGTATATCCCTTGCTTTTTAAGTTTATCTATATAGGTGCCTTTTCTGAAAAAAAAGCATTTTTCATTAAAAATAAACATTTGCTTAGGTACTGATTTACAACCGCACACATGCAAGCACGCACGTACGCACAAATATACATACACACACGCCTGTAGGTGCAAACACACGCACACACATACATACAAACAAACATGTATAATACCGTTCCGATATAAAATGAAATATGAAATAAATAAATTAAACCTATGATTATTTAATATTTTGGTTCTTTTATCTTAAATTCCAGGCGCTACCAAAAACCCTCCCACCCAACTTAACCACGCAAGCGCAACAAAAGAGACAAGCGATGGAGAGGGAGAGAGAGAACCAACAGAAGCAACTAGCAGATAAGATGGCCAAGATGGCCGTCACAGAGAAACCGGAACCGCCTAAGGTATTATATTCCCTTTGCCCTTCTAACGTCCCACTGCTGGGTGCGGGCCTTCACTAAGAAGGGACAGGATCGTCCGTTGTCCACCGGTCTAATTGTAGTAGTAATTATTTACGCTATACACATTGATATATAAAACCCTATATACACATTTCCTAACAAATATATCTTCAAAAAGTGTCGTCGACATGTTACGTTAAGTCAAACCAAAGAATAACATTCAAATATCGAAAGTTCTAATTGTCTGAAGACAAATTCGAACTTACGCACACCACATAAAGTATTTTTAAACGAAACAACGTGCGTTTTAATTTTGTCATTCGAAAAGCAATGAACAAAAGAGATTGATGAATTGTGCACTTCTTTTTGAGGACACTTTTGAGACGCTAATTATGTATCTTGAGTCATTGTATTTATAATATTATATACAAGTGGTGCCACCTTTTGTCGAATTTAATAACTAATAGTAGCTAATGTGTTACTCCAGATGTGTTAGACACTGTGTAGCAAATGTTATCAAAACCCGCTCGGCCGTTTCTAAGTGAAAGAATAGCAAACCTACACATACAAACTCGCATTTATAATTGTAGTGTATATTTCATAAATTTCAGGTGGTACAACGTTCGGTTCCCGTGCAAGGCACTCCGCCAGTACTCAAAGCGGAAGGGAAAGTGAACGCGAGTGCTATGGAGCAGATACGTTTACAGGTAAATTTTGTTGGTAAATTTAATAATGTTATCGATAAATATATCTTACATTTACATACAAAAACGTTTGTTTGTGTTTGAGGGTTTGTGGGTAGGGACCCACAAACCCTTTAGTTTTAGGATAGTTTAGATTCAAACTGGAACTCGGTAAGGGGCGCTGCCGTCGGGTTCTAGGATTATTTTAATTTTATATACGTACTAAAGATTTATTTATATATATAGACTGGATAACGTTTCAGGTTCGCGGGATTTTATATGTATTATTTATTACGTGTATCATTCACATTACAGCAACTAAAACAACAACAGCAAGCGCAACTCCAACATCAAATGCAACAGCAGCAACAACAGCAGCAGCAGCAGCAGCAAGTGCAACAAACACAACAAAAGAAACCGGAGCCGATATACGACCTGCCGATACATAACAAGCCCACGCTCACCCCCCAACAACAACAACAGATACGGCAGCAACAGGTTTGTTGTTTGTTTGTTATGAAGGAAATTATTTATATAATTTTAGACTAAAATAATAACACGGATGGAACATGCAGAATTAATAGTTGAAGTGGGAAATGGTATTTTAATTAATTATTTTATAATACCATTATTGTCATAATACTCGCAGTATGTGCAAGAAAAAGTAATCAATTATACCAATTTGCGTTGTAAGTAAAATATAATAAAAATTGTTCTCAGTTTAATATCAGTTTGTAAAGTAAGTTATCAATATGAAAATAGTATATAACGTTATGTGCAAAAGTAGTCCATTATGGTGGTATTAAATGGTGGTTTTTTTAAATATAATTTATACTTTTTTTATCGATGTTGTATAATAAACAACATCGATAAAAAAAGTACTAGGTACACAATGAGTAACAAACGATGCCCTCACAAATTGAGCGCTGCTTTGAACATTTGAGCGCGCTTTTTTTTGTGAAAACAACTTTAAGCATTGCTCGTTTAAGGTTCAGTTTACACTGTCGTATATTTATTTCAATTAAAATAATTACCTTAACACAATTGGTGTCAGTTTTAAGAGAACTTTTTCATGGGATTGTGTATTTAGTATTTTTTGATCGATGATTAACAATATTAATTTCGAACCTTCCAGCAACAACGACACGACGCGTTCCTCAGACAACACCAACTACAGCTACAACAGCAGCAACTCCAACAGCAACAGCTACAACAACAACAGATGCAGCTACAACAACAGCAGCAGCAGCAACAAATACAACAACAGCAGCAGCAGCAACAAATACAACAGCAACAGCAACGACAAAGCAGACAACAGAACGCCGTGTCGCTTTCAAGTAGAGATACGAGCGTGTTTTCAACAAGTTCGGGATGTTCTGGGTGAGTGTTAAATTAGGAATTTGTCTATATAATATATTGTAACGGTTTTTCGCGGCTTTTTGTGTATTTTTAGCGTTCCGTACCACAAAACGATAAAAAGAACCAATATAAGATCACTTAGTTGTCTGTCTGTTGTTTAATCGCCATATTTTGACACTCGCAAGGGAATCAAAACCTATAGGACTGTTGACTTAGAATCATCTGTAATATTATATAACACGAGTAAAGGAAAAAAAATCGAAGAACTAAAATTGAAAGTAAATACATCACATGCGCTCAGATGTTCAAATGAGCGTTCATTCGGCTAGGACATTTTTTGTCGCTTATTGTGTATCTAGTACTTTTTTCATATATGATATATGTACAATACATACAAGTGAGTGAATGAATGAATGAATGACTTATATCGGTTATAGGGGTTCGTGCTGGCGAGGTCGCGGGCGCGGGCGCGGCGCGGACCCCCGCGACCTGGACGCGCTGCTGCAGTACATCGAGGGCCCGGCGCGACACGTCGACCGCGGCAAGAAGCGTGCTAAGAAGCTGAGACAGCGAGCGAAGAGGGTATGTTGGGTTTTGTTCTCTTTATGTTTTATTTTTAGAGTTTAAGCTATTTCATTATCCGAAAGATTTTTTTTTATCAGATATAATAAAGTTATGGTTGCTTAATAACGTGCTAAGCGAGGGGCACTGAGTGAAGCGGGTTCGAATCCCGGGTTTTGTACTTGTATTTTCGTGTGTGAATTATTTTGAAACATCATACCACTTTTCTAAACGGTGAAGGAGAACATCGTGAGGAAACCTGCATGTCTGAGACCTAGTAAGTTTTTAAAAGACATGCTCAGTCCGCCCGCACTTGGCCAGCGTGGTGGACTATGGCTTGATCCCCCTCGTACTGCAGAGGGAGGCCCACCCCCGGCCGAGGGACGTTAAAAAAGGGCTGAACATTTCACATTACATATTATTCAGTATTTTATTATTTTTCACTCCCTGTGTAATGTATTCTATCTCACTCTCTCGCCGGCTTAATCCTATATACATATTTATGTATTTGTCTCTTTCTAGTGTCGCATGTATTTCGAATCATAACGATTCTAAAGAAGTTTAATTTGAATTAGGAATGAAATAATAATATCTTCTCCCTCGTAACAGACGGAGTCCCGGCTGGTGTTGCAGCTGGCGCAGCTGCGGCACGAGGCAGCGGCGGCGCGCACCACGCACGCCGCGCTGCACGCCGCGCACGCCGCCGCCGCGCGCGACCTGCGCCACGCCGCGCGCGCTCGCGTGCAGCCCGACGCTAGGAAGAAGGGTACGTGCAAACACATACATGCATACATACATATATACATAACACTAGGGTGGAGCGAAAAAAATTTTTTTTGGAGTTTATAAAAAATAATGGAAATATTTTTTTTTTATTTACTCAATGTTTTAAAGTAGCTCACTGAATTTTAAAATGATTAATTTAAATTTTGTTGAAACCAAAAATTTAACGTCAAAATGTAGGGTATTTGTTTTTTATTTCATAAATTTTGTTTTTTTTATAAGCTATAAATTCTACCCCCAAGCTAAGGAAAAAAAACAATTTTCTTTTTTCAGGTAAAAAGCAAAAATTGACTCCGGCACAGCAGGCAAAAATGCAACAGATGGCAGAACAGCTGTCCGACTGCACATCCTTAGTGAATACAACTGCCAAGGTAATATATACTTTAGAATATCAATAATATGTATTTGGTAGCGCAGTGGTAACGCGCTCGCTTAAGACACTGAGTGAAGCGGGTTCGAATCCCCAGACCTCTGATATTGTTATGTGCGGAATCATTTCCAACATGATGACCACTGGTCTTAACGTGAAGGAAAACATCGTGAGGAAACCTGCATGTGTGAAAGAACCTAGCAAGTTGTCAGCAGACATGCTCAGTCCGGCCGCACTTGGCCAACATGGCGGACGATAGCCTGATCCTCCGAGTATCGAAGAGAGGCCTACCCCTAGCAGTGGACGTTAAAAATAGGGTGAAAACTATAACATGTATTCTAATAATTGTCACGAGTACTAGAGCCATGAACCTTAAGGAGTGACCATTATATTTATACCAGCGACTCATCGTCGTTCCGCTCGGGTTCGTCCCTAGTTACGTTTTAACGTTTAGTATAGATTTCTCAGAGTTGATATATTTCCCCGCAGTAAAAAGTATCCTATATATTGACCCGTATAACCAGCTACCATCATACCAAATTTTATCAAAGTCTGTCCAGTGGTTTTTCGGGATACGGTCACAGACAGACAGACGAAAATTCTAAAAACTATAGATTCGGCCTCTGTATCGATAATAATGACTATTTTAATAAGATTTTCCAAAAAAAAAAATTATATTTAGTACAGATTTGACTCAGTTAGGATTTTATTATATGTATAGATGGTATATAATATTTTTATTCACACATTCCAGGAACTCCAGATAGCCGAGCGTCGAGTGACCGAGTGTACAAGGAGGTTGCAGGAGTGCGAGAGGGAGTTGGCTGAAGCTAGGGCGTTACAGGGCAAGGCAGGGGAGGTGCAGGTACGTTGTTCGTTATAATCATACTAGCATTGCACGCGGCTCCGCCCGCGTTCAGATGACCAAAAACCAAATTCTTAGGTTTTACATATTAGTAGTATATTCTTATACTTACTCTTACATCACAGTTTTTATATTTTTTCTCAGAAATTAGATATTTTCCCGCGGTAAAAAGTAACCTATATGTTATCCGGATAACCATCTATCACCATACCAAATTTCATCGAAATCCCTCCAGTGGTTTTTCTGTGATGCGGCAACAGACAGACAGACAAAAATTCTAAAAACTATAGATTCGGCCTCTGTATCGACAATAATGTTTATTTCAATAAGATTTTCCAAAAAATATTTAATGTACAGATTCGACTTATTTAGAATTTTATTATATGTATAGATAATGTGGATTAATTAATAATTTTTCAAATAAAACTATCTTTTCGATTTTTTTCTCTCCCGTGACCATGATTGCTGTAACACATTCGAAACGTTGGGAATCAAAAATCTAAATAAATCCCTGAAGTAATTCATATAGATAGTTTTGTCTATACTTACTAATATTATAAAGAGGCAGAGTTTGTTTGTTTGTTTGAACGCGCTAATCTCAGAATCTACAAATCCGATTCGATATATTTTTTTGCTAAAGGTTATTTATATCATTCTTCCTCCAAAATTTCTTATTTTTATGCAAACCAAAATTTTCACGAAGGACGAACTCAAGCAGAGTGAGAGGGTGAGTCGCTAGTTTAAAATAAAAATGTCTAGCGGGTTCACATTCGTTGAAATTCGGTAGAATTTCAACAACGTAACTCCTTTAGCCTCTCAGTAATTTTTCTTGCGACAGACGGACATTTCAAAATTATAAGGGTTCTTGCCATTTGGCTGGAAATAAAAAAACCTTGTTCATACCAATTCCTCTAAAACTTTATTGATATTTCTATATATTTTCAGATGGAACAACAACCGCCCAAGCAATATGAACAGAAGGTCAATGATGTGAAGGAAAAGGAAAAGAACAAAGTGATGCATGTGTCTCTCAACACACCGAACCCACAATCCTCAATGCCTGTACCTACCAACATGTCTCACATCTCCGGGTCTAATATGGCTGGTATGTTTCTTTTTTTTATCTGTATAATCACATAAATATTATAAATGCAAGTTTCGATGGATGGATGTTTGTTACTCAATCACGCCAGAACGGCTTAACGGATCTAGATGAAATTTGACACTGATACAGATTATAGTCTGGAACAGTACATGGGTTACTTTTTGTCCCAGAACAATATACAGTTTCCGTCGGATAGATTTGTATTTGTTTTTCACTAATATTTATATAAAAGGAATCCGTGACCTACTGACCTATTAATACATAGCTCAAACCACTGAACGGATTGACTTTAAATTTGGCACACAGATAGCCATTATGACTTAGTTATCCACTAAGAAGGGATTTTTGAAAAATCAATTTATCTTTTTATCTGTAATCTGTATCTATAAAAGATGACTGACAGACTAACTGACTTACTGTCTGACTGATCTGCTAACGCATACAACCAAGATTTATTGATTTATTCAAATCGCATGAAAAAAGGGTTGTAATTTGGCAGACAGATAGTTATTATAAAGTATTCATCGTAGTAGAACGCGTTTTAGAATATTCAACCCCCAAAGGGATGAAACAGGGGTTGTATGAAGAAATTGTATATGAGAGATGTATCAATTCAAAAATTCCCAGGATTACTCATCAACAAATATATAAACAGGTTTTAAAACATTAACATATATATATATATATATATATATATATATATATATATATAATTTATTTAACCTCCAGTTAAATGTCAGATAGACAAAAAAAAAATAATTAAAAAAAATTACATTCTACTAATACATTTTTTTTCTAGTACTGAATATGAATGAACAAAACCAAAACGCACAGAAACAGACGGACAGTCAAAAGAAGCAAACATGGGAGCAGGCCATCGCTCACATAAACCAGTTAGCTAAAGGATCTGCAAAGGAGAAGGTATCTATTATCTATACAAATAAATAAAGTGGAAGTGTCTGTTTGTAATGTCAGAATAACAACTTTTTACTAAATGCATATGAAATTATATACTGTACTTACAAGAAATAAACAATTTTTTTTTGTCTGTTTGTTTGTTCGGGCTGATTACCGAACTGGACTGATGTTGATGGGACTTTCACTGGCAGATAACTGTAGCCTTAGGTACTCGTTATAACATCAGCTATCTGCCAGTGAAAGTACCGAGAAAATCAGGCTAGCTGTTTTGGAGATTAGCCGAAATAGACAGACATACAGACAAAAAAAAATATTTTTCATAAGTATTTTGATGCTTTTTTATAGTTTTATTTAAAATGTCAAATATTCGCGTAAATCTAAGAAAGTATTATATTTTGATTTTATTATAAGTACCATATAAAGTTTCATATGACAGTTATTTTGACATTACAAACAGACACTTCAATTTTATTTATCTGTATTGATATTGTTATTATTATTTTTTAATTTTAATCTCTATTAATTTGTATTCAATAGAAGAAACAAAAAGAGCCCCAACAACAACAACAAACGCAACAAAAACAGGAGTTGCTGCGGAAAGAGAAGCAGAATGAGAAGCAAAATGAGAAAACTCAACCTGAAGTGCAGCTTTCGAAGAAGCAAAGGAAGTTGTTAGCGAAACAACAGGTATGTTTACAAATTTGTTTTACAGTATATATTAAATGCATATAATATATTCTAACGAAATTTAATATATTACGTGTATACTTTCATCTTTTTTTACACATTTTCATCTTCATTTATTCACATTGGGGACACAAATCCAAAGGATAAAAACGGTATGATGTGTTAAATCAGGCTATAAACTATCTCTATTCTGAATTTCACCCAAATGTTTAGCAATTATAGCGAGAAGAATACACACAAACACACACACACACATTAACATTTTTAGTATGCATTTATAATATTGTGATCAAAAAAAATACATAAAATAAAGAAAATAAATAATCAAGAATTGCTTTGTAATATGCAATAAATTCAATTATTATGATATGAATACGAAGATCCTAATATATGTTTGATATGAAGATGTTTTTTACTTAAAAGAAAATATTTCCCTTTTAACAGGCAGAAGAAGAAGAAAAAAAGAAACAGCAGCAACAAGAAGCGAAAAGTAAAAAGGAGAAAAAAGCAGAGCCGCTTAAAGTAGAAAATACAAAGAAAGATAAAAAGGAAACAAAGAAAGAAGACGCGAAAAAGAAGAAGGAAGAAAAGAAAGAGCTTAAAGCAGACGAGAAGAAGGGTAAAGAGAATAAACAAGAGAAGAATGGTATGTTGTATTTTTTATTATTGTTTTTTATGTTCAGTTGTAAATTTGTTTAAAAAAATACATTTGATATATTTTATTAAATAGTTATTAAATAATTACATGATAATTGCATTTTTTGGTACATTATAATAGAATATTTTTCTTGATTACGTTATGATGACTTTTGATATTATGAAGGTTTTTGGGTATTTAATTTTTTTTTTAATTTCAGCAACACAAACAACAAAAGTCAAAAATCAACAGCAACAACAACAACAAACGCAAAACAACAAAAAAGAGAAGAAGAAAGACACACAGAACAACAAGCCGCAAGTCATTAATATCACTCCTGATACTACAATAGAGGTGCTCAGTAAAAAGGTTTGTAAAATTTATGTGTACAGTTTTATCTTAGATTTACGTCACCATACAAACTTTCAGTCCCTTAAGGGATGAATTTCGGAATATAAGCTATCCTATGTACTTGCCAGGGTTTCAAAGTATCCTCTTACAAAATTTCATCTAAATCGGTTCAGTAGTTTCGGAACCTATTTGACAAATAATTTTTTCCTCTTTATAATATTAGAATAGATTAAAGCGGGGTTTCCCAACCTTTATCTGTTGGGCCTCCCCGGATTATAAAAAAATCTTTTATGCCCCCCTAATCCCTATATATTTTTAATATAATTATGATAAAAACAAACAAAATCTACCTCTTTATAATATTAGTATAGATATATGTATAATGTAGAATATACATAATATATTATTTTCACATTTTTTCCAGGGTCCATGTAACGCAGAGCCGGAAAAGCCAGCTTCATGCAGCATCATGGAGCAGCTCAGTAGCGGTGTGCAGGTGCGGTTGTTGTGAATTTCCTACTCTTCTTCTACGTCTTGTTCTTTGTACTTGTTACTATACTTGCTGTGTATTTTTAACTGGACCATGTAAAGCTCAAAAACTTACGTCTGTCATAGAATTTGTGGCACATATTGTCATCTCAGAGCTTATTGGTCCAAACGACCAATTTTACCGAAAGAGTTTTTAATACAGAACAATTAAAGTTTAAAGGTCAATTCTATTGGTAATAAATACATGTTTTACTTGAAAGAAGCTGAAAAAATGTACTTTTTCTATATATGTATTGTTTTAATATTCAGGTAGCAGACCTGAAACTACCCCCCGGGATAACGTTGACGAGAGTTCAGCCGAGCGAGAAGAAAGAACCGCCTACCATCAAATCTGTTGTAAGTACATTTAACTTTAATATTTCCCAATGCTGGACGTGGGCCTCCCTACAATAGAGGGATCAGACCATAGTCCGCCACGCCAATATAATATATTTAAGTATGAAGAATTTGAAGTTATACTCTTGGCGCGTTAGGAAAAAAATATTGAAAGTGATTTTGATGCAACAGGTTTAGACTACAGTATGAAATTAGTCGTTACTGGCTACAGTGTGAAGTCAGTCGTTAAATTTATCTTTAATATAGTGTGATGTCTTTATTCAATATATTTTGTGTTTTATACCATCGATCAAAGAATCACCGACAAAAAGTGTCCTCACCGAATGAGCGCCCATTTGAATATTTGAGCGCGTTTTTAGTTTTAAACCAAAAAAATTAATTAATTGGCTATTTTAAAAATTTGTGGGCCACCTCAAAATGTTGAGTGAACATTTTTTTTGTTTCAAAATTATTTTTTTCATATGCTACAAATTCTATCTCCAAGCTAAGAAAAAAAAATTGTCGCTTTACCCTAGTACACATACTCACACTTTTTATTTAAATTTAATGTATTTCCTATTATACGCAGTCATTATACGCAGTCATTATACGCAGTCGCTAGTTTACAAGTACAAGTAAGACGTTATTGGCAAAAATGCAATGTCAAATGTGCAAAAAAGTGTTGTCGAAAAACGGATCTCATTTCGTGTGTCAAGGTCCATGCCAGGGAAAATTCCATAGGACCTGTGTAAAAGGACTATTGGCTGACATGAAGGCGGGCAAGAACCGTTTATTTTGCAACAACTGCGAGGGATGTTCTACTGTTGATGATTCTGAAGGAGATGAACAGGAAACAGAGGGACATGGTATTGAAAAGATCCTTAAAGACATTCGAAATAAAGTCAGTGCAATTCCAAGCCTCCAAAAGCAATTGAATTCTATAACGGACAGCATGAGTGTACTGTCGGAAAAGTATGACACTTTAATGGCGGAACATGAAGAATCGAAGAAAAAAAATTCGTGATCTGGAAAAGTCCATAGTGAATACCAATAATAAATGTGTGTACCTGGAGAAATGTAACATGGCTCTTGAGCAAAAAGTGCACGAGTTCGACCAAGCTTCCCGTAAGCATAATCTAGAAATTGTAGGTATTGAACAATTACCTAATGAAAACGTTATGGCGGTGGCTAAAAAACTGGGAGATATCATAGGAGTGAGCAGCGCATGTATCGACTGGGTGAGTCGCCGCACGACACGCAAAATTAATGACAAACCAGCTCCGATTATTATAGGTTTTAAGACTTCAGGCACTAAAAGTCGGGACGAATGGTTAGCCAACAGGCGTAAGCTCAAGGAATTAAACAGCAGCGCGATCACCGGCGGATCTCAACGTAATAAAATTTTTATTAACGAAGATTTAACCAAAACATCACGAGAGCTGCTGTGGAATGCCAAGACACAGCTGAAGGAAAGATTTAAATTCATCTGGGTAAATAACGGCAAGATCTTAGTGAAAAAAGCTGACGGAGATAAATCTGTGTGGGTCAGGTCAGATGGCGATATTCGCGAACTGCTCAAAAAGTGAAATGTCTGTTAATAATTAACCTGTGTCTTTTTATAAGTATTAATTATTCATTGTTAAAATTCGCGTCTCTCAACAATCTAGATTTAATAACTAATAGTGCCATAAATGCTGTTTGTGTGAATGACCTTGAAAGCTGGATGTCAACCTTTATTAAGAAGAAAGACTTTTGTTTACTTCACATCAATATTCGATCATTAAAAAAACATTTCAGTGAGTTACTTGTGTCATTAGACAATAATTTAAAAAAAATAGATGTAATTGTTGTCACGGAGCCTAACATTAATTATGCATATTTATCTTTTTATAAAATTAATGGCTTCACGATTAATAGTTTCACTCGTTCGGGAAGAAGCGGGGGAGGGGTAATAGTGTACGCGCGGGAGGGGCTCGCGGCTCGGGTGTGCGGCCTGACGACACGTGCAGTGGCACAGATGCGCTCAGCGGAGTGCGTCACTATAACACTAACTCATGACTATGAACCAATTTATATAATTTCAATATACAGACCGCCTAAAATAAATAAACAAGATAAAACTTTGCAATTTCTAGAAGAATGTCGTAACCTATTAGAAAGTATACCCAATAACACGAAAGTAATTTTTTGTGGCGACATAAATTTAAACTTATTAAAAAATCGAGATAAACATGTCATAATGTATGAAGAACTTTTAGCTGAGTTTGGTTTTATCAAATGTATCGATCGAGTTACCCGTAGTGAAATCCTATTGGAAAACCTAGTAGAATCATGTCTGGATCATATATTCATTCGTGCACCATCGGCAAAAATAGATTCAGCTGTGATACACCATAAAATATCCGATCATTACCCGGTATCGGTTGCGGTGGAGTGGGAACGCGCCCCGTTGCATAGCAGTATGGACGCATCTGAGCACGAGTCGTCGCTGGGTTCGCGTTCCGAGGCTACCTCCCGCCCCCGCCCCCACCCTGCACAGCCTACCGCTAATAGCTCACGACTAATACGTGTCCTGGACAATCGTGCAGTACGAGAGAAACTATTATCGACTAATTTTGATGATCTACTATCAATTACATGCCCATTGAAGCTTTATGAAGCTTTTAGATTAATATTTTTAGATATTTATCAATGTTGTTATAGTACTAAAATAGTTTATAGTAGTAATAGAAATAATAAAGGCTGGGTTACGGAACATCACAAAAAATGCTTTTAGAAAGGGATAGACTATTTGTAATATGGAGTAATGAACCAAAAAAATATGATAAAACGATTAAGTTACACTAAATATAGAAATAAATGTAATAAAGTTATATCTAAGAGTAGAAATGAGTATGATAGGCAGAGTATATTAGATTGTAATAAGAATATAAAGAAGTTATGGGATAGAATACATGCATTAATGGGTGACAAAAGACAATCGTTAGATAGTTTAATAATAGATAATATGAAAAATCAAGGCAGTTTGACGGATATATGTAATAAGTTTGCGAATACTTTCACGGAAGAAATAGATAATATTAAACATGTTTGTAATGATAAATGGATGGATAGGGGAAACTATGTACAATACAAAGACGTATGCATGAGGTGGCAACCGGTGAATAGTAGGTATGTTAAACGAGTCATAATGAGAATGAACACAAACAAAGCACCGGGGAACGATCTCATGCGCATGTCTGATCTTAAGTTTGCTGTCGACAAGGTGTGTCCTGTGATCTCTAACTTGGTTAATCTATGCGTTCGTAACCATATATTCCCAACAATGTTAAAAGAGGCCATTGTACGCCCTATTCACAAAAAAGGAGACCCGAAGTCCTTTGCTAATTATAGACCAATAGCAATATTATCGAGCGTAGATAAAATCATAGAAAAATGCATAGTGAATCAAATAGGGGATTATCTTCAAAAGAATAATATATTAAATAAGTGTCAACATGGATTTCAGAAAGGAAAAAGTACGAACACTCTTTTGTCAAACTTTACTAACGAAATTAATAATCACTTAAATGAGAAAAAATTTGTTGTGGCAGTGTTCTTTGATTTTAAAAAGGCATTCGATACCTTAGAAACGGATACCCTTATAAATGCAATGGAGGAGTGTGGGGTGGGGGAGCCGCTGAACAAATGGTTCCGCGACTACCTGACCGCACGGTCCTACCGCGTGAAGGTGGGTGAGACGACCAGCGACGCGAGAGAGGTGAGGTGCGGGGTGCCGCAGGGCTCGGGGTGCGGGCCTGTGTGCTACCTGATGCACGTGAATAGCTTGTGCGGAGTACTGCGCCACTGCTCTGCGTACATGTATGCGGATGACCTGTGCGCAGTGCTCGCCGGCACTGATCTTGCCGAGACATGTCGTCTGGTTCAGCTCGATATAGAAGCAGTTATTAAATGGTCCCATGACAATGGTATAATCTTGAACGCTGCCAAAACTAATTTTTTGTTAATTCATTCCCCGTACCTTCGACCCCCTGATACTTTGCCTCAGATAGTTTCACATAGTTTCTCATGTATACATAGTAAAATGTCTAGTTGTAATTGTAAACCCATAGATAGAACCAAAATAGTCACTTACCTTGGGATGAAAATTGATGAAAACTTTTCCTGGTCCTCTCATATAGAACACATATGTAATAAATTGAGAGTACTATTAGGAAAATTTTATCACCTAAGTCTTAGAGTACCTCCTAGTACCCTTAAATGTTTATATACATCACTAGTTGACTCAATAATAAGCTATGCCCTTGACTGCTATGGTCTTACATTTAAAAGTTATATACAACAATTAGAAGCACTACAAATAAGATTTTTAAAATTAATTGTATCTAAAAACACCAAAAAGGGCTGTAAAGGTGATTATAACAAGCTGTTTAAAATTTGTAATATACTTCCTGTTAGCCTTAAACATAAATATTTACTTCTAGTAAACAACCATGGCAGTCTGGAGCGCTCTTTGTTGGTGACACATGCGCAAGGTACCAGGTCAGTATCAGCGGGAAAATATATTGTTCCAAGGGTACATAATTATTATGGCGATCGAACGCTGGATAAACGTCTACCGTATCTCATGAACAGTTTGCCCGCTGATATTAGACATGAACCAAGTAAAAGTAAATTCGCCAAATTGTTAAAAAAATATTATATGGACAGCTTAACATAATTTAACATACCTACTCAAAATATCATGATGTAATATATATAAATTTAATATATATAAATGTAAAATATATATAAATATCCTTAAATATTATAATGTAAGATTAATAACTGTGAGACTCTGATCCCACAGACAAACTGTGCAAACAGTTTTGTGGGTCCATTGCAAAATTAAAAGTATATCATATAGTGTAATAATAAAAAAAAAATAAAAAAAAAAAAATAATATTCACCCGGCAGCCCCTGTGGAAGCACGGCGCGCTGCCGACGGCGCCCACGCCGCTGACGCGCCCGCCGCCCGTCATCAGTGCGGACCCCTCGATGCTCGTGTTCTCCACGCACGCAGGTACGATACGCACTAGTGATGCAACGAATATTCGCATGTTTTTTGACATTCGCATTCGTATTCGCAAGGATCGATGCGAATGCTTGGCGAATGTGTTACATGACAAATAAAAAGGAAATTATATAAGGAATGAACAGACGAATGAAAATACAACTATGCTCTACTTATGTTTTTATATCACTTAGTCAATTTGACTAGGTATTACTTATATTGGACAAATGCAATAATACTAAACTAACCTCACATCACAACAAATCTTTTCGAATGAACTCTATGTCACTAACTTCGTTCATTCAACCTGTATCGGCTCGGCTATGTTCGATTTAAACATGGCCGACACGAAATGTCAAACCTGTCTGTCTGACATTTTGCGCGCACTTTGCTTGAAAATCAAAATTCGTATTCGCGAATATTGGAGATGAATATTCGCATTTGCGAATGTGAAAAATCGAACATTCGTTACATCACATATACACGCATAAACTGTCTGTCTGTCAGTCTGTTACGTTTTCACGCCTTAACTGCTGAAGCGATTTTGATGAAATTTGATATGAAGCGTGGGTGAGTCACTACTAAGTACTAATATTATGAATGCGAAAGTAATTCTGTCTGTCGTGTTGTACGTATTCGCTGTTGTGATATTGTTACGTATTCGCGCTTAAATCGCTGAACCGATTTTAATGAAATTTTGGTATGGAGATTATTTGAGAACCTAGGACGGACATAGGATAATTTTATCTCGGAAATCATCCATTAAGCGGGTGAAAAGTCTTTCAACTCGTTTTTCATTGTGAGTTGTAACAGATAACATTAACTATATCTGTACAAATAATGTTATTTTTTTTACTTTTTAGTATGTTTGTTTATCTATTTTGATTTTTGGTTCTGTTAAAATAAAATTTCAATCCAATTTTAATGATATTACCAACGAAATAATCACCCAATATTATTAGAAATGCGAAAATTTGTATTGGTCTATATGGCTGTGGGTTGGTTGGATGGATGGATTGTAATTTTTTATTTTTTGTTATTTGATTGTAATTATGTGCAAAGATAAATAAAATATTAAATATCTTTCACAGAAACTCCAAAAACAATCATTATACCGGAGCCTCCAGCGCCACAGCCGACGGGAAAATCAAAAAAATCCAAGAAGAAAGCTAAAAAAGCGGCTGAAGCGACCGAGCAGAAACAGGAGGGGTCCAAGATGGTCACTTTACGCAATCCTATGTTCCATCCAAACCTACCACCTGTTCAAATAACAAGTGCACCACCACAGAAAAAGTCCGAGATTCGAATCCCGGATCCCATCCCAATGCCGCCGACCCCCTGTCAAGCCACAATAACCCCCACTTCAAATGGAATGTACACCATAAGAAATCCTCTAATGTCGATGATGCATCAGCAAAACCTAATGGGTATCAGACAGCAAAACCCCCAAATGAACCCTTACCAACCCCAATACAATTATGTGAACCCTAACGTCTACACACAATCATACATAGAACCCCCGAACCCTTCCCCAAAGAACCCAGAAAACGATTTTCAAAATCGTATAATGAATCTAGCATCGTTCACTCAAAAAAATGACGAAGGTTACTCCCTATTTAAAACACCAGAAGACAACCCCCAAAAGAGCTTTCTGACCCCCGAATATTTTGAGGAGAAGAACCCCAAAGTGGTATCCCCAAACCCAATAGGCACTCGTCCGGACCAAAATAGAAATTTCGAGAATGAATCTCTATTTACAAATCCCATAAGACCAGAACCCATCGGTACGCCGTTGAAGAAGGATGAAAACCAATACTGTCTATACACCCCGTTTGGCAAAGAAGATAGAAATGTGTTTAGAAACGCCCTTTTTAACGAAAAAGCGGAAAATAAAAGTGATAATTTCGTCAACGGCGACCAATTGCCATATTTTCAAAGATTAAGAGCTGGTTCGAAGCTGAACAATGAAGTTACAATACATTACGTGACGGATTCAAAGTTTTATAAAGGGCAGGTATGATGTTCCAATTTGTATGGTACCATTTTGGTATTTTGTTGAAGTGAAAACTTGTATAGGCAGGTTTGTTTGTATGGGGAGTGTATTCATGTGAGTCGTCATCGACATGGTCACGTGACGTGTTGACGCTAACACTCAGAGTGCCGATAGATGTCGAAATCAGATAAATGTGATCAAAGAATTTGAATATCCAAAAATAACAACTGTGTGTTTATAGTTTTAAGTTTTCTCTTCTGTCGGCTGTCCTTGTGACTACTTTTTTATTACTTTTGGGGTGGATTTTTTTTGTTGCCACTGTTGGAGGTGGGATTTGATTACGAGGGATCAGGTTATAGGGCTAAGCATGTCTTTTGAAAACTTGCTGGGTTCTCTCTCTCTCAGACATGCAGGTTTCCTTACGATGCTTGTCTTCATACATATATTGATTTATTTATTTAATTTTCAAGCATTAATAAAATGTGATTTTTTTATCATCCATATGTTATTACTTAATATATATATTTATTTGTTTATAATTAAATTCTTAATTTTCAAACGCAATATATAGTAAAGTACTTTTTAATTACATTTGACACACAATTATATTTGATATTATCTGTTCTAATGTTATAAAGAGGAAAAATTTGTTTTTTTTTGTTTGATTGTTTGTTTGTATCGAATAGGCTCCGAAAATACTGAACAGATGTAGATGAAATTTTGTATGAAGATAGTTTGAGATCCTGGGAAGGACATAAGATAGTTTTTATCTCGCGGAAATCATACCTTAAGGATAGGAAAGTTCGTATGGGGAAGCATTTATATAATAATTATATTCTATATAATTATAACGGATTAATTTTTATTTCACGATCGTTTCCATCTCCAGGAGCCATGCGAAGTGCGAGGAGACGAGTCCCTGTTCTGCCGACCACCGTGCTGGCCCGACGCGTCCCACGCCCACGCCCACAGTGAGTGTCGCCTCAGTGCTTGTTTGTTCAAATCACCAACGTTCTCCTTCACCGTAAGACAAGTGGTGATCATGTTGGAAATGATTCGCACATGATAATATCAGATGCGAGACCCGGGAGTTGAACCCGCTTCACTCGGTTTCACAAGCGAGCGCGTTACCACTGGGCTACCAATGTTTTATATTAATTTCTAACTCTATTTCGTTATATTGCAGGCATGCCTCCCTCCTCACTGTCCTCCATGACGTGCGAGAGCGCCGGCGATAGCGGTGGGGCTTCGCCCCCACAACATAGACCTGGTAAATATTAATAACAGGCAACTCACCCTCGCTTCGACAAAAAAAAACCCACGGAATCCGTACATTCTTCCGGGATAAAAGCCTATGTGCTATTCCACACTATAATCTATCTGTGTGCCACATTTCATCCAGATCCGTTGAGACGTTTTGGCGTGATTGAGTAACAAACATCCATCCCCACAAACTTCACATATTAGTATGGATTATTATTGTTTTATTTATCTTATTTATTAGCGTTCCATACCTCAAACAAAGGAACTCTTATAGGATCACTTTGTTGTCCGTTTGTCTGTCTGTTAAGACGCTTTTTTCTCAGGAAGGTTAAAACTAATATCAAATATAAGCCCTGCAATCACTTGGAGCTATGAAAAAAATCAAACTTCTAAGTCGACGCGATCAAACGATACGGCCGGTGTATGTCGCCTATGCACACTTGCAAGGGGATCAAAACCTACATATAGGGTACTTAACGTTGACAAAAAATCATGAGATTTGTGGAAAATCAATGTCTTATAGTAAAGGGAAATATGAAAAAACCGTGATTTTGCAGTTAATCACAAAAAAAATTGCGAATATAAACTTGTTTCATGCTACGGAACCCTCGGTGTCCGAGTCAGACTCGCACTTTTTTAATTTATTTTTATCTTTTTTTTTAGAACAAACATCCGAGCTGGTGGTATCTTTACGGACTTACTTAACTTGACTTTTAATGTAGATTTTAAGAACAGCTAAAATCGCACTCATGACATCTTCTTAATATAAATAAAATAACTTTTTTTTGAAATTTTCTTACATTATATTTAATTTTTATTCATAATTTGTTGCCAGAATCCAGCGTATTTCTACCGGACAGAACAATAACGAACCTGTCAACACTCGAAGTGTCCGAACGAGAGATTGAATCTTTTAAACGATTCGACTTTTATTTCGAGCCGCCACAACATAAACCTAAAGTGCAACTGGACGTCAGAGATATTGCCAACGCGCTGAGGCAGAATCAGAAATAAAAACAACAATAATAATATAAAAACAACAAACAACAAGATATAAAACGAACAAAACAACCATGAAAAATTAATTACCTTGAATTATTGTTTTTTTATGATTATTGTTATGAAATGTAACAACGAAAACAATAATAATTTAAAATAATAAATTTTACATAAATTAATTAATAAATAAACCCAAAGTGTAACTAAACGTGAGAGATATTACCAACGCGCTGAGGCAGAATCAGAAATAAAAACAAGAATATAAAATTAATTATTTTGAATTATTGTTGTTTTCATTAAAAATAACAACAATAACAACAACAGTAATCATTTAAACAACAATAATTTATAGTAATTGATTTTATGTTTGTTATTTTTTTTATGTCACAGTAACTTTTTGTTCTTTATATTAACGTTATATATATTTTTTTATCGTTTTTAAAAATATACAAACAATCCAGATAATTGAATATACATTTGCCTCAGTGTATTTCCTTGTATGTAGAAACAAAAGAAATTCATTAAAATAATTTATGTATTTAAAAAACGAATACAACAATATGTAAGTAGCGCATTTTAATTTTATGTAAAAATGATTGTTACAATTAAAAAGAAGACATCTTTGAAAACTTTTAAAAAAATGATTCTACTCTATTGTAATTTGAAGTAAAACATGGACATACTACTAAAATCCTGACATGTAAGTAAAGGTGGTCTTTGTATGAAAAAATTTTTTTTTTATATATTGACTTGAAAGATAAATAATTATTGGACTGTCTGTTATTTTGTACATTTAATTTGTTTAAAACAAACGTGTATGTTATCGCGAGCTATGCTAGTTTAAAAAAAGACGAAAATCTCGATTTTGACACAAAAATATTAAGGACGAAGCGAATATTCGAAGACTGATTGTGCTAACTACAATAAATTAATGAAAAAAAATTATAATAATTAGACACATTATTATTATTACTAATTAATTAATGTGTATCAATTTATCAATCTCTCAACCATCCGATTGGTTGATCAATCGTGTTGGCAAAAACAACCACTCTAAATCCTACACACCGCTTATTACATTTAAATACTAAATAATTACTACTATTACATAATCTTTGTTACCGGTTGTTTTTGACAACCGTATATATTTGTCAACCAATCAATGGTTGATAGATTGATCAATTTTTGTTTTTTTTTTTAATTGATAAAATGATTATTGTAAGTTAGCGGATTTCAGTCGACAATAAGACCGGAACGGAGTTAATTTAAGCCACGTATATATCAATAGTAATAAATAGTATGCGAGTTTGTTAGTGTATCATCAGTAAAGGTTGTAAGATTAAATAAGAAATGTGTATTATAGATTATATTTGTTTTATTTCATTCCTTTTATCTCTTTTTGTGTATATCTATACATATAATAAAATTGTGGAGCAAATTTTTGGTGACAAACACCCGTGTTTGTTAGTGTTTTATGGTTTAAAAAATATATTTCGCCTAAAAGATTGAGAGGTCCACCACATAGATCGGAATCTAAGACTAGTTGGACTACTTTATTTAATAAATATGAGTAAAATGCAAAAGCGCCATCTATGAACATGCACCTCAAACACATCTGAATATTTTGTTAATTTTACATACACGCAAGGACGAATCAATCACGTTAAGGGCACGCTCGGCATGCCTACAGTCTTAATTTTGATTCAAAGGGTGATGTTATATCTAATGCTTAAATAAATTAAAAAACACCATTATACAAAATTACTGTTAACTCTCCCTGTCAGTGTAACTATCTTAGAAACTTTGTTTTATATTCTGTACACAGTAAAGTAGCTTGTAGGAATGTATCGATTATAAGTATGTCCACACTCTGATAGGCACCTTGCTGGTTTTCCGCTTTTGAGGACTGGATCCGCGCTTGCATACACGTCATAAAGTACCGAAATATATAACGCCATCTATTGACATTTATTTGAACTAATTTGTCTGTTCAGATATACGAGATATTAAATGTTCGGCAATTTTGGTCGACTTATTGCTTTAGTCTGCTATTACTTCAATTTTTGTCTCTCGGTAACAAATGATATCTATTTTCTTTACATCCTGGCATGCACATTTTGTTAATTAATTTTTAAATAAAATGAAAACAATTTCATCCACACGACATCTGGCGGGAGAAGAAGGCAAAATTCCACCATTTGAAGGCCTTGAAGCTATTTTTCTTAAATCGATATATTTACACAGCGCCATCTATGAACACACCAAGGACAAATTAAATTGATATTGAATGGAAATTAATATTTTCTTTCCTTTTTTGGATTATTTTATAAAATAAGTATATTATGCCTTTTGGGTTTTTTATTTTTACATAATACGTAACGCCATCTATTGCCATTTAATTCAACTAATATTTCTTAGTTCCTGATCTTAGACCAAACCCCATGACTTATATACGGACAACAAATTCGAACTTACAATTAGGGTGCCGACATTAATTCGCACTACTATTGAACGAGAGCGAAAATCGTTCTTTAATATGTTGGTTCTAGTCCCCTGGTATTTTGAGCGATTTACATTGGCATGTAAGATAATAAGCAAAAAAATTGCTTATACCTTTTTTGGTTTTTGTTTTGGTATTGTATGTTGCCTCAAAAATCACAAAAATAGATTTTGGCAAATATCTTTAATAGTATATCAGCAAAGATAGATATAATAAAACAGTAACAAACCGAAATCTGTACATGAATTATTTTTAAGAACAAAGACTACCATATTATGTAAATATAGACCCCAAAACAATAGATATTCAATTTTTTCTCTGTTTCTCTAATTACTCTTGATGCTAAAAGTACTGAACCGATTTGAACCAAATTTTGTGTAGATATAACTTATTACTCGGGTCAACATTTAGGATATCTTTTTACTACATGAAAATATCATTCCCACGTAAAAACACAATTACTTGTTCTATCGAGTCTCTCTTAGAAAACATGGCTAAAGCTGGCTAAACGAAAGATTTATATATAAAAACAATGTACTCGAAAACTGTACATCTTAAAAAGGTCTACACAAAAAACTCTGGTGATCAAATAAAACAACAAATCATTATAACATATTTATTTACTTATAGTATATTTAAAATGTCCTTACATCTGTTTATAAAACAGTGATTAATAGTTATTTCTGATATATAGACATGATATCAAAACGTTTCCAACATTTTTCTATGAAAGTCGCCACCATTTTATATTTTCGAAGTGAAAACTTGTATAGGTTTGTTTGTATGGGGAGTAAATTCACGTAGGTCGTCATCGACATGGTCACGTGACATGTCAACGCTAACACACAGGGTGCCGATATACCAGATAACACCAGATAAATGTGAACGGTTTTAATTTACACATTTTAATTTAAGATCAAACCATTAGTTTGAATATCCAAAAATAACAACTGTTTGTTTATATTTTTAAGTTTTCATTTCTGTCGGCTGTCCTCGTGACTGCTTTTTTTTCAAACAGCGCACAATGGAACTCGTATGTATATATTCGTACTCAACATACACACGAAATAACAAAAAAAAATTTACTCAACGTTTTGAGGTGGCCCACTGATTTTTAAAATAATTAATTTCAATTTTTAGTTTAGATGAAATTTTTTTATTATATAAACATACAAGAATTGACGAATATAGTCATTTTCTACTCAACTTTCACTGTAGTACAAAAAAGTAACATGTTTTTTTTCATTTTTTTTAAATTACAATAATGCAATGTTAAAAAATAAAAATTACTAAATTCGTCAAGTCTTAATTGTTTACAAAGATGATCGCGCGAAAAAAAACTTTTCCATTCAAACCAAAAATATAAATTATTTATTTAAAAATCAGTGGGCCACACAAAGTGTTGACAAAATTTTTTTTTTTCAAAAATTTTGTTTTTTCATAAGCTACAAACAAATTCTACCCCCGAGCAAAGAAAAAAATTTTTTTCTCTCCACCTAATGTTTATATGTATATATATGTTTGTATGTACATATGATACTGTGTGTATGTCTAGTCGAGTGCGTATCTCCTGCGCTTGCGGCGCGGCGCGCAGAGGCCGGCGTGCGCCTGCGCCGCCACCAACATGTTGAGCTGACATTGCGCCTGTAACATACACACATACATATAATTATATAATTAGTGCACTAACAACATCGATCAAAAAAGTACTAGATAAACACAATCAGCGACAAAGAATGTCCTCACCGAATGAGCGCTCGTTTCAACATTTGAGCGCGTTTTTTTTGTGAAAACAACTTTAAACACTGCACTTAAGGTTCAATTTACATTGTCGACTGTAGTATATTTATTTTAACTAGAATTACCTAAACACAATCGGTGACAGTTTTAAGAGAACTTTTGCATAGGATTATGTGTTTAGTACTTTTTTCGTCGATGACTTACAATAATAATAATGTATTCATTATCTATGAAAGAAAACCCTCCATTTGTATAAAAGACAGCTAAAGAATCGTATGTACTTTATATCTATACATAATAATAATAAAATTCTAACAGAGTCGAATCTGTACATTAAATATTTTTTGGAAAATCTTATCGAAATAGTCATTATTATCGATAGAGGCCGAATCTATACTTTTTAGAATTTTTATGTCTGTCTGTCTGGGAATGCGTGACAAGAAAACAACTGGACAGATTTTGTGAAATTTGGTATGATGATAGCTGGTCATCCGGGCGATGGAGGAGTGGAGGAGGTGGGAGTGGAGGGAGGAGGGAGTGGAGAGAGGAGTGGGCATGTGTCCTGCAGTTGTCAAGGGATCGAACTATACGTCACCTCCTCGTGCATCTCCTTGGCCATGGAGTAGACACTGTGTGAGGAGCTGTTGTACATCAGCGCGTTGCTCAGCATCAGCAGAACCGCGCGCTGGAACTGCGCCGTCGTGCTGCACACACAGACACACAACACATTTTTTTTCAATTCAATTCAATTCTCTTGTCAAAGCGTGCCAGTTGAGCACAAATTGCTTCGCCAATGTCACGTAGAATGGAGAAGACACGAAGCAGATTGATTGGTAAACAAGACGATTTGTTAATAAGTAAAATCTGATATTATGTAAGTTTTCACTTCAAAAAAAAAATTTTTAACACAAACTCTGTAACTCACTCAGGGTGACTGGAAGAGATCTCTCCTAGAGATAAGTCCACCTTTGCTAACGAATTTTATTGTTTGTTAACGTCTGTATTTTACATATAAGTGCAATAAAGAATACTATATAATATTGTTATTTTTCTGTTTTTCCAAAATATTATAATACGTAATGTTGTGTTATGGTATACTTAAAAGGAATTGTTCATGCTATTTTTGATAAAACTTTAGCAAATGTACTAGCAGTTTTCATTAAGGTAATAAGAGGAAAGTGACAGAATTTTTAATACAGGATTATTGGTTTAAAAATATCAATTCTATCTGTATTAAATACACGTTTTACTTTAATAAAGCTGAAAAAAAATATTTTATCTATATATGTATATAAATACTAGCAGAATCCACGGCTTTGCTCACGCTAAAACTGCGAAAAATCTAAAAAGATAGTTTCACAGAAACTTTCATCCCCTATTTAAAAAAATGCAAAACACGTATTTATTGAATTTTATTAAAGAGCATTAATACCAAATTGCAAGTAATTCTGATCATAAATATTTTTTGGATTGTATTATAACGTGTTCTCCTGTGGGAATGAGATAATCTCCCGCGGTAAAAAGTAGTCTATGTCACTCTCCAGCCCTCCAACTATCTCCACACAAAAAAAAATTACGCCAATCCGTTATTCCGTTTCGATGTGAAAGAAGGACAAACAAACAAACAAATATACTCTCACATTTATAATATTAGTGTTGATTTGTTTGTGAAACAGAGGACAAAACCTCTCTACTGTAAAGTACAACAAGTATTGGTTGTTTGAACAAATAAGCAATAATAATATAATTTTAACCATGTAGGAAGTGTAGTAGTGTGATTGGAGGGTTGGCGTGTGTGTGTGTTTGATCGTTTAAATTAATTTAGTTGCATGCACTAAACATAGATGGCGTTACTCGTCTTCTACATCACGCTTTCGTTTCGTTATATCTCAAACTATAAGATAGTTTTATTTGTATTCAATAAATATGATTAGTTAACCGAGTGCAGTTTAGCGACAATGTGACAACAAAAAGTTGTGATTGTACAAGCAGTGTGTATGATGTGTGTCTGTATATACATATAAGCGAGTGGACATGCGTGCGAGGAATATTATCCTACCGTCGTACTGTTAAACTATATACTTTTAAATACTTGATTATTGTATATAAACTTATAAAGTGCTGTTTATTGTACAATAAGCTGTTAATGTAATTATATATAAATAAACAAATGTAAATGTGTATGTATGTGTGTGTGTGTGTGTATGTATGTGTGTGTGTGTGTATGTATGTGTGTGTGTGTGTGTATGTATGTGTGTGTGTGTGTGTGTGTGTGTGTGTGTGTGTGTGTGTATGTATGTGTGTGTGTGTGTGTGTGTGTGTGTGTATGTATGTGTATGTATGTGTGTGTACGCCTCACCGTATGTGTCCGGCGTCGATGTCGCGGCGGATGTGCGCGAGGTCCTGCGGGCGGCGCACGACGGCGCTGTAGCCGGGCGCCTCCTCGTCCGTGATGGGCCGCAGGAACAGCGACGCGTACTTGTGCGCGCACAGCCTGCATTCGTGGGACATTAACACACAGCACCATCTGGTTCCATGGCAAGCTACGAGGCTTGTGTATGTGTATGGATACCGGATAGCTGTTGATACACTACACATATATAACTTTATATACATACATATTATAAATATAAACACCCATCCATCCGTCCATCCATCCATCCATATAAAACGTAACCATGTCATCCTTATTCGCCTTAAGGCCACAGGAACCAAGAGAATCATCCGCAAACAAATATTTTCCAATACCTGCTATACACCAACATGACACTCTTCCTCCACAAGCGATGCTGCCTTTCAGCATCAGACCCACTCGGCGACTCCGGCGCACTCTCTGACCCTGAACACGCTGGAAAATATAAATATATTTTTTTTATACATTATATAATATGTTTTAAGTCCTTTCTAACATCCCACTGCTGGGCGTGGGCTTCGATGCATGGAATCAGTCTCGGCGGTCCGTTAACAGTAAAACAAAACCCAATACGATTTCGAAACATTAAAGACTCATCTGGTGTTAAACCATTTGCATTAAAATATTTTATCTATATATAAATAGGCAAAGACAAAAAAGTTCAGTACTTTTTACTCGTCTGTTTGTCAACTAATTTTCATATTTCTTTATTTAGTTGCTATTGACGAGCTTTAGTGCTATCAATAAAAAAAATTAAAACAGTTTTTTATATATAGATAGGTAAATTCTATTCATAAAGATATATTTTCTACAAATTTTCAATAATAATATTAAAATATTACAATTTGACCTAAATACATATGTTTAAAAATAGTTAAAAGAATTTGACATAAATATAAAAAAAATAAACCACTAAACTTTACAAAAGTCATTTCAATTCGCAAATAAATAAAGAACCCACTTCTGGAGTCAGACTTCTTTTTTCTGGAATAATCTCTTTTCTTCTTCCCATCCTTCTCTTCTTCTCTACTGAGCTGAAAATTAAGAGAAAAAATAATTCAATAAAGCATAATTCTATAGCTTCTTCTTCCAGAACGATCACATTCTAGAAAAACTATTAAATGCAATAGCTACGCCGATTTTAGGTAGATATAAATTAAAAAAAGAACACATAAATTTAAAAAAATAAGTACGGCCCTCGTACCTTTAACTAAAAATATATTTTTTAATCTCAATACCATGCATTTCTTTCAAAATTTACGGAAAAAAACTTATCGATATGTTTCAGCGTGAAAGAAAATAAGCAAACACGCTCTCCATTTATAATACAAACTAAGATTTATAAAAAAAAACTATACCTCCATAGGCGTGTCGTCATCTGTCTCTGTATGAGTGTCTTCTTCTACCACTTCTTCTCTCTTCACTTCTGATAATTCTTCTCTCATCATCTCCTTGAGAGGTATTGAGTCCTAAAATAGATTATCGATATTTTAGTCGAATATATTAACAAAATATAATCAATTAAAACTAAATCGATTTTTATTCATCATCAACAAAAATTTTGCGCTAAAAATAAAAGAAGAAATATAATACAAAAAAAAGAATATAAATACCTCAGCATCTTCATCTCCACCCTTTTTGCTATCTTCATCCACTTTTTCCTCTATAGTCTCTTCTTTTTTCTCTTCAACAATTTCTTCTTCTTTAACTTCTTCCTTCACTTCGGGTTCTTCTTCTTTTTTAATATCTTCTTCATGTTTAACCACTTCCGGTTGTTGCTCTTCTTCCGGCACAGGCTTTTCAGCTAGAAAAAAATAAATGGTATAATTTTCATATCATTTTAATTTAAAACATTCAAAATTATTACTTTTTGATCGTTCTTTTAAACCTGCACTTAAAACTTTCTTACTATTAATAATAGTGTTAGCTATATCATAAATTATAATAATGTATGTTTGTTTATGTCACATTAATTAATCCTAACTTATACATACATATAATTAAATAGTAACTTACCGAAATCTATACATGAAACATATTCTAAAATCAAATGACTAATGTATTGTGTACAGAGTAAAGATACCAAAACAATAGTTGTTAAATTTGTTTATTTGTCTGTATGTCTGTGTGCATTTCACGCATAAAGTACTGAATGGATTTTAAGTACATTTCTTTATAAATATAATAATTTTATATATATATATATATATATATATATATATATATATATATATATATAATACGTACTTGAACAATGCAGGCGAATCCACGCGAATAAACGAAATTATTAAAGTTAAAAAATAAAATACCTTCTTTTTCTTCTTCTTTTACTTCTTCCTCTGGCAACGGTATGTCTTGTGGGTCGGGAACTTCTGGTTGGGCTACGATTGTTTCTTGTTCTGGTTCCGGTTCAGGTTTTGGTTCCGGTACTGCGGTTACTTCTTGGTTGTTTTCCTCCACTATCGTTTGTTTTGGTTCTTCTTCTGTTATTGGAGTTCTGAAATGAGGTTTTAATTTTGGTGATTTATATAAAAATAATATTTAGTACAGATGATGTAAGAACATTTAACTCATTAAGTGTATGGTAATGCTTTAAAGATATTTTAATTATATATTTTATCTGTGGTCGCTTCCGCCTTCTCACTCTGAATATAGCCGTTCTGGTTTTATTTTCAAGTAATAATAAATTTTAATATTTGTTTCCGGCAAGTTCACTGCTACGAGCGATATTGATAATTTTTCTTTTTTTTGTACTTAATTCTACATTATAACAAAAAGATTACCTCACTTTACGGAAAAAGATGTTATAATACAACCCACAACAACTCATCATACCTATGTATGTATGTATATATATATATATATATATATATACATACAGTCTACCTATTCCATACAAACCGTTAAAAGGTACCGAGAGACGAACCCGAGCGCAGCGAGGGTGAGTAGTAAATATTATAAAATTATTTTAAAATTATATAAAGTACATACGGTTCTTCCACTCTCTCTTCTATAGGTGGAGTTTCTTCTTTTTCTTCTATAATCTTCTCTACTTGAACTGTTTCCGGTTCTTTCGTTTCTTCTTTAATCTGTAATTAATTATTATTTATATAACTAGCACACAAAAAAAAGTAGTAAGTTTATATAACAGAAAGGATTATTAAGAAAAAATAAAAAAAGCAGTCACAAGGACAGCCGACAGAAGTGAAAACTTAAAACTATAAACAAACAGTCGTTATTTTTGGATATTCAAATTGTTTGATCTTAAATTAAAATGTGTAAATTAACTGTACACATCTATCTAGTTCTGTCATCTATCGGCACTCTGAGTGTTAGCGTCAACACGTCACGTGACCATGTCGATGACGACTTACATGAATTTACTCCCCATACAAACAAACCTTTTTTTTTTTTTTTATGTCGGGAAATGCATTTACGCATACCACCTGATCCCCCAGGTGGTGATGTGGGGCTCACCGGCTAGAAGAGCCGGCACTACCCACTAAAACCCGACATTCCCCTCCCCTCCGCCTTAATGGGACGCCGCAGGATCGCTTGCGCATAACTACTACGGCGCCCCGGCGGCAGGTCTGCCAACGGCTGACCACCATACCGATGGGGCTGCTCCACAGTCAACTCTGCTACACCAGAGAGGTACCCGGAGCAGCCCCATTGAACCGAAACTCCGCCCACCGAAGTGGGCCACCTCCAATCGGCTGCAGAGGACAGGGAGAGCGGCAACGAAACACCGACACTCCTCTTCCCCTGCAGCCCCACCGCGTCCGCCATCAAACGGTGGCGGCCCCGTCTAGGCCGCGGAAGGTAGGGAGAACGGCGCACCGAAATACCGGCACTCCTCTCCCGCCGCGGCCTACTCCTCCGCCGGATGCGGGCCTGCGACCACAGTCCCGCAACCGGCACCCATCATCCGGTTGTGGGACCAAGCGGTCCCACCATCGGTGTCCGCAACGTCTTCGGCTCGAGTCCTAGACGAGCGGCCCCACCCAAGCCATTTGGTCCGCGCCGGATTTCTCCGGTACCACCCGCCGCCCTAAGCGGGTGGCATTCCCCTATCCGCCACCTGGGGACGCGCCCGGTAGGAGTTGGCTTCTCCCCCGGGCCATACAAACAAACCTGCCCTTACAAGCTTTCACTTTAAAAATTGTCAAATCTCTGCTACACGCTTTCAACGCAAAAATTGATGAACGGATTTCGATGAAACTTTACGATTATGTATATAATTTATACATCAGAGTAAGACACAGGCTCTAATTTAAAAAGATATAGTAATTGATAAATGAACAACGCGACTGGCTGGAGCTACCGATATTCACTAATCTATACATATAACAAAATCTAATCAAAATCGAATCTGTACATTAAATATTTTTTGAAAGATTATTGAAATAATCATAATTATCGATACAGAGGCGAAATCTATAGTTTTAGAATTTTTGTATGTCTATCTGTCTGTCTGGGATCACGAGAAAACAACTGGACAGATTTTGATGAAAATCCGTATAATGATAGCTGGTTATCCGGGTCAACATATAGGATACTTTTTACTGCGGGAAAATATCTCATCTCTGAGAAATCTATACTAAACGTTAAAAAGTAACATTTTATATTTAACAGCTATTTAAATATAAACACCTTTTGTTCATCAGGTTGTATAACTTTAATTTCCGGCGTCGGAAATTTGACTTCCGGAAACACTATTTTCACTTCCGCTTCCGGTTGCGGCTGTTGTTGCGGTTTCGGTTCCATCTCTTCTTGTATTTCCTGTGTTTCTTCTATCTGTGGTTCTTCCACCTAATAAATGTTAAAAATAAGAAACTGTTACCGCATCACGAAAAAACCACTGGAGGGATTTTTATGAAATTTGGTATGATGACAGCTGGTTATCCGGGTCTACATATAGGATACTTTTTATAGCGAGAAAATATCTCATTTTTGAGAAATCTATACTAAACCTTAAAACGTAAGTAGGGACGAACACGAGCGGAGTGAGGGTGAGTCGCTAGTAATATTATAAAGAGGAAAAATTTTTTTTGTAATAATAACCCAATAAGCTCCGTAACTACTGAACCGATTTACATGAAATTTGGTAAGTATATAATTTTAGACCATGGGAAGGACATAGGATAGTTACTATCCCGCAAATCACCTTTTAAGGGGGTGAAAATGCGGATGAAAGTTTATACGGGGAAGCATTAGTTCTATTGGCTAAAAGGTAGCTAGAGACTCGAGCACAGCGAGGGTAAGTACACTAGTATCCGTAATTTTAAAAAAACCATAACTCGTAATCTATACTACATAATAAAAATTGAAGTGTCTGTTTGTAAAGTCAAAATAACAGCTTTTTACTAAATACGAATGAAATTATATACGGTACTTATGAGAAAAACACAATTTTTAAAATTTCTGTCTGTCTGATTGTTCCGGCTAATCTCCGAAACGGCTGGACTGATTTTGACGGGACTTTCGCTGGCAGATAGCTGATGTTATAGGAAGTAATATAGGCTACTTTTATTTTAGAAAAAGAATGATCGTTCTGCGCAAAATATTAAAACGTGCTTAGGGACGCACCCGGGCGAAGCGAGGGTAGGTCACTGTTTTATTAAAATAAAAACCGGGATTACGTATTTTCCTATTATTAAAACAATTTTCACAATCACACCATAGGTTTATAGTTTCACAGTTTATCTGTTACATACAAACGGACAAACATCACAATCTATATATAAAATACATATACAAAAGACATACCGTCTGTATATTGGTTGTTGTAAAACTTTCTTCTGGAACAGATTCTTCTGCTGTCGGTTCCTCCTTAAAAGATATGTTAATTTAAACACTCTATATCTCTTTCGCTGTAGACGAAGACATGTTAGTCATCTCACTCACTCACTCTCTATCTCTGTCTCTTTCTTACTCTCTTATAATGGCGCATCTCTTTCTCCTTCTTATAAACTATTTTGTTGAAGACAAACATATAATAGTCATGTGGTATATATGTATATAATTATCGTTCTTAATCTTATTATCTATTTCATGGTCAAAAAAGACACATTGATATCTCTCTCTCTCTTTATCTACATATCTCCATCTCTATCTCTTTCTCTCTCACACACATTTTCTCTCTTTCTATTACAAATTAAAAAAATATAATCATTAATTATTAAAAAAAAACTATTTTAATACCTTTATATCTTCAACCACAGCTTCCATCATCTCCGGCTCTGGTGCTACTTCGTCCTCTTTTTTGGAAACAGGTTTTTCCGTTATACTAAAACATACAAAATTAGTATTAGCAAGTAAATCGTGATTTTTTTTGAAGTGAAACTTCTTTAGAATCGTTGTGATTTGAAACTCGATGAAACGAAAATGCGACACTAGAAAGAGACAAACACATTAATACACAGGATTAAGCCGGCGAGAGAATGAGATAGAATACATTGCCATGTTGCCATGGTAACCGTTGTTATTGTCTGACAGATATATATTGCTTTGTATCGGCTGGCACCGACTTCGAAATTATTTGATTAGGTATGTATAGTAAATGAAAACTACCAATCAGTTATTTTTTACTTTTTAGTGCTTTTGTTTGAAGTCGGTTTTTATTTTATTGTTAAAAAAAATTATTTTCCCTTTTTAGTGTAGACAGTAGTAGCAAAGTAAGAATTCTAGCGAATTGTCGAATCAAACAAAATAAGCCCAAACTCAAAGTATCTACTATTAGCCGTTGAAGAGTTTCACCTATCCGCCTTCTGGCCTTACCATCAGATCAGGTCAACAATACCGAACCACTGTACTATCAACGGAAATAGAAACACTTGCAATGTTTCAAGTCAATATGACAATTAGAAGTAGGTTAAATGCATCATTAGCTATTTTTCCACCCTTAGGGGTGGTATTTTTTTATTTGAAATTTAAATGGGACCAATCTGGAAGTATACACTTTCAAACAACACAAAAGTTGTCCAAATCGGTTAATAAATGACGGAGTTCTGAGGTAACAAAATAAAAAAAAAACAGCCGAATTGAGAACCTCCTCCTTTTAGAGGAAGTCGGTTGAAAAGGACAAACAAACAAACAACCAAACAAACAAACAAACAAACAAACAGACACACTTTCACATTTATAATATTAAGTTTAGAAGCATGGATACAGACTCACCGTACAGTCCCCTTGTGTAGAGCCACTGGCGGTATGTGTATGTCTATATCTCTAAACGCGTAAACATCCTCCGCCTTTATTTCTATATCGTCTATATCAACCGCTGGAACACCGGACTGGCTGCTTGCTGTGGAACACCCGAGGGATATTTTAACATGAGGTTATACTTGTTGAAGTTCTACTTCTTTTGGCACGGTTGGGAAAAACAAATGAAAGAATAATTTTTTTACAATGCGCGCGCACACCGACAGCCAAAAAGCGACATGATGAAGTTAGCTGCATTCCTTTTACAAACAAAGAGTTGTGACATACGGGATGAAATTTTTAGCTATTTTTGTTCTGTTACGCCAAAGAAGTGTAACTTCTTACGTGCGTACATAAGTACACACATACGTTTTTTTTTACAGACATTGCCTACCTACAATTTTATATTTTAAATAAAACTATCCTTTCGCGGATTTCGATTTTTGGTCCCCGACGTTTCGAATGCTTTAAAGCGATCATGGTCACGGGAGAGACTGAAGTGTTAGACGTCTCAAAGGCATTGTATACTTAACACTTGAACTTACTTAACACTTAAAGACAGCCTACCCGCGAAATAAAAAAATGAATTCAAAAAATTCAAAAATAAAACAAATCCGCGAAAAAATCCAAAAAGATAGTTTTATTAAAAATTGATTTCAAAAAATTTAAAAATGCCTTACAATAAATATTTGTTAATTTTAATTGTAAGCATTTTTATTTTTTTTATAATAACTTGTAAGACTGTATATTATGGATGTATGTATATACATATGACGGTATGATGAGTTATATATCCCTTACTTGAGAAATAATTGATGCCTTATACATACTCCCACCCCCATTTTCCCCAAGTTTTCATTCCTTTAGGGATAATTTCCGGGATAAAAACTATCTTATGTGGTATATACTGGAATGGTTGGAGATCCTGGGAAGGCCCAGGATCTCCAACCATTCCAAATTTCATCTAAATCGATTCAGCCAATTCCTATTCCAATACAAAGAAACATACAAAAAAAATGACTTTATAATATTAGTATATAATATATAGATATATAAAATAAAACAGTCATACACAAACCTTTCAACTGATGCTCAATTTGAACCAATTGACTCTTTATATGTTCGATAGCTGCGTGTTTACTCTCTTGAGCGTGGGGTTGTTCCAGCAAGAGAGATAGAGTCGGAGCTCCTGCGGAAGGAGATACTGAATCTGTAAGAGAAAGAGAAACGAGAATTTATATATTCAGCCCTCTTTTAACGTCCCACAGCTGGGGGTGGGCTTCCCTTCAATACGAAGGATCAGGCCACAGTCCACCAAACTGGGCAACTGTATATTCTTCTTTTAAACTACACTAAACGATAATCTCACAAAGGAGTAACACCCCTATGATCCCAACTCCCAGGCTGTCACTGAGAATTTCATGTCAGTTTTTTTTTTTTACATATATTATATTGTCAACTAATCATTCTCTAATAAATATGTTTTCTAAAACCTTAGCCTTTGATATCATTTCATCAACATATCTGTTAAAAGAACATATGCTCGCAGATTTCCCTTACAACCAAAAAAAAGAACCGAGACTCGAACCCTCAGAGACATCAAATTAAATTATACGTTCTAAATCATTAAAAATATTTAAAAAATCTGTTAAAATTTCTCTAAATGAGAAGTTGATATTGTACAACATTTATATTAATTATAATTTAAATATGTTTTAGTATAATAATTTATAGATACATATTATATACATATATAGATTAACTGCCTCGGTGGTGTAGTGGCTAGCATGTAGTATGAGAGCGACAGGAATAGAGAGTGCACTTGTGTCTGCGCGTACACTTGTGCACTATAATATCTCCTGCGCAGTTGGCTAGTCTCAATGAGATTGGCCGCCGTGGCCGGAATCGGCTAGGAGAACATCATCATCATCATCATCACATATATAGATATATGTGTAGAATTTCTAAGTATTAGGTTGTATCGTGGTATGTATTGTATATAATATTTAATATTTACATCACCCGCCCTCTATAGTCTACCATATTTCCTAACCCAGAGGTTGTCTAGAACAGATTGCATATAGCAATAAGACCGCCTTTTGTGCAAACTTTTATTTTTGTTTTTTTTTTATATATATTTTCGTTACTGTATTTACTTTATGATTGTGGTGTACAATAAAGTATAAATAAAGAAATATAAAGTGAATACTTTCTTTTGAAGTTAGTTAAATTAGTATTATATTTACCAACAACAGTCGCTGGATGTGGAATATGCTGTGGGGTGGTCACTACCGGGGAGGACTTGAGTAGTGATGTCAGTAGAGGCGACGATGGGGGCGCTGTGGTCGCTGGAAAAATCAAATAATTATAAATAAAAAATTTTAAAAACCCCATACGCAAATTAATTGTCATTTAACGATAACTATGGCACGGTTGAAGCACTTAATCGAGTAATCTTACGCCAAAATGCCTTACATCATTTTGGAAAAGAGCTGATACTCTTACACTGCTGGATCGATATTAACCAAACATATAGCTAAGAACCACCGCAATAAAACTGGGATTGGGTCAAACTTATAACGCCCCTCTCTTTTTGACTCACTCTTCTGCGACGTGGGTTAAAAAAAAAGTTTAAAGTAAGTATGAACGTTTTAATTATTTTTAACGGAACCGAATTCTTTTTCTAAAATAATAGTAGCCAAGTTAATCTATATAACATCAGCTATCTGCCAGTGAAAGTCCTGTCAAAATCGATCCAGCCGTTTCGGAGATTAGCCGAAACAGACAGACAGACAAAATATTTAAAAGCGTGTGTTTCTTATTATTACCGTATATACTTTTTAGTACCGTATTTAGTAAAAAACTGTTATTTTGACATTACACATAGGACACTTTGATTTTATTTATCTGTATAGATATCAATATAAGTAGCAAAAACTCACGAGTAGTAGGTGGTGGTGTCTGTGAAGGCCTCCATGGTCTCTCTGCTCTTGCTCTTCTTTCTTCTCTTTCTTTAAGCCAAGCAGCTCTCCGCGCATTCTCCCTCTCCCTCAAACGTTTGGCTGTCTCTATCTCCGTCCACAGCTCCTGTATACGCTCGTCTGGAGTTGATGGACTGCGTAGTTCTGTTATTTCATTCTGAAAAAAAAAAGATGTTTTTCTTCTTATATTCAGTCTTTTTAAACGTCCCACTGCTGAGGGTGGGCCTCCCTTTAATACAAGGGGGATCAGGCCATAGTCCACCAAGGTGGCCAAGTGCGAGCGGACTGAGCATGTCTTTTAAAAGCTTGCTAGGTTCTCTCAGACAAGCAGGTTTCCTCACGATGTTTTCCTTCACCGTAAGATAAGTGATAATCGTGTTGGAAATGCTTCGCACATGAGAATATCAAAGGTGCGAGACCCGGGATTTGAACCCGCTTCACTCGGTTATCGCTACCCGCTACGCCATTTTATAGAAATTCTCACGTTTTCTTTAGATTTGCAATCTCTTAAGTATCAGTGAGAAAATTAATGCTACTCGATATCACTTGTTATAAATATTTCATTGGTACAATTTTTAAAAGTAGATTTAGTATAAAATATATTGTACAAAGCACCTCACGTTTTTTTTATAATAACATTAATTTTCTCATTAATCATATTTTTCTTTTGCTAAAAATCTGCTGTTCTTTAGTTTCGTTCATCATTAAAGTGTATTTTTTAGTTTTTAGGTTTCCATACCCAAAGGGTACCAATGGAACCCTATTACTATGTCTCCGCTGTCCGTCCGTCTGTCTTTCAGAGGGCCGAATCTCGTAAAACGTAATAGGTAGAGTGTTGACATTTTCACAGATATGTATTTCTATTGCCGCTATAAAAACAAATAATAAAAAAAATACAAGAAAAATATTTTTTACGTTTTTTTATCAATCATCGCAGTAATTAATATACTACATACATAGAGTAAAAGTCATATTAATAAAAAGTACATGTACGAGTATGATGGTACGCGTGTGCGTTTTCGACTCGCACTTGACTAATTTTTATTTAATTACACAAGCAAACTGTATCAGTGACAGTACAAAACTCACTTTAATCTGGTCATACTGTTTTTCCATTTCCTTCAGATTCTCTTGGATTTCTAAAACTCTTTGTTGCATTAGACGCTTCAATATACTCTCTTGTGGGGTCTCTACAGCCCCTTCAGAATTACGTTTTTTACGTTTTGGAGTCTCCACATGCTCTAACAGGGCTCCATATTGAGCGGCACAGCTGAAAAACAAAGCATGTTAAAATGTTTCTGTGATTAATTAACTGAAAGTCAATAAGGGAACATACCCATTTTTTACAATTTTTTACCCCCCTCCCCCATCGATAAACACTGATCACCCATAGTATATGCCAAGACCCCTCGCCCCCTCCAGTTTCCACATAATAATTCATAAATATGGTTTTAAATGATTTTAAATCATTTTTTGCAAACAGAGAGTTAAATAAAATTATTTGGCTCTATTAGGATATTGACTACATGATGAAGACCTAAGAACTCCTACTCGCCCCTGTAACCAATCATGATATTTTGAAGATACCTCCTCCCCACCCTGAACGTGTCACATAGTATGAGTATGTTCCTCAATAATAACAGGGTTTTTTTCTGCGAAAGCTAATATTAACGACATTTCAAAAAAATAAATCCATATTATAATATTATAAATGTTTGTGAGTATGTATGGATGTTTGTTGCTCTTTTACACTAGAACGGCTGAACGGATCTGGATGAAATTTAGTACAGAGGTACATTATAGTCTGGAATAGCACAGAGGCTACTTTTTATCCCGGAAAAATGTACGATTCTCGTGGGATAGGTTTGTTTTTGTCTTCCTAGAGGTGAACTTAAGCGAAGCAAGGGTGAGCCACTAGAAAAACATAATAATAATTTGAATTTAAAATTTAAATAGTTTTTACAATATATGTTTTCTTTTATCTGTTTGTGTAATAAAGGTTAACACGAAGTATTCCAATATCATATTAAATTTCAAAATTTGAATTTAATAAAAGGTTTATAATTTATTTAGCATTAAATTATTACTTTTCTAGTGAATATCATAAGCATTAGAACTTTTATGGAAAGACACATAAAAAAGTTATTTTTTATAATAATTCTCTTACATAGCCTCAAGGTTTTATGTCATCATTCTCATCTCTCTGAAGACCTAGACGAAAAATAGGATGAAAATTGGAAACTATTTGTTTACCTTTTCTGTGAATACCAATCTGGAGGTCTGTTAGGTTCTCCCATAGTTTTCAAAGCCCTGGATACCGACATCCAATTTTGATCACCACTCCGCACTACAGCAGATGCAAGAAATAACTTCTCGCGTATATTCCATGTGTCTAGTGGCACACGTTTTAATTGTAAACGTTCTTGCACGGAACTCATTTTTAATAATAAATTTCTCAATTAAATATGATTTTAGGAAGTAATTTGGTGTTAAAAACAACAACACTGATAGCGTCGAACATTGACAAGGGACAACTGACACTTGACAGTGACATTTTATGTATAGTTTATTAAAATTAAAAAGTTAACATTGTGGTAATTGGGGATTTTTTAACATAAATAAAACTTACAATAATGTAACAATTTATATATTTAGAATATTTGTATTATTTACTGTTTCATGTCTTTCCTTTAAAATAATAAAATATATAATATGATTAAATAATATGGCGGTTTTGGTTTAAATAAAGTAACCACACACTGCAATACGACGTAGTCTCCTTAATCTGTGAATAGCATCATTATTATGCGTATAATTCTATCTGGCTTGTGATTATTTTTTAGGTTATTCCCCGACTAAATTAATTCTTGGGGTTAGTTTCTTGAATATTTATATCTTATTGATGTTGTATTTCTAATAAAATGTTACTTTGTTTACAATTTTTAAACTATATTGATATGTAATTTAAGTTTTAAATCTTAATGAAATACTCAATTCGTCTGTATGTATATTGTCATAGCCATGAAATCATGGCTATGCAACTCGATATATTCATCAATGGTTACTCGATTAACATAATTATTTTTGGATGAATAATAAAAAGTGGACTTTTTTTAATTTACAGAGGGGTAACCGAACGGTTTGCAAATTAAAAGAACATATCTACATTAATGAAATAAATGTTTTTATATTGTTATTTTGAACTTCTTTACTTCAAAAGCAATTAATATTACTGTTGTAAAATAATTCTGTTTTAAAAAACTTATTAATAATAGATGATTATTAAACTTATCTGTAATCGAATATATTACTTGGCTATAGGTAAAAAGAAATAAAATATAAAAAAAGATAATTGTTCAAGGTAACGAATAATTATTCGCTAAGTATTTGTTACATATTTGCAAAATGTGAAATCGATATTCTGACATTGATGCTGATTGATGATTGTTGACAGTTGAATCACGGTAAATAATAAATATTATGTATTAATTATTATTACCATCCATGATTATTACCGTGGTTGAATACAAGTTGAGAATTGAACTTGAATTTTATAACTTTTAGTTTTAATAGTTGCTTATATTTGATAACTTTAAATTTATTTCATCATCTCTCTGGTAATTAAAATATACCTATTTATATTTTCAATTTTTACTAATAATGTTTTAATAATAAACGTAACTAACGTTTGTATTTTAACTGTTTTGTACCTATTTGCTTGCCATTGAGTTTTCTCAATAAATTCTTATTTTACACTATTATTAGTAGATTAAAGATTTAAACTATATTAGAATTAAAAGAGTAGATGAACATGGTTCAATAGAATTAAAATATTTTTTTATAGTTTCTTTATGTATTTTTGATACTTTTTTAAACACTAAGTTTAATAACCCTTAAATTTATTTATAAAAATAATCTAAGCCCTTAAATAAGTATATTTTGTAGAATCAAGAAAATCTAATAAACAAAATAAGTCCTTCATTAATTATTAGCTACTAATTTAAAAGATTTTGTGTTAATAATTAATATATTAAAATTAGCTGTATATTTATTGGGTGACAAAATATTTTTTATTTATCTTTTAGTTTAATGTATTCTTTTTTATTTATCAAATTAGTTTTAAATTTGCTGTCAATAAGAAAACACTTTATTTTTAAAATATTTAAACACTTTTGATTTACTTATATTATTTTTTAATAACAATTTACAACTCAATTAAAAACTAACTGCTATCTGGTATGCTATAATATATTATTATACCATTACTAAATTAAATTTTTTACATGTTGGAATAAATCTTTATTTTTATTCATAGATTATATATATTTTCTCCTATTTTCTCTCTATATGTCTTTAATTTTACAGATACCCACAAAATGGATAAAAATAATAACGTGTTTATGCTATCATTGGATGCTGTTGACTTGAACTATTTGCCGATTACCCACAAGTTGGATGGAAAAATGATGCCATTGTGGGCTAAACAAAATTTAGATATGAGAAATAATGATTATTATGAGTTTAAAATCAATTCTGTGAATACAGAAGAAGAAGAAGATGGTAAGTTACAAATATTTTATTTTTTATTAATATTATAAATGCAGTTTGTTATGTATTGGTCTATATTAAATGTTTCCGATACATAGCCTAGGTTTGACATTGTTGTTAGCTATAGTTGGATTTGGTAGGAGCTGCTGTTGTCAAGATTCAGCTTTTTTTTAACTTTACTGACCAAACGGGTGCAATCAAAACAATGTCTAACTACCAGGTTCACTAATTTATACTATTTTGGAACTGAAAACAATGATGCAATAACAAAAATTATTGGTGCACTTTTCTTTTTATATAATACTAGCAACTCACCCTCGCTTTACTTGGAGTTGTCCCTAGTGAAAAATGAAAACAAATGTATCCCACAGGAATCATACATTTTGCCAGGATAAAAAGTATAGATAAAAGTAACCAAACTATGTGCTATTCCAGACTATAATCTATCTCTGTGCCAAATTTCATCCAGATTTGTTCAGCCGTGTAGTTCTGTTGTGATTGAATAACAAACATCCATCCAAACTTTCGCATTTATAATATTGATGGGAATGCATCAAGGAAACATTCATTTTTATTTCAATAGATACATTTAAATTTACCATTTTATTGCATACTAGTGACTCACCCTCGCTTCACTCGGGTTCGACTTTTGTATATTATATAATATATATATATATATAGTTTTACTACAATGTATGGAAGTCTGCCCGATTTGTTGAAATTAATGATTACTACTCCGTTCCCTTGGGTAGTAGCATGATGATATATCGCCTATAGCCTTCTTCAATAAACAGGCTATTGAATGCTAAATAATTTTTCAAATAGAATCAGTAGTTCCTGAGATTAGCGTGTTCAACCAAACAAACAAACTGTGCCCCTTTATATATTCGCATAAATTCATTCTCTTTTATGTGGATTTTTAACAACATTCATATGTGATTTTTACTATGTCATTTATCCTTACTCCATCAGCTCGTAGCAAAATTAAAAAAAAAAAAGTTACGGACAAGTGCGAGTCGGACTCGCCCACCGAGGGTTCCGTACAAATTTGTAGGAAATCTGTTGAACTTTAATTTTAAACATTTTTTATTTTTTGGAGTTTTTCCTTAATTTGTTTGCTTTTTGCTTTAAGACCTTGGTTTTTGCCAAATTTCGTGATTCTAAGTCAACGGGAACTATCATATAGGTTTTCGACACAAAACCTATAGGGTACTTCCGGTTGACCTATAATTGTCAATTTTGGTTAAAAGGAAGATCTTACAGCACAAGTAAAGGGAAAATTCCGAAAAATAAAAAAGTTGAACATTAAGGTAAATTTTGGTACTTACAAGTTTTCGCGGAAAATTTAAATTTGCCCATATGTTTTTATCGTTTTGACTCAGGACCTTGATTTTTATACACCTAATAGGGATTATAGACCTCAGTATCTGGTATAAATTTCAATTTGCTAGATCCACCCGTTCCTGAGAAAATCGGTGGTGACACACGGATAGACTGACAAGAGAGTGATCTTATAAGGGTTCCTTTTTTTACCTTTTGAGGTACGGAGCCCTAATTAAGTTAATCAAAAAAAATCGTTGCAAAGCGATTAGACTCTATATTATAATACATTCATGTAACTTACAATAAGTTTAGTATTTTTTTGTTATTTATTTAACAAAGCTTAGTTTTACTCTCATCGCTTATCAACTGAAGTTTCATAATAAGTACGAAACCTTATTAGTTGCCATGTTTTTTGTTTATTTTTTTGACGTTTGGCTCAGTTTGTAGAGACCATACTTGCTGTGCTAGCAGAGCATTCATTTATGTTGAACATTTGAATGAATGTTGAATGTTTGTATTCCAGTCATGGATGTTTATGTGTAGTGTATTAACTATCTGGTATCCATAACACAGGCCTCGTAGCTTATCATGGAACTAGATGGTGCTGTGTGTTAATGTCCCAACATACATGAAAGAGTAACAAACATCCACCCATACATCCTCACAAACTGTCACATTTATAATATTAGTGTGATTTGGTTTAAATAAATTTAGAGTTTGAACAGTAAGTATGTACTGTTCATGTATTTAAGGATTTTAAGGATAATCTTACATCATTACAATCTTAAATTATAAATGTGAAAGTTTAGATGTTTGGATGAATGTACTCATACTCATTTATGCTAGAACGGCTGAACGGATCTGGATGAAATTTCGCAAAAGAATAGATTATAGTCTGGAATAGCCCATAGGCTACTTTTTATTTATTTTATTTATTTATTTTAGGGAAACAAACAGTACAATATTGCATAAATAATAATAGATAACACATAAACCAATGAAGTTTCCACATATTTAAAATACAAATAAGAAGCAGACCACAATGAAAATAAAAAAAAAACAAAAAGTTAAACACTGAACTAAAAATTAAAAATTATATTATTTATTCCGGAAAAATGTACTGTTTCCGTGGGACAGATTTCTTTTTGTTTTTCTAGAGGCGAACCCGAACGAAGGGAAGGTGAGCCGCTAGTTACGATATAATATTAAAATAAAAAAATTGTTTTAGATGAATCAGATGAAGAAATGGATTATACAACTTGCTATATCTGTGATATAGATGTGCCATCACCATTTTTAAATCAACATTATGATAGTGTGAAACACAAAATCAATTTGAAAATTACAAACACTGCTATGGAAAGAGTGAAAAAATCTATTAATACAATAAATAACAGGGAAGTCAGTAAAAACAGTTCACTCTATTTTTGCCCAGTTTGTGTTATCGTTGTGGATATGAAAGAAAAAAAGTTACACAATCGATCGGTTGCACACAAAAACGCGGTGTCCGTAGAAAATTTTTTACAGGATTTTTCTAGTTTATACACAAAAGAAGATGAAAACGCAGAATTTAGTGATTCTGACAATTCAGAGGTAAAAACTGAAATTGATAGTGCTATCAACAGAATACTTAATAAAGTAAGTAAATCTGTTTTTCCAAAAACAAAGATAAATGGTGTTAAAAAACAAGTAGACTCAGAAAGCTATAGAAAAGAATATCAAGAAATATCAATTCAAAAACAAAATGGTAAAGCTTTAAGTGAAACTAGTGATTTAGAAGAACTTCAAATCGAAAAAGTTGATGCATTAGAAAGAGACGCAGCAAAAAATTATAAAGAATTGATAGCAAGTTTTGATGTTGAATCTATTGTTAATACTAAACCAAATAAATCACAATTCACTGAAGAAATAAATCACAAAATTATAAAAGATGATGATGATGAAACAAATTCAAAAGATGACAATTTAGAAAACAATGGTGATGAAATAAAAATTGCTACTCAATTAAAACCAATTAAACGAACACATCATCATTTAGAAACTTCACTCTGTTCTATATATTGCAGAATATGCAAAAAAAATATAAATCATTTAGATGAGAATCATATATCGGATTTAAATCATGAAATCAATTATGAAAAGTTCTTAGATGAAAATGCTATATATAAAAAAGATAGTAGGCTAATGGAATGCAAAATTTGTAATGAATCTTTTATATGTGAAAAGGAAATCGAACACAGTGACCAAATACGGCACATATCAAACTTTGAGAGGTATAAAAAAAGAAATAGCCATTAGTGCTATTTGGTAAAAACTTATATTGAATTTGATCGGAAATTTAAAAAAAATATTCATGTGAATGATAAAAAAACATTATAGCTTACTAATGGGAACTTATAGATGATTCATGCTTGTCTAAATAGATGTATAATAAGAATCAGAACTCAACACTGCATACGGCATGTGCAGGAGTGTATTGTAGGTTAATCTTTATGGGTCCATACAGCCATGATGATATAGAGTCTAGTTGTTTTAAAGAGTTTTCATGAGTTTTGTGTGATGTTGGTGCTTGTGTGAGATTATTAGGGTTCTTTATTTGGGTTGTTGGAGGAGTGCCGGATATCATTTTTAAGGAGGGGATAGGACTGAGTCGTTTATCAAGGTTATTATTGTTGGGATTTGGATCACGGATAAGAAGGGTTAGAAACTTGCTCCATAGACAGCCCTCTTGACGTGGCCTCCTTTGCTTAAACGAGAAGGGATTGGGTTATCTATAATGTGCCCACACGGCTGGTTGCATATAGAAATGCCTTGCAGCCTAGTCTGTGTCTTGACGACATTCCCCTTGTCGACACTTGATTAGCATTGGAAACTTAAAACATCCAAAAATAACATGGTGTATATATTATTTTAGTAATAATACATTTTTTGTCTAAGGGAATCTAAATATCATCTATTTATTAGTCATAAGGTCACTATTCTTTTATTATATATTAAAATGTTTGAAGTTAAACTTCTTTAGAATCGTTGTATATATGTATTGTGTGCCAAAAAATGACGATATTTTTTTTCTTCGCTTTCACCTCAAAATATCTCAGAAAATGTCCCAACAAAGCTCCTGTTAAAAGCGGAGCTCAAAATTCCAATTCTAAGAGGTTCTCCATTGAACTTTAAGTTTTCCTATACAAATTGGTATGGAAAATATGATTTTTAATTATATTTTTCAAAAAAAATAATAATTGGACCGTTTTTAGTATTAAATTTACTACAAAAAGTTCCATTGAGTCGAATTTCTATGTTCAATATTTGATTTGAAGTTCAAATTTACGGTTTTTTGCATTTTTTAGCTAAACTGTAAGAGTTAGAGAAAAATGTTAAATGACAAATTTGTAGTACGTTTAAAATCCTATAAAAAAGTATTTGTCAAATTTTTCATAAAGTTACAGGCTCACGAATATTTATGTATGTATGTCTGTTACCGCATCACAGAAAAACCACTGGAGGGATTTTGATGAAATTTGCTATGGTGGTTGCTGGCTATCCAGGTCAACATATAGGATACTTTTTACCGCGGAAAAATATCTCATTTCTGAGAAAAAATAAAAAACTGCAATGTAAGAGTATACTAATATGTAAAACCTAAGAATTTGGTTTTTAGTCATCTGAACGCGGGCGGAGCCGCGGGCAATGCTGGTCAAAAATATTATCTAACCTATGCATGCCAAACCTATATATAATCATCGTTTGTAAATAATTTGTGGGATCAACTACTTATGTAATATTATTCATCATATTGTTTATATTTTTTATAAAAATAAATACATATATTTTAATTAATTCCTTTTATTTATTGTTTTAAATGGATCAATGAAAGATACTAAAGGTCCTAATAGAGCGTCGCAAGGTCTCTTATGCACTCAATTACGACGCCGACCATGGACTTCTTCCAACGGACCACTCTGCCGTCAGAGAAGTACCAGGAGCAACCCGCATCTCTATTTAGAAACTCCAATAAATCCCATCAAAAGCTACCAAAGCCACATAGAAACCAATAAATGTCTATTGGTTTCTATGTGGCTTTTGTCGCTTTTGATGGGATTCTATTGGAGTTTTTCAACAGGGATGGCACACCGCCCACCGAAGTGGGCCACCTCCCAGTGTGTTTCTTGGCTTCACGGCCGGCTGGATTGCCGGACGAATATGAGCCCCCCTTCCCCTTCCCCCACCATGACAACGTGAACGAACGTTGAGGGGGTCATAACAATATATCTAGTAGGTACATAGAATTAAAATGAAATACTGTTCATTGATTCGAGCCTCGCTTGATAACGGCCGATTGAGCATTTTTTTTTAAATGTTTCCAACACTTCAAAAATGCTTAATTGAAAACAATTAGAAGAAATGGCCGGAAAATTGGGAAATTCTAGTAAAATAAAGGCCTTTTTTTCTATAGAAATCTATGAAGATCATCGTCATCTTGGCCATTTCCAAAATTACTTGGGGTCGGCACAGTACGTCCATACTGTTTTTTGGTTTCTGCAAAAGTTTTTCGCCCGCCATTGAGCAAGAAACGTGGTCACTCGAGGTGTGTCCCTAGAACCTTTAGTCGCCTTCTATGACACCTACAGGAAAAGTCGAAGATGAATCCCTATCTAAGCTGTTTAAAATTTAGCTAATTGTTTAAAATTTAGACAGGGTAGTATTTAGTAAAAAATAAATACAAACAAATACTAAATAGGTAAGTATACGGCGGATAAATATGAGTGGACCTAAAAATAAAATTATAGCAATAAAAAATATATTGTAATAAAGAAAATACGTAATAAAATATGCGGAAAAGTGTTCATATTTCTATTTACTTTTGTAAGTTTAAAGTTTTTGTCTCTTGAAGTTATATGCAAAATAAGTATACTTACGTTATTTTTTTTAATTTTTAACTTACAATTAAATATGTAGTTCGATAAATAATATTATTTTATATTTTGACGTTTGGCTGTTTGTATTGACCCTTCTTGCTGTGCCAGTGGTCGCGGGTTCGAGTCCCGCTGGGGGCACAGGCATGGTAACTTACCATGAAACTAGATGGTGCTATGTGATAATTATTATTATTATGTATTTATATTTATTTTAGCCATCATTTTTATTTTACAAAAAACAAATTCAAAATTGTTTTCCCCGCCACGCGCAACAGATTATATGAAAAACAAGTTAAATGTCACAGATAAAAATAATTTACAAAAAAAAATTAATGTCAAAGATTTATTAAAAAAGATGGCCAGTTCGAAAATTTTAGATGAATTAACAGAACTTATAACGCAAAGATTATTACGAAGTGTGGCAAAAACAAGTAAACGCTTAAATGATGCGAAAAGTAGTGAATCTGTTGAAATAATTGATGTTATCATCGATACAAAATGATAGAACTAGATCCGAAATAATAAATGGCAAAGTCTTCGTTAAATAATCCTACTTTGCTGTAAATAAAAGATTTAAGAAATAAAATAAAACTGGACTTCATATTTTTTTATTCATTCCTTTTCTTTTGTCTCGACTTGTTTTTCTTCAAACTTGCATCTTGGGTCATCTGTGAGGCAATTTAACATTATGCAGATAAAAAATAAAAAAAATTATAAGGGAAGGAGAATCTTTTATCACTGGTTTGTAATTTTTGTACTTTCTATCAATATTTTCTAATGTTCAATAATTGTATGATCATTTCATGTGAGAATTGGATCCGAGATTGTTTTTAAGCATACTTAATAATAAGCTTTGCCTCCTTTTTAGAAATGCGATACATTACAGTTGGGTATAGGTGTACAAGTATTTTTTTAGTTATTTAAAACATTTTTTTTCTTACAAAACTATATTCAATTTATTATTTTAAATAAATAATATACATAAAAAAATTAAGGAACTATGAATATCTAAAAAAATCATCGTAAATCATGTACATTGTTTCTAGTCAAAAATATATTTTTTTACTAGCGACTTACACTCGCTTCGGTGCATCTCTAGGCTTAAAAGAAGCTTTTGTATTACTCTAGCAGTCCAGCTCATAATCTATATAGGTATGTATTAAATTTTAACCCACATCCGTACAGCCGTTTTGACATGATAGAGTAACAAATATACATACACACAAACATTTTCGTATCTATACTAATATTATAACCGAAGTACGAACTCAGATAAGCGAGGGTGAGCCGCTAGTATATAATAATAGTCCAATACCTTTATTAAGTCGCCCCTTTTCTCTACAATGTATATACTGCAGGACAGTGTCTCTGTCACTTGGCTCTGATACTCTGCCCTTTGGTGAGGGTAAGTCGGTTAAGTAGGGCGCAGATTGTATACAAGGGTTTCTGTTGACTAATTCTAGTTCTAAATAAAATAAATATAATTAGAAAACCATTAAATAATTCTAATTAAAAAAAAAGAGTATAATATCTTTTTATAGTCCAGGAGGTAACTGTTGTTGTTTTTTTTTTAAATAATTATTTCCTTAATTTAATTGTTTGCTTTTTAATACATAATATGTTTGATTGGTAGCGTTATATTTTTACAAATATATAATATTTGAAATAATTATTTTTTTATATTGAGTTATATCAATTCAATTCTCTTATTATTGCCTGTTGAAATGCATTCGTGTCATGGACAATTATCTATTGACGTCTATGATATCTATGTAATGTCTATGTTTAAGTTATGACAGCTCTTCCTTCCTCTTTTCTCTTATGGCTCTGACCGCGACGTGCACAACCCCATAAAGACATAATATAATATTAAGTGATCTTTGTCAATAAGTTTAATGTGCAATAATAATAGAATCCAATATACACGTCTACGTTGTTTCATTTAATTCACGCTGCTGCCTACATCGTCTTTGCAACATTGCCCTGCCCTCAAAGCGTGCCAGTTGAGCACAGATTATTTCGCCAATGTCACGTAGAATAGAGAAGACAAGGGGAAGATTGGTCGGTAACATATATTAAGTTATGATATAAAATGTGAATTATTTATATTGTGACACTTACAAGGCAAAATCTATAAAAATACGCCAAGACCTATGCCCAATATGTTCTTTTAAATAAAGTTGGAATATACTTACTTTCATCAGGATGCTTGCAGCTGAATGCTCTAAGATGACACGAACTCAGGAATGACCTATATATATTGTGTTGACATTTTGCACAAACCATGACTTCTCGTGCAGGACAGTCGGTCGAACAATTTTTCTTATATTCATCAGAATTCACTAAAGTTATTTTAAAAATTCATTATATTTCGCGGTTATTAGATATTTCTAATTGCTCTTTTCAATACTACTCGGTTAAAAATTACACCCCAATTACGAAAAATAATTGCTTGTGAATAATATTTTTTTTTTATGAAAATCACAATACGCGTGTTCTCTCGCGAGTAAGAAATTTTCACCTCCAAAAAGAGATAACCGATTTTGATGTCTTTTTTTTGTATACTTATAGGATCACTTGGATAGTTCTTAGTCATAGTACGATCTAGTAAGTTTTGAGATTCAGAATATGTTATTTATGTTACAACTCGATTTTTTAATATTTTTTTGAATCTATCATATACAAGAACACATAATCCAAATGTTTAGCCTCCCAGTGGCAAGGCGATGACTTTATTATGTAAAATCAGACTTCACAGTCGAAGATAGTATTTCAACTGGTCGCTATGTAATCTGCCATTAATAGTAGTTGTGGACTAATTTGTAATAAAAAAATTCAACGATCATCTTTACCATTATCATTTGTATTTTGGTCGTAATCAACAGGAACGACATTTGTATCTTCTTCATCCTCATATCCATGTAAATTTAGAGGCGTATCGTCTTCTTTGGCATCTTCTCCATTATACTACAATTTATTATTTTTAAAATTGATTTAATAATAATACTCTTTATTGTACTCGTTATAAAGCAAAGAAACTTAATCAAAATAATACACGAAGAATAAATGTACAGCAGACGGCAATTTATATAAATATTTTTTTTATATTCAAATACTTTGATGAGATCTGGTTTAACTAGATCAAAACACCTCTTTTTCGACTAAATTTAAGAAAAGAGGAACACCTCCTTTTATCATTTGTCACATCATCTATACTGGGTTTGTGAGTTTAAGACGTTGTAGGAGGTAATCTTTAGATCTACTGAACCGATTTAGACGAAATTCGGTAAAAAGATAGTTTGAGACGGAAATCAACCCTTAAGGGGGTGAAAATCGGGATGAAAGTTTGTATGGGGAATCAAGCTAGGGACGAACCCAAGCGAAGTGAGGGTGAGTCGCTAGTATAACCTAAACTTATAATTCTTTAATTAACAAGTGGTCCCAATTCCCATGTTTCCAGAAAAATCCATCCTTCAGGACGAAATCATTACTTTTTTTAGTTGTTTTAAGGTTATTGTCACCTTTTTTATTTAAAAAAGAACTATGTAACTAACATTGTATATTATGTTAATTCATCTTGTAATTTTTTTTTATTGAAATAGACCACGCCAATAAAATTTAACGCAGGTCAAGTGATTAAATCTTAGCTCTCTGCAGTCCTTCTCTATAAGAACTTTGAATATGTTAAATTATTTACATATTAATTTGATTATGTTAAATTAAATATACAGTAAGATTGAAGATTAATTCGAAAAATGAATTACCATTGAAGGTATAATGAAGACCTTCCACAAGGTAGACTATCGTCATGGCAAAATATGAGCCATGTCCATTAGATGTGCAAGTCTGGTTAGGCTGGAAATCTTGGAATAACACAGATATCCTTTATATTAATTTTAAAATAAATAAAACTAAGTTCTTACTTCATCATCAGGTTCTTCGATCTTAACACTGGGTACATCCTCTTGATTGCTTTCATATCCAAGATTATCATTATTATCTCCAGCCGAGTCTTCATTATCATTATCGCTGGGCAGGTTTTCTTCATTGTTTTCATCATCAGATCTATCAATATCAACAACTGGATTCATCTCTTTATTGCCCTCTTCACCTAGATCATCATATTTATTACTGGGCGGTTCCTCTTTATTGTTTACATCACCTAGTTCATCATTGTCATCAGCTGGCTCCTCTTTATCATCTTCTTCACCTAGATCATCATTAGCATCACTGAGATCCTGCTCCACTTTATCGTTTAAATTAGCCTTTGCTATATCACGAGGCTGTTTTTCCACATCATCGTAAATATTTTTGTCTTTATCGTCCACTTTGCCAACTATAAATTTAATGGAATTATAGATTTCAATAACGGATAGGAATAAGTAATACAAAAAGTTTTTAAACTTTTTTATGAATGACATCTATACCACATACAAATTATGTATAGTAAAATTGTAACTGAGTCGAATCTGTACATTAAATATTTTTTGGAAAATCCTATTGAAATAGTCATTATAATCAACACAGAGGCCGAATCTATAGCTTTTAGAATTTTTGTCTCTCTGTCTGTTGGGAACGCATCACGAGAAAACCACGGGACAGATTTTGATGAAAAGTATGATGATAGCTGTATGATGATAGCTGTTTATCCGGGTCAACTTATAGTACACTTTTTACTGCGAGAAAATATGTCATCTCTGAGAAATCTATACTAAACGTTAAAATGAAGGTAGGGACGAACCCGAGCGGAGCGAGGGTGAGTCGCTAATTATTTATATGACGTGAAACGTGACTCGTGTTGTTACAAGCGCTTTTTTAAATAGTTTTACTAAAGTTTTAGTAGGTCTATAATAAAAATTTTGAAAAACATGCAAAATATCCTTTTCAAATTATAAAAATAAATAAAATAAGAACCCACATTGCGCTTTTTTATATCTGGCAAGAAATACAAGCAAGCAAGTTTTTTAGAGGCATACCTACCTAAATATATGTTTTTTCTACAATTTTTGTTTTTTTATTATTTAATAAGTAGGTATGTTTTTTTAAGTTGACAAAAATAATTCTACTAGAATATAAACTATCTCGATTCCAAATTTCAGCCAAACCCGTTAAGCCTAAGTTAAAGTGACAAACAGATTCGCTAACTCACAAACTTAGAATTTTAGAAAATTAGTGTGCTATAGACTTATGACTGAATACGTACTTAATATTTTATTTTTGGAAATTTCGTCAGGCTCATCGTATCTTGAATCTTCACGGATTTTTCTTAGGACATTTTCTGTTACATAAGAATTATTTCTTAAAACGTCGCTTTTATATGGTAAAGTTTTTGTTACATAGCATATTGTGTAAAAAATTAAATTTAAGACATTTAAGGGTGTATAAAATGCTAAACCTAACGTGTTTGCTTTGTATTCGCGAAAAATTGGTCGACTTTAATTTTTTTTTGGTATCAGTGAAAGATTCCTTCCTATACCTATTTAAAAAAAAAACATTTATTTTCGAATTTTTCTTCAGTATGTTATGAAAATTTTGACAATAAACAATTACAATAAGTTTACGTTACATTTTCCTTTATAAAATTTTGTTTAAATTATAAGCAATGCTTTATTACATCCATCTCCTAGACTATAATAGAGTTATACTGTATATACATAATTACCTTTTTGTATGCCGCATAAAGTTATATGATGTTTTTTTCCCGCTAAAAAATTACAGACAAATAAAAAAAAACATTATAATCAGTAACTTAAAATATACTTTTTATGATAATTATAAATAAAATACATCAAAGAAGACAATAAAAAAATTAATAATGCTATAATTGGAAGCATTTATACGAAGATCCGAATTACATATTAAGGTATGTTAACAAACGTTAAATTCGTTCCAAATGGATACAGATCTAAATTTGTTCATGACTTTCCATGCAATGGGCTTATTTTCAAAATACGGTGATTTTAAATCAAACACAAAGTATTCATCAAATTTTATTTTTTCCCACATTCTTTGGTTATTATAATTTTTAATTATCACACATTCAAAATGGTAGCTTTTTCTGACACTGGCCCATAATCATTATGCCTAAATATTAAAGTGTTATTGCAGTTATCCATTGGTACCATCATAGTTTCTACTCCTAGAAAGAAATGTCCCAAAGTAAGAAAATGTTTGTTTCACAATAGGCCAGATATAGTCGAAGGCCGGCCGTGGGGACATTACTAGCCCCATTGGCAACTTGAATAACCAAGGGAGGTGGATTCAAATATCGCACCTCTTAGATTATCATATACAAATCACTTTCAACATGATTACTACGTCTTAATTATTAAATGTATATTATCTTAGAGATGAGAACCAAACTAGTTTTCGATTAACACATGAAAATCACCATCTCGCATTTGGTCAGCGTGGTGGACTATGGACCTGATCTTCCTAGCGTTATACGGTGTATTATTATTTGTATCGTTTTAATACAAATAATCAGCCTAATTGTTAATTATAAATAACATTACAAAAAACCTACCTGGGTGACATTTCATAAATTGCATATTACATTTGTTAATCGCCAAAATAAATTTTTCGTGCTTTTGTTTGTCTATTTTTGTTACTTTTACACATACTGGATCTTCCATTGGTGGACATTTTATATTTTTGCAACTTAACTTGGGGTCAGAAGTAGATCGTTTACCATCGACTTTGTAAATAGTTTTAGAACTTGTAAGCGTTGTGTTTACTGTAAAATAATAAATTAGTATATAAAATAATGCTCAACTTTAATTAAACTGAATTGGACCTTTCCAAAAAAGGTTGTGTGATTAATGTTTAAGTTAGCTTTTGTAGTGAAAAAATTATATTAAAACTTTTTAGTTGGCTTCTTTATGGTGAAATATACATAATTTATGTTTTATAGATTTTAAAAATACGAATGTGAGGCATGGCCCAGATAATTTTATACCACATTAATTTGTTATTAAGCCCGATTCACATTATTTCAGTAGCATTCCAGTTCCGCGATTGTAAACCTAATAATTGTAAACCGGCACTGGAATTTATCCATTCCAGTGAGCAATCCAGTCCAGTGACTGGATTGACCACCCTGTAAAAAACTAGTGAAGATATGCAAATCCTCTTCCACTACATCGGTTACTTTTTCTAACAATAGTAATTGAACAGTCAGAAAACAATTGTCGAACCCCTTTCTTGAAATCATTGTCACTATAGTGTTACTGATTCAACAACTTTTGAATGACTGGAATAATGTAAACGACATGATCCAGTCCAACACTGGACTGGATTGATTCAATGGACTGGACTGGAATAATGTGAACCGGACATTATATTAGTAAGACGCCATCATTTCACTTTGGTTAGGGCTAGTTAAATTTTCTATGGGACGTAATTATAACAGCAAAAATAATATTTTTTATAGACACATGAATCATTTTTTTTTGTTTAATTGTAACTTTTATATTCTTTTAGGATTTTGGTAGATCAGAATTAGAAAATTTTGTTAAGAATGTAATACTATTTATTAAATAATTAAGTTTAATAAAACATGTACTTACTTATTAAATATATTAATAAGAAAACATACATTTTCTATCGATGTGTAATATAAGATCGATGTGTTCATTTTGTTTTCATTTACCTAACCAAGATTAAAATAACATGCATCAAAGGTATTTTATAGCATTTTTATGACTGCCATAATCTATAATACTTTATACCAAACCATTTTTGAAATGAAGTTAAATGAAATAATATAAATGAAAATATTTTTTCTTATGATCTGATATAATAAAATATACGAAAAAATGTTGAAGATATATTTTTTATTAATTTCAGTAAAACAATTTTCATAATTTCCATTAAAGTTACGAAGCTGACTATTTTAAGCATAAAAGTACAACTCATGAAACAATAAAATATCGAAAAAGTTTTCTATTTTTTTAATTTTTTTTAAGTTGTTCAGTTTGAAAATTCTCAAAAATTCAGAAAAAAAATCATAACTCAAAAACTATGAACAATCGCGAAACATACATGGGGGTGATTCCGGTACCCCAAGGGGTGCTCTATCTCTGGACTTCTGCTTGACACTACTATCTGGGACATCTGTTTATTACAATAAAACTACCGTGTGTTCATAAGAGCACACAATTCCTTCACCGAAGGTAGGTTTCCTGGACAAGACGTTGATGGCGTTCACGAAGGAAGACCCGGGTTGGATGGTGAGGATACTGCGTGTGCTAGTGAATGTTAACCAAGAGTAATAAAACATCAGTAGTGCAAAAGACGTGCTTTAATTTCCGCTCCGGGATCGATCACCGAACTCATAGAACGTAACAATACAAATAAATTTCTGCATCGAATCTGTACATTAAATATTTTTTGGAAAATCTTATTGAAATAATTGTTATTATCGATATAGAGGTCAAATCTATAGTTTTTAGAATATTTGTCTGTCTGTCTCCAGCCGCATTACGAGAAAACTACTAGACAGATTTTAATGAAATTTGGTATGACGATAGTGGTTATCCGGGTCAACATATAGAATACTTTTTACTGCAATAAAATATCTCATCTCTGAGAAATGTACATTAAACGTTAAAACGTATCTAGGGACGAACCCGAGCGGAGCGAGAAGAGCATTTATAAATCTCGTACATGTATTATGTCAATAATCATTATATCTATAAGCTTGACATAAACTGTATTTAAAAAAAAACAATATGTCAATTTTGAAGTTGACAACTGACATTGCAATCAAAATATTGTGGTGAATTGGTTTGTCAATAAAAAGGCATGGAAGCCATAAAATAAAAAATGAATTAAATAATAAATACTAAGTAATATTTTGTGTCCTCTTCTTTATTATAAGCCATAAAATATTACTATGAATTGATCTTATCTGACATGTCAAGTGTTCAAGTCTAGAATAATATAATTTATTTCTATCGGCTACTCTCGTGAGTCACGAGAATCGAAAAAGACGAGTCTGGAGTCGTCTTCTTCATTCTACGAGACATTGGCGAACTAAACTAAACTGAAACTACTTTCTGCTTAGAGCCATAATACTAAAGAGAAATCTATTTGAGATAAGTGTAATATTTATTGTGCTTTTCTAATAATTGTCCAAGGTAAAGGTCCAAGACGACTTTGGTATCTGAATTCGGTTTTAAACATAATTGATTAAGAATGGAGGAATATTTGTTATCGGCATATAATAAATTCGTAAGTTTTCCTGCTATTAGTAAATTTTAATGTGCACAGTGTGAATAATAAATTTAAATGTATAAATGAGCAACATTATCACATGTAATGCTACTACATGTTATTAGCAAAATAAATCAATTTATTCATTATTAGCAATTTACATTCGTTTTGCTAGGTTGTATCCCTATGTACATTTTAATATTTTTGAACGGAAATTTCTTCTTTATAAAATAAAAGTAGCGTAAGTTACTTCTTATAATCAGCTATCTACCAGTGAAAGTCTCTTTAAAATCAGTCCAGCTATTTTATAGCTTAACCGGAACAAATAGACAGACAAAAAAATTTAAATTGTGTTTTCTTATAAGTACCATATATACTTATTACTTTCATATATCTTTAGTAACAAGCTGTTATTTTGACAAAGCTGTGATATTGACACACAGACACTTCCATTTTATTTATCTGTATACATTATATATTTATATGAAAGAATGAATTTAAAAAAAACATTTTCTTTTCAGGAATCCAACAAATATAAAAATATAACAATAGTTTTAGGTAACGAAAGCTGTGATCTAGATTCTGTAGTTAGTTCTATAGTTTATGCTACTTATTTGAATTGGAAAAACACCAGTGACAACAACATTCAGGAAGAATTATTTATACCCATCCTAGATGTGGATCGGGAGGATTTACCATTAAAAACTGAGGTTGCTTTTTGTTTAAATAAGCATGGTATTTCACAGGATAAATTAATTTTTAGGTAAGTAATATGATTTTGTTTGTAAAGAAATCAAACAATCCTAAACAGTTTAAATAATTTATTTACAAAAAATGTTGAATACTTCCTGGGCCATTCTTAAGCCCTGCGGAGGCCACTGTGCATTCAATTTAGGACTCTTTTTGAAAGGTCAAATTTTTTGATATATATATAAAATTAAGTAAAATACAAAAATTAAAAAAAACTCAAATGGTGTTAAGAAGTAGCTTAAAAGATGAAACCTAAAAATTGAGCTTTCTCTCTTTTCCATGTAAATGATAATGTTCTTTTCGGGGCCCTCGTGAGGCTAGGCTCTAGGCTTGTGCCCTGTGTGCCCTTATGGTAAAGACGGAACTGAATTCTTCTTTAAAATATGATACTCGCGACTCACCCTCGCTCTGCTCCTATTGTATGTTTAACGGTTAGTATAGATTTCCCAGAAATGAGATATTTTCCCGCAGAAAAAGTATCCTATATGTCGACTCAGATAACCATCGATGCGGTCACAGACAGACAGACAAAAATTCTAAAAGCTATAGATTCTATATTTATTCAATAATATTAATAAAAAAATAACAAAAAAATAATAACTATTTCAATAAGATTTTCCAATAAATATGTAATGTACAGATTCGGTTCAGTTAGAATTTCATTATATGTATAGATTAATAGTGTATTTTACTTTCAGGAATGACATAAATTTTCAAGAATTGGTAAATTTAAAAAAAGTTAGAATAGTTCTGGTCGATCATCATATTCTATCAGAGAAATTTTGCTTTTTGGTGCAATATGTTCAAGAGATATTTGATCACAGACCGCTGGATAATACGAAATGGAGTTATAAGGAAGATGTAGTGCACCAAATTGAAGTCATAGGCTCATGTGCCACTTTGATTGGTCAAAAAATAAAAGATTCTCATGAAAATGATTTTTTTATAATATATCCTCAATGTGCAAAGTTATTACATAGTAAGTATTAATAATATATAGTATATGTGTTTGGTACTTCAATGACTATATTATAACTAGCTACGCGTTGCTTTGTTCTTGTTTGTCCCTAATGAGAAACAAAAACAAATTATTCCACGGGAACTGTACATTTTTCTGGGATAAAAAATAACTTATGTGCTATTCCAGACTATAATCTATCTCTTCGCCAAATTTCAACCAGATCTGTTCAGCCGTTCTGGTGTGAAAGAGTGACAAACATACATCCATACATACTCACAAACTTTCACATTTATAATATTAGTATAGATTAAATTTAAACATTTTCAGTTTTCTTACATACTAGCAGTGGTTGTCTGCAGATCCCTTTGTAAAATAAATTTTGTGTGTAGCATGAAGGATGATAAACTTAACTGCTAGTCCTGTATTATATAAGTGTGGTGAAACAAACATTTTTTATTTTTGAAGTTATATTTCTTTTGACACGTTAGGGGAAAATACATGTGGCATTGGCTACAGTGTGAAGTTAGTCCCGGTGTCTGTTTGTAATCAAATCTTGCAAGTTAAATTTGACCCACTTCTCAGTGTCCGATTGAGCTGAAATTTGGCACACACGTTTGGTTCTCGTGACAATGCATCACTTAAATGCCGCCATTTTTAATCCAATATGACAGATGTTACAAAATGGCGATTTATCGTTTCCATAGTAACCCTTATGATATGAGTATCAAATGAAAGTTTTTTATGAGCGAAACACAATAAGCAAAGTGACGTCATTGTCATTCAAACTGTTTGTAGTGACCCTACTTGCTGTGACAGCGGTCGCGGGTTCGAATCCCGCTGGGGGCATTCATTTGTGTGATGAGCACGAATGTTTGTACTCCAGTCATGGGTGTTTATATTTATAATGTGTATGTATTTAAAGTTATATATGTGTAGTGTATCAACTATCTGGTATCCATAATACAAGCCTCGTAGCTTACCATGGAACTAGACGGTGCTGTGTGTTAATGTACCAACATATTTATTTATTATTTATTGTAAATCCAATATGGCGGACTATGTTTTTTTATACACCCCCATGATATGGATATCAAATGAAAGGGTGTGATGAGAAGAATACGAATAAAATAAAAACTAAAAATAAAAAAAACAAGCTTTTATATAAATGCACTAAAAAAAGAAATATAAGTACACACATACTTTTTTTTTATTTGTATAGATTTAACTAACATATTTATATTTTGTAGATGTAATAATATTAGATACAGTGAATTTTTCAAAAGAGGTGAATAAAGGGACACCGCTTGATGAACAAATTGTTTTGTATTTGGAAAATGTCCTTAACCCTGTTGATTCTGAGAAGGAGAGGTACTCATAGTATATACACTATTTTATTTTAGGGTAAAGTTTAAATGTATGGGGTATCTCTGATTAGGCCTTTAAAATTGATATGGATATATCTAAGCGTATTATGATGACACGTTTGGCTCAGTTTGTAGTGACCCTACTTACTGTGCCAGCGGTCGCGGGTTCGATCCCGCTGGGGGCATTCATTTGTGTGATGAGCAAATGTTTGCACTTCAGTCATGGGTGTTTATATTCATAATATGTATGTATTTAAAGTTATACAAGTGTAGTGTATCAACTGTCTGCTATCCACAACACAGGCCTCGTAACTTACCATGGAACTAGATGGTGCTGTGTGTATTAACACACAACACATTAACATTAGTTAAAACATATTTATTTGAGTGACTTTTGTGTTCAAGTGAATAGTTGCTGAGTTATATGTTTCTAAAGTTGTAAACATTGTCTCACTCAGTCCTGTTCTTAAAGTTTGAGATGGAAAGAAAGGGTATCGATAAGGTCTTATTACCGTCCCAGAATAATGAAAAGAATTATCTCATTCGATTTTATCTTTACATATTCTGAAAGAAAACTGTGTGCCTGATAACATAATATATTTATGAATGAAAAAATTTACATTTAATACTACTTGTGAGATGCCAGACTTTGGTCTGATTCGGACTTGCTTCGTTTACTTTTCAGAAAAGACCAGTTTTTTTTAGGTTTTTTTTGGATCTCAAACTCTATTTTAGTATTATAGGTGTTATACACATCATGGCTTAGTTTTTTTACATCGTTTGCTGATTAACTTGAGAAATAATTCCTCCATTGGATATTTGTCTCCGTTGGATTTTGTATACATTGACATCGGAACTTGCTGAGGAGTTGCTTAGTAGTTTCAGAGTTTACCCACTACATACAAACTTACATACATTACCTCTTTATAATATTAGTGTAGATGTTTTTCTTCTTTTAGAAAAACCATCCTGGATGACTTATTACGGGCTCGAAGCGATGTTTCGCATTTGACGCCATCACAACTTCTAAGAAAAGACTTGAAAATTATTAATGACGTTCTTGTACCAAGTTTTCCCATACTTGTAAAGGTATTGTATACTAGATACCTCGGTGGTATAGTGGCTAGGATGTACGGCTGCACATACTGAGGTCCTGGGTTCGGGATGAGTATAGTTATCGGGGTTTTCTGTCATGAAATTCTCAGTTAGAGCCCGGAGTTGGGTAGAAGCAAAGCAAGAAATAAAAACCGCTCTAACTCTGGTCTAAAGTAGTTTTGCGTCTGTAGGCGCTAGATGGCGTTATGATCGTATAGTGCGAGGTGATTCAGGACATATATAATAATGCTATTAAAAAAAATGAAATATAGCAAAATTCATAAGCAAATTAAATAGGTAAATTGAGTAGGTGATCATAATTGTTTATCCTATGTACAAATAACATTGAAAATGCAAACAGCGCTAACTATGAATACGCATTTACTTATAAGCTAAGGACTGATTTTATTTATTTTTCTTAAAAAAAACATATTTTTTTGTCATATTATTTAAATAATGAAAATTATCTTTAAAACTCATTATTTCGTTTATTTTTTTTATATATTTTACATAATCTTTATCAAATTCAAATTTATAACGCCATCTATTGTGCGTTTAACAAAACTTTTTTCTTAACTGATGAAATTTTATGATACTACTAAAAATAATGTTTTCAGGATTTCCTACAAAAATCTAATGCGTTAGAGTCCGTAAAAGAAGCCCTAATGTTCAAAAAGTGCACCATCGCTTTACTTCTTGGTATGGATCTTAGAGAAGGCCTGAGGAGAGATGGGCTTGTCTTATCCTTGGAAGAGAAAAAAGGAGAAGAAGTAAGAGTTTTGTTTATGTTTGTGTTTCTATCAAACAATAACCAGTTTCAAAATTGGAGGTTCTCTGTTTTTGTTTTTTTATATATCATCGCCTCAGTGCTTATTTGTTCAAAGCATCAATACTTCAAAAAGTAAAAGTCGCGTTTTTCCTCTATTTCAAAAACAAACCTTTATTTCTAAAATGTATATACAAATATAGACAAAATACACCTTTAGGGTTTTAAAGTAAAATGTGTATTTAATATCAATAGAATTGACATTTAAATGTCTATAATTCTGTTTTAACAACTCCGTCGGTAAATTGGTTATTTGGACAAATAAGCACTGAGACGGCGTTTTGCTGTAATATGGTACTGAGGTGAGATTTCTGTTATACCTAACTTCTGTTATTCATCCATATTATACTGTAAAAACATAAAAAAATAGTTTTGAGCGTTTAAGGATTTTGACCCCTTGATAACTATATAAAAACATAGATACACATTTCCTAACAAATCTCTCTTTAAAACGTGGCGTCGACATGTTATGTTAAGTCAAACCAAAGAATAATATTAAAAAATCGAAAGTTCCAATTGTCTAAACACAAATTCGAACTTACGCACACCACATAAAGTACATTTTAAATAAAACAACGTACGTTTTAATTTTGCTTTTTCGAAGCCACTTGAGATGGTAATAGTGTATCTTGAGTTTTTGTATATTAATGCTGTAACCCACAATATTTTTATATTTTAGTTCACAAAGTTTCTTCAGAACTGGACGAATCCTGCTTTGGAACTTGTGTTAGATCCGGAGATAAATAAATTATATTTCAAACAAAATAACTTATCCGCTTCAAGAAAACAATATGTACCTGCAGTATGTGAATTTGTAAAGAAGAAATGTTATATAAACAAATAATAGTTTATATTATTATACTCTTTGGTCTGACTGTATAAGAACAAAAAGTAGTCCAAATAAATCATCAATAGATGGCGCTGTGTATTTATTTGAAATGAAATTAGACTTTACTAATTAGACTTATACAAGCACTTTTGAAATATAATTGAAAGAGCGTCAGTAGTCAGTCCGCGAGGAAGCTACCACCGGCTCGGGAAGCTGTTCTGCTGAGAAGAGCCAGCAAGAAACTCGACAGTTGCTCTGTTAAATATCGAAGTTACATTTTATTTATGACCATATATAGAGAATATCAGTCAATATATCTCAATTCCACACATTTCCATCAACAAGAAACTCTTGAACAGAGTAATACGCTTTGCTCAATAAAATATTTTTTTAATTTTATCTCTATTGCTTAAAAGGTATATCCAGGACAGTTAAAGTAATTCAGTATTGATGTTAGTATAAAATTAATTTAAATAAAAATTAAGTCTTGAAACGACATAATATGGCATATCATATTTTGGTTTCATAAAACATTCTTAGTGAGGAAAAATTAAATGATTGAAAAATCAACCATTAGACACTGAATATTTGTTTTTATTAGTGTCCGACTGCAACTGGTTTTTCAGCCAAAACCGAAACCGAACTTTTGGCCTTGCTCTCTGTTTCGGCCGATACCGAAACTTATTTAAAATTACGATTATTTACTGAAATTTATTTTTTACCTATCCCACGGGAACTCTTACATTTTACGGGGTGAAAAGTATCTAAAATGTCGACCGGGGATATAAGGTACCACTATGCAAAATTTCATTTAAATCGGTCCAACAGTTTCGGAGATTAGCCCGTACAGACAGAGAAACAAAAATATTGAAAAAAATCTGGATTTATTCTATTTCTCTTCCTACATCCCCCTGACTCGGTTTTGAGCATATTTTTCGATCTCTACAGTTTTATTGTATGTATAGATAAAATCTTTATGCATCCAAATACTTTTTTGTAGTCTGAACGCGGGCAAAATCGATTGTACTGCTAGTAATTACATAATATGTTAAAAATTTAATTCAGTTAATTTGGAAGATTCATTTTCAATGTACTCTAAAGTCGTGGCAGACACGATATCTGTGGATTTTTTATATTGATTGTACTGAAAAAAATTTATCTTAGTTATACTAATTCTTATCTGTGGGGTAATGAAATAATATTTAGTTTTATTAACAGACCCGTTACTAATAATTTACTTCTTTAATTTTAAATCTTTATTTAAAACTCATAACTTATCAAACTTCAATTCAATTCTCTTGTTGATAGCTTCAAAGGTAATAAAAGCAGTTAATAATAAAAACACATTAGACATTTAAGTTCCTTATTTTTATTAAAAAAACAATTGTCAATGATTTAAAAATACAATTCAGTTAACATTACTTTTGTTCATTTTATTTGAATGAAGCAAATTGATGCTTATTAAGTACATAAAGAGTAAAATTAAAACATTTAAATTGTAACTTAAAAAAAATTAAAATCTTTAATCTATTTTTAATCTATAGCCATTAAAGTTCTTTTCACTAGAACAATAATTTTTGTTCACATTTCTTTTTACTTAAAAATAATCAGCGACAAGTTCCAGTTTAAATTAAAATAAATTCAACCAAAATGGCGATGGTTTATAACTTAACTGTATTATTAAAATCAATATTTTTAGGTATAAAAAAACAACCAGGCAAGTCTTTAATTTTTTTATTTTTTTCCTTGGAAAAACTGTTTACCTAGCTCCTCTAGCTTTATAAATATATTTTTCCAATTAACCATTATAACATCAGGTCACCGCCATATTGGTTTTACTTAATATTATTAAAAATAATTAAATTAAAACAAACATGTAAATCTAAATTATACGTATTATTCGTTGATAATCATAAAACAACTGAGATTGAGAGACTATTTAATTATTCACAGCTACACAGTAAAGGACTTTCACTCATTTCCCCTTATGAGATATGTAACATATACACTCTCGTACATACATACAGACCTTTACAAACACTTGTGTTCAGATATATAAAAATATAGTCCCATGGGACTTCAATATGAAAAGCATTTAAAAAAAATAATTATAGAGAGATTTTTATATTTATTATCACTTAATATTCTTGTGTGATGTAATTTCGACATTATTATTTTTAATATAAATATTAAAATATTTCATATATATGTATTTAAATTACTACAGAGTATTAGCATCACAAAAACGATTACAAAATAAACAGGAATCTAACCTGTTATTAATTATTTATTTCTTTTAATAAAATATAAATAAATAAAATATCGTACTTAAATAATAAATAGTTAAAATATATTTACGTGATATAAAAAAGAGAATTGAAAAATCGAATATAATATCGATTACTGTTAAACGTATAACATGTGACAGCCCTATTATATCATTTCCCGCCTTTTTTACATCTGTTGTCTAAACATGGCGGTTATTTCTTCGATAGTTTTGTTTTTTGTTTCGGGAACTTTAAATGCTATGAAGAGGATAAACAAGAACTGCAAAATGGCGAATATTACGAAAGTGTTTGAGCCGAGAATGAGCTGTAAGAAAAAAATAATGTAATATTAGTTAAATGCAATATGAATTAAATGTAAGTAAATATACAATTATTATCAATAAAACCGAAGTGTGTATTAAATTAATAATTGCTAAACTCAGCTTAAAGAATTATAATTCAATTCTTTCGTTTCGTGGCTTCTAGAAGTGTCATTTGATGTCAAAGTCAAAAATACTCGTATGTTTTGCTGTTTATACTACTATTCTAGTTTTTGTCATAAAGATCGTTTACTTTCTTAAAAGAACAAGTGAAATTTATATATGTATTAATCAAATTAATATAAAATTTACGACAATCAAATATAAATAATATTATATTTTTAGCATTAGTTCTCGAAAGAGAGACAGTTAGTATATTTAAAGTTATTTAATATTTTTCTTTATTATAATAAAATCCGTTAGCTATTTTTTATATATTAACGTTTATTTACTTATCACAACAATGAATATCCGTATTAATATTATAAATGTGAAAGTTTGTGAGTATGGATGTTTGTTACTCTTTCACGCCAGAACGGCTGAGCGGATTGTACGGTACGGTAGTACGGTTGTGATTGTGTGCGGTGAAAGTAGGCACAGAAATAAATTATAGTCTGGAATAACACATAGGCTACTTTTATCCCGGAAAAATGTATGGTTCCCGTGGGATAGGTTTGTTGTTGTTTTCCTAGAGCTGTTTTATTAATATTTTTATAGGTAGATACTATTTTAAAACTTTGTTAGACTTCATGTTTAATTCCATGATAGGTACTCTGTTTATTCCTTAGACTTTTAATCGCCAATGATGTTCGCAAAAGCTGATGGAGAAACCATTCAGTGACACATAGTTTGGGCTTATTCCAGTCGTTATGACGAGTTCCATATTAAGAGTGCACTTATTTTTAGATACTTTTTGACGAGCCCCATACTTTATAGAACATAATATAATTTTATTTTTAATTTTATTATTAATTGAATACTTACAGTAAGTGGTAAAAAGCTGATTCCCACTAAGAAGTTAGCCGCCCAATTGATAGTGACGGCGACAGACGAAGCCGCAGGGCGAGACGATTGGTTGAAGAGCTCTGTAAAGAATATATTATGGTATTAGCTCAGTCGCCAAAACAAATTTGAAAGTTAAAAATAGTATCGTGATTTCCTGTTTATGCTACTGTCGATTTTACCGGTAGGTACTTAGATATCGTCACTATCTATACTTATAATTTCTTTATAGAATAAAGGGAATATTATATACATGTTAACTAACGACACACCCTCGCTTCACTCGGGTTCGTCCCAAGGTATGCATAAATTGTTTATAATTTATGCAAAAACGATCTAAAATGATAATACCATAGATGTTATTTTAAATTAGATACTTACCTTGGGTATAATTTTTTTTTAAATAGTTTAATTTAAATTTTAAAAGTAAATATTTTATTGCAAATATTCGCCAAGGGGCCCCCCTTGGCAAGTATTTGCTAAAAGAATATTTATTTCAGACTGCCTATAGATTATTTAATGACGTAAAAATAACGTATAAATTCTTAGTGGATGAATTTTTAGAATCGGGCTAGTAGTTTCAGAGATTATATACAAACAAACTTTACTTCTACAATGTTAGTGTACATTAAATCTAAAGTTAAAAAAAAAACACTTACCAGTGACAAGGAACCAAGGAATTGAACCCGGACCCACCGCGAACATCACCACGAATAGAATAACTAGTGCAATACACAAGTAGGACACCCATACGTGCGCGGTCTGAAAATAAGTATAATAAAAATTCCTATAATTTAATAATGACTAATAACTATATGTATACTTATGTATGATGAGTTATTGTGGATTGCATTATGACGTGTTTTCCCGTGGGAATGAGATAATCTCCAGCGGTAAAAGTACCCTATGTCACTCTTCAGCCCTCCAACTATCTCCACACAAAAAATCACGCTAACCCGTCACTCTGTTTCGACATGAAATAAGGACAAACAAACAAACACTTTCACATTTATAATACTAAGTATGGATTACGCCGTACAGGTACTCCCGTGACCATGATTGCTGTAAACCATTCGAAACGTCGGGAACCAAAAATCAAAATAGAACCGCGAAAAATTCCGAAAAGATACGTTTTTTTTAAATGTTAAATTTTCACATAAGCCTGAGAAAATATGATAAAAATTCGGTTTGAACTAGAGATGAGCCGAATATGAGTTTAAGCGAATACGAATATTCGATACCAAAATGTATCGAATCGATTATTCGGCCTAATTATTCGGTTTATTTAGTGAATTTAGTTATTATTGAATTATATTTTTTTTTATTTTGTGATTAAAGATGGCTATTTATTTGTAATAATATAGTTTTACAGTTATTTGAAAACAAAAAACCTGCATGCCTTACTTAGTCAGCGTGGTGGAACTATATCCTGATTCCATTGAGACATTGAAAGGACTGAAATATATATATGAATTATATTATATACATACTTACATATAAATTAGCGACGCACAGACCGACAGTACAAACAAACATGCCGCTAAAACCAGTTAATAACAACGTCTTCCTTCCCGCCACTTCTACCAATAACAACGATATTATTGTCATCACGACGTTCATAGCGCCCATAGCTGAAAATATACATTATTCGTTCGGTGAAAATTTGGGTTTGTACGTATTTTTAATGCCGAATCATAAGAAAAATAAAATTAAAAAAAAATGTAAAAAAAAAAAATTTTTGGGGTGGACCACCCTTATCACTCAGGGGTATGAAAAATAGTTTACTTCCTATTCTCAGACCTACTGTATATTACAAACACTCTGTCACATGAGAATTTTATATATTAGACTAGCGACTTTCATCTCCATTTTCACCCCCTTATGGTATGATTTACGAGATAAAAAGTCCCTCTATATATATAAATCCTATATAAATCCTAAGTCCTTCCTAGAGTCTCAAACTATCTTCTTACCAAATTTCATCTAATTCGGTTCAGTAGATCCAGAGATTTCCCCTTTACAACGTCACAAACTCACAATCTCACAAACTTTACCTCTTTAAAATATTGGTATAGATTATAAATAAGAATGTTTGTATGTATGTATGTTTGTTTGTTAATTCGTCACGGCTATGTGTAACGGCTGGACGGATTTGCATGAAATTTAGTACACAGATATACACTATAAGCTGGAGGTCCTGGGTTCAAATCTCGAATTGGGTCAAGTGTAGTTATTGGGTTTTCCCGTCAAGACCACTTCAGTAACAGCCCGGAGTTGGCAAGTTGCATGGAGTGTGAGAGTGAGAGAGACAGAGTGCTAGTGTGTCTCTCTCCCTCACATTTGCATTGTCATATCTACAATTGTTTAGTATTGACCGATATCGGTCAGTAAGACATTTTTTAAATATTTACTTTTTTCTATAAACGTCTCAGTATAGAATAAACAATTTTCATTCATTTCACAAAACACCTAATTCCTTATTCAAACATCAACAAGAACTCACCCAAAGTAGCGTATTGACTTTGACTCTCGCTCAAATTAGCAGAGTTAAATATGCCGGTTGAGAAGTAAATAACCGCATTTATTCCGGACAACTGTTGAGCAACCATCACAACCATTGCTATAAACATTGGTTGTCTTAAGTTTCGGTTGGCGAATAACTCGCGCAGAGTTACTTTCTTGCTTATCTTGTTTTTTTCCGCTTCCTGAAACCACAAGAAAATAATATACTTAATTTGTAATAGCAATATCATAAATAGATAAATAAAATTGAAGTGCCTGTTTGTAATGTCAAAATAACAGCTTTTTACTAAATTGATTTAAAAGTATATACGGTACTAATAAAACCACAGAAATCTTAACAATATTATTAAGATTTCTGTGAATAAAACATATTCTTTTAAAATGTTTGTCTGTCTGTTTGTTTGTTCCGGCTAATCTCTGAAACGGCTTGATTGATTTTAATCGGACTTTTTCTAGCAGATAGTTAATGTTATAAGGAGTAACTTAGACCACCTTTATTTTAGAAAAAAAATTAGGGTTACGCTCAAAAAAGTCGCTAGTAGGTATTAGATACATAAAAGAATTCGCTGGTGTAACTGTTGGGAAATGCTAGTTTTAAATAAAAACTTTAAATATATTTCATTAAATGAAAATGGATTTAAAATATTTATTAATTTTGCTGATAAGTAAAAGTGATAATTAAAAAAAAATAAAAAAAATTAAATGTACTTACTTGGTGCATTTCCTCCATTTCGCCGTGCACTGCTACGTCACCTCTTAACCAATTTAAAGCTGGAATAAATAAAAAAAAACAATAAGAGATTAAAAAAAACCGTTATCATAAATAAATAAAATAAATGTTATTTTTAATATAATATAGTACATAAATGTCTATATATAATGTGTTAAAAACTAAGCCTCTTTGTTAAAGAATAAAAAACTGACCTCGTTGCGCGTGTAACTCAGCTCCACGATTCAAAAGCAAATATTTAGGCGATTCCGGACATAGCGGCAAAGTGCAACATTGAATGATGGCGGGTATCGCGGTTATTGCCAACAACCATTGCCAACCACCGCTGGTTCCTAAAACCGATTCCAAACCTAACACTTGTGATAGAAGGATGGACATTGTTATTACGAGTTGATACACTGTGCCGATCTGAAAAAAAAGAACGTTTAATTAACTAGATAATTTCGAAGTGAAATTTGTTTAGAATCGTTGCAATTTGAAACACGATGAAACGGAAATGCGACACTAAAAGGAGACAAACACATAAATATATAGGCATTGTAAATAAAAATATAGGATTAAGCCGGCGAGAGAATGAGATAGAATACATTGCCATATCGCCATGGTAACCGTTGTTATTGTCTGACAAATATATTATATTATATTCTACCCGTGTATGATATTCTATAAATATATGACTGTAAAATGGCTTATTTAATTATTGATTTGTTTTAACTTAATTGCGATATTAGCCAAAGAAGTTTCACTTCTACCGTGAGAGAATTGCATACAAACACACTTTTAATTTTTTTTAATAATAAGGTATTTTTTTATTTAATTTCATTTTTTCACTTGTAGCAATTTTGCTAATTATATAATATTTTGCTTTGTAAATATTGAAAATCTATTTTATCCTATTTCTAATGAATACTAGATTTACGCGAATATTTGACAATAAATAAATCGACTTTTTCGTGGTTTTATTATTATTTTTCCAGTCTTTTGCGGCCATGTTTGCTGTAAAACATTTAAAAAGTCGAGAAAAAAGTATATATTTTGTTCTTAATTTCAAATAAAAAAAATACGTTTAATAAAAATGTTAACACCTAATAACATGACATTTTACACATCTTTTTTCAAACGTTTCATAACGACCTCAGTCTTTTCCGGAACGTTAACTAAAAAAAATAAAATAAAACTACGAATGTCAAACAATCATATAAATATAAGAAAAGTATAAATAAATTATTTAAATAAATTACATATTGAAAAACCAACTTTTAATTTAAAAAAAAGTAAACATTAAATATAAAAAAAAATTACAATCAAACCCGCGTCACATCACTAGTCAACTCACCGATCCTCGTAAAGAAACCGGAGATATTTCAGCCAAGTACATAGGAGCTAAGCCGGCGTTCAAACCGTTGTTTATACCGATTATTAGCCTGAAAAAGAACACCCTGTTTATCATTTCTTGGTAACATGTTAGATCTTTTATTAAAGTAAATATTTATCTATACATATATTAAATTGTAACTGAGCCGAATCTGTACATTAAATATTTATATAATTATGAAACGCGATAATTTAAAAAGTTACATTAAATATTTTTTGGAAAATCTTATTGAAATAGACATTATTTTCGATACAGAGGCCGAATCTATATTCTTTATCTATATTGTCTGTCTGTTACCACATCACGGAAAACCACTGGAGGGATTTTGATGAAATTTGGCATGATGATAGCTATCCGGGTTATCCGGGTCAACATTTTACTGCGGGAAAATATCTCATCTCTGAGAAATCTATACTAAACGTTAAAACGTAATTCCAGGGACGAACCCGAGCGGAGCGAGGGTGAGTCGCTAGTGTTATTTAATAACAAGCGACTTACACACGCTTTACGGTGCGTGCTTTTCTAAATTCCTAACAGTAATCTGTGTTACTCCAACTCATAGTTTATCTGTTCACTAAATTTCATACAAATCAGTCCAGCCGAATCAGAAAGGGAATAAACATCCAAACTTATGCATATCTAATAGCAATCCAAATGGCGTGCTTATTAAATTGTTTTTTTTTTGTTTTTAAACCTATGACCTACCTTCCCACAATCAACATGTTTGCTGATTGCGCCGCATTAGCACTCCCTTGTAGCGCGGCAGCTATAAATACTAACACATTGTTTAGTAACAAGCCTCCTTTTCTGCCAAACCTGAAAATTATATTTTTAATATATTTATTGGAACTAAAATCGGTCAAGTGCGAGTCGGGTTATGTACAGATTATAATAAAAAATCTATACACAATACAAAAAAATCTTTGTTTAAAAATACATTTTATTAATTTAAAACTAAAATTAGGACAAAGGGAGATGGAAATCGCCGACTCGAGTGGGAAGAGTCTGAGAGATACGTGCGTGTGGCGACGCGTCGCCACGCCAACAGCCGGTATAACCCCCTGCATTACAGAATGAATAGTGAATAAAACTTGACAGACCGACGGGTTTCACTAAAATTTATTATTTTTATTAGTTATTGTTTTAGGCTTTATAATTTATATAATAATAAGTAAACCACATGTCTTAATGTTTCTTAGAAACTAAGCTATTTAACATGTAAACCAAATATGCTACAAACCTATCATATCTACTCGTATTATATTTATTAAAAAGAAACATCACGTTTTGTTATCTACGATGCAGTATCTGTTGTACCTTTGCCTTACCACAAAAAATGTTAATTAAAAAAAATAATGTCCACTCACCTGTCAGCCACCACACCAGTAATGACACCCCCTATCATGCCTCCCACACAATATATCGCAACTGCAATCGACCACATCGTCGTTACTTTGGGATCGTCCTTGGCCAATAGTGTGGTGTTCGTTCCTGTGAGAGCCTCTTTATGCAGCCATTCTAACATTATCTGTTTAAAAAATATATATACTTATTACTTATTTGAAACTGGCTTTTCCCATGAATCTGCTCGCTTAATAATAATGTCTTTCTAACCGATGTCGACCACGGCGGCCAATCTCACTGAGACTAACTTACTGTAGTAGATATTATAGTGCAGTGTGTGTACGCGCAGACACAAGTGCACTCTATTCCTGTCACTCTCATACTCCGGTGGGACGATACTTCGACACTCGTGGTAAGAGTTAAGGCGCAGGACCTACGCGACACGTACTCTCTGAGACACCGGGATACAATACCGCCAACTATTACCTCCGGGCTATTACTATTTTTTTTTGATACAAACAATAAATAAACTTGGCCCTACCCGGGACTGGAACCCAGGACACTCTAGGTCTGCGGCCGTATATGCTAGCAACTAGACCACTGAGGCGAATCTGCTCGACTAGTCTGTTTGTGTATAACTGTTTCGATCAATCAATCGATCAATCAATTTTTGTCTATCTGTCTGGGAACGCATCACGAGAAAACCACTAGACAGATTTTGATGAAATTTGGTATAGTGATAGCTGGTTGTCCGGGTCAGCATACTTTATTTTACTACGGGAACATATCTCATCTTTGAGAAATCTATACTAAACGTTTAAAAGTAAGTAGGGACGAACCCTGGGCTGAGTCGCTAGTAGAAAATAAAAATGAATATTCACTTACAGCCTGTGGTGCATTTAGGACACCAGTGTTGTATCCATGTTGGAAGGCAGACCAACACGCCGAAGACACGATGGCGAAAGCCAATCGTATATTCATTCCCTGTGAACAAATATTTTCTATAATTATATAATAAAAATAGGAAAAGGTAAAACAGTTCCGTATATTTTTGCCCTCTGTTTGTCAAACGACTTTCTTTTTTTTTGTTTAATAGCTATTGACGAGATTTAGTGCTGTCTCTGTTTAGTTTTCATCCAAATCGGTTTAGCCATTTCAGCGTGACAGAGTAACAAACATATATATACACATACAAATATTCGCATTTATACCTTATACCTATTAGACTTAGGTCTATTAACAGGGAGAAGTGGAGAAAGAGTGTGGGGGTTTAACTAAAATGACTAGAATCTAAAAAAAACTATATCGAATCTATGAATCTAAGTTTTAACTTAATTTATCTGACACAATTAATTTACCTTTTATATTATACATTGTTAACATAATAATGCATAACAACTATACTAATACTATAAAGAAACAGAGTTTGTTCGTTTGTTTTATTGAGGAAGGCTATAGGCTATATATATATATATATATATATATATATATATATATATATATATATATCATCATGCTCTGCCATCAACTGAGCCAAACGTGTTAACTGAAAAAAGTAATTATATATGTATATAAAAAAAATGTAATGCTTGTATATAATATTCGAAATGTATACGACCAAATCGAGCGTGAGTCGCTACGTGTACGATATTTTTTTCAAGAAAAAAAAACAGAAGCAAAACCAATAAGATTGGGTTTCAAAGGGTTTCAGTAACGGTTTTTGCGGTTTAAAAAATGGCGGCATTCGTTACTTTATTTAGCACAACGTAATTTAATATGTGTGGATAATGTCTTCCGGATTGAAATTCTATCGCGGCGGTAAATTTCACTAATAGTAGATATTGACGACATGTTTGGCTCAGTTTGTAGTAACCCTACTTGCTGTGTCAATGGTCGCGGGTTCGAATCCCGCTGGAGGCATTCACTTGTGTGATGCGCACGAATGTTTGTACTCCAGTCATGGGTATAATATGTATGTACCTATTTCAAATTATATATGTGTAGTGTATCAACTATCTGGTATCCATAACATATTAAGCCTCGTAGCTTACCATGGAACTGGATAGTTATAACTTTACACCTCGTCCATCCGCTCTAGATTAAGATTTACATAGAATAAGAGAGACGCAAAATCAGCGTCTGGTCGGCCCACCCGGCATCCGCCGGCCGAGAGTGTATTTAATCATTTAGACTCTTAGAGATTAAAGGAGCCTCAAATCGCCTACATGTACAATGTACATGCCTTTGGTTTTATTTTTTTTCAAAATTTAATTTTACGTTAGTATGAGTAATTTTCGAAAAGCTCTGAAACCAAAAGTAGATGGTGCTGTGTATCCCAACATATTTATTTATTTATATTTTAAATCTTAAATAAATCTAATAAAAATAATAAAATAAATGTCAAATTTAAAATACCCCTTACGCAAATTTATTGTCATTTAACGATTACACTGGCATGCGTGAAGCACTTAATCGAGTAATCATACGAGAAAGATAGATACTGGAAAGCTGATACTCTTACACTGCTGGACCGATATTAACCAAACATATCTAAGAACCACCGCAAGGAAACTGGCTTTCAAATAAAAAAAACCGCATCGAAATTGGTCCATCCGTTTGAGAGCTACGATGCCACAGAAAGATACACACACACAGACAGACACTGACGTCAAACTTATAACACCCCTCTTTTTGCGTCGGGGGTTAAAAATAAAGTTATACTAATATTATAAATAGGCAATAACGATTTAAAATAACATACAATGTTTTAAAACAGGATACAAAAATTAATCTATATAAATAAAAATGAGTCACCGAAATGTATGTACGCGCGTAACTTCCGATCGACTGCACCAAGTTGGATAGTTGTTTTTTTTTGGTGTTTGGTATTGTCAGATAAAAGAAAATTAAAAGATTTTTTTTTTACTAAAATAAGTTATTTGGTTGAATGTTAGTGAGTGAAATAGTTTTTACCTCGGAAATCACCCCTAAAGGTGGTGAGAATGGGGATGAAAGTTTGTATTGGGAAGCAAGCTAGGGACGAACCCGAGCAAGCGAGGTGAATCGCTAGTTGAATGTATAAATAAATGTTAACAAATAAAAATACCTAAGTTTTTTATTATAAAGAAAAAAATAAGGCTATTTCTCTTTCAAGGGGAAGAGAACTAATGCTTTAAAATACAAAATAATGTTTATATTTATTACTCATATTTTCTTTTACAAAATTGTAAATTAGCGACTAATATCTATAGTATAAAATTTTCCGTATTCTTTGAAGAAAGTAAACGATCTGTATGGCAAAATCGAGAATAGTAACAGACAGCAAAACCCGCTACTATTTTCGATTTTAAACTTTTTTGGCGGGCTTCTATACCTACATATAATGAAATCGTAACTAAGCCGAATCTGTACCTTGAATATTTTTGGAAAATCTTATTGAAAAAGACATTATTATTGATACAGAGGCCGAATCTATAGTTTTTAGAATTTTTGTCTGTCTGTCTATCTGTTACCGCATCACGGAAAACCCACTGGAGGGATTTTGATGATGAAAGCTGTTTATCCGGGTCAACATATAGGATACTTTTTACCGCGGGAAAATGTCTCATTTCTGAGAAAAAATACGAAAACTAAAAGGTTTTTGTATAATGTTATTGTTTAGTCTGAGATAAAATGTAATTGTTTAGTCCGAATGCACTATCTATTTATGTCAATCTCAAATTTTGATGAAGAGGACTTTACGTGTTCTCCGAGGCACGGGGATGAAACACTGCCTACTTCCCAACTCTGGGCTGTTATTAAGAATTTCATGGCAGAAATCTCAGTAACGTGGGCCATTGTCTAACGCAGGGCTCGAACCCAGGATCTCCGAATCTGCAGCCGCACATGCTAGCCACTAGACTACCGAGGTAGTCAACTAAATACAAGCAATAGTTTTTTTTATGTTACTGTCTAAATCATAATAAAAGTTATAAATGAATAAAGTATTTTTTTTAAATATACATAGCAACTCCAATAATAATCAGAAATCCTAAAGCCATTTTTTTTAAATAATTCGTCTCGTGAGTTTGACAAGACGTCTATCTAATATTTTCCTCTATAAAAATTATGGATAACTAGCAGAACCCGCGGCTTCGCTCGCGCAACTTTCCCCATATTTTACTCCATTATGGGATGAATGTCGGAAAATTTTAATTGTATTGAAGAGCATTAATAACAAGTTTCAAGTAATTCTGATCATAAATATTTTTTGGGTTGTATTATAACGTATTTTCCCGTGGGAATGACATAATTTTAGGCGGTAAAAGGAGGAGGTTCTCAATTCGTCGGAATCTTTTTTTTATGTATGTTCACCGATTACTCGAATACGCCTGAACCGATTTGAAATTATTTTTTGTTTCAAAGGGTATACTTTTCAGGTGGTTTTTTTTAATCGAATATGTTATTAAAAAGCTTTCTTCTTACAAATTACACTGAAAATGGAAAAATAAAAACTTTTTTTAAGTTTTTATAATATTAGTATGGACTAGCGACTTACCTCGCTACACTCGGGTGCGTTCATAGGCATGTTTTATATAGATATAAATAGTTACTAAGCAAACATGCAATGTAATTTTTTTCGTGAATTTTGCCGATTCTTTACAAATCAAAGATCACAAAAAACGGTCCAGCCGTCCTTGAGTTATAAATGGTGTAATTAACCAGTTTGAACAACAAACAACTTTGTTTTATAAATATACTAGCGACTCACTCTCGCTTCGCTCGGGTTCGTCCCTAGGTACGTTTTAAGGGTTAGTATGGAATAGATAGACTTAGATCATATGTATATACTTAGGTATGATGAGTTTTATATCTCTTATTTGAGAAATGATCGATTCCCTATACAAACTTCCACCCCCCTTTTCACCCCCTTTAGGGATAATTCCCAGGATTTCAAACTATCTCTATGCCAAATTTCCTCTAACTCGGTTCAGCGAATTAGCGTGAAAGGCAACAGACAGACAGACAGAGTTACTTTCGCATTTATAATATTAGTATGGATAGATGGTAGCTAATAGATACATCATACAGGTGTAAAATATGTAGAGTCAAAAGTATGATATTATATGGCTATTGACAACTACCAAGAGTAAAAGAGACGAAAGTAAATTATAAAATTTTTTCGACCAAAACAAGTTAGAAATTAAACGACTATTTAATATTCATAAGTTTTTTTTAATGTGCGAATGTTAAAAAGGGTTACTTGAAATAATACATTTCACGTTAGCCAAGTGCCAACGTTTCAACTTTTTCAGACATTGTGGCAAACAATTGGGGCAAGAACATGGCCAAGTGGGTTTCAGACATCTTTCAAAAACTTGCTAGGTTCTCTCAGACATGCAGGTTTCCTCACGATGTTCTCCTTCACCGTAAGACAAGTGGTCATCATGTTGGAAATGATTCGCACATGAGAGTATCAGAGGTGCAAACCCGAGATTTGAACCCGCTTCACTTTACTTCCCAAACGACTCCCAAACCACTGGGCTACCAATGATTTAACCCCTCAGAGTAAATTAATTACTTCGTAAAGGATTTTGATCAGTGTATATTTCTCATAAAAAAATAATTAGTTTAATAATTATCTATACATATAATAAAAGTATAAATAATCGCTGTCTTTATATCGAAAATATTTGAGAAAAACTATTATTAACACAACAGAACCAGAAACAATGATTTTTAAAATGTTTGTCTGTGCGTTTGTGCGCACTAATCTACGAAACGGCTTAACCGATTTGGGTGCGGTTTTCACTAATGCATTGTGGTAAGCTTCACTTAACATTTAGTATTTGTTTTATTTCAATTGGTCCAAAAATAATAAAGTTATGCCAATTTAAAGAATAACCTAGGGAAGAATCCAAGCGAAGCGAGTTTGAGTCCCTAGTTAAAATATAATATCTATGGAATTTTCCCCATCGTACGAGAGATAGCTAAAATATGATCTAAATTTCAAATCTCATCTCATTATAAAAAATTAAAGATCAGCCGGAAACATATAAAAGTCACTAAAAAGCTGCTCGACTAATAATACCATATACGACCAAACCAAGGCCAGTTACTCATACACCTGTAGGGTGACCAATCTTGCTAATTGGTAGGATTTTAAAATAAAACTATCTTTTCGGTTTTTTTTGCGGATTTATTTTGATTTTGGTTCCCGACATTTCGAATGCTTTACAGCAATCGTAGTCACGGGGGAGACTAAATCGAAAATATAATAATAACGTCTCAAAGATCATTATGATGATGTTCTCCTGACCGATTCCGGCCACGGCGGCCAATCTCATTGAGACTAGCCAACTGCGCAGGATTATAGTGCACAAGTGTACGCGCAGACACAACATGCACTCTCTATTCCTGTCACTCTCATACTCCGGTGGGACGACTGCTTGACACGACCAGTGAGAGTTAGGCGCAGGACCGACGGCTTTACGTGCTTTCCGAGGCACGGGGGTGAAACACCAACAAGTTCCCAACTCCGGGCTATTACTGAGGCTTACTATACAGAAAGACTCAGTAACTTAACTTGGCCCGACCCGGGACTCGAACCCAGGACCTCCGAGTGTGCAGCCGTACATGCTTGCCACTACACCACAGAGGCAGTTAGAGATCATTATTATCATTATATCTTTATAACCAAAGATCATTATATACTTGTTATAGACAGCGCCTACCCATATTTATTTTTTTAATGTATAATTTCTAGGACTTTCTATGAGAATTCTCTAACTTTTTATTTTTTACATGTTATCTAGTGTTCGTCCAGTGGTCGAAATTTAACCGTAATAATTTTTTCATTGATAACACTAAAGCTCGTCAAAAGCTACTAAATAAAAAAAAACAAAATCGTTTGACAAACAGAGGAGAAAAACGCACTGAACTGTTTTGTTTTTGCCTATTTATATATAGATACTTTCAGAACCCGCGGCTTCGCTCGCGCTAAAACTACAAAAAAAAACCTCTAAAAAGTAGTTTCATACAAAGTTTCATCCCCTATTTTACCCCCTTATAGGATAAATTTCGAAAAATTCTAAAATACGTATTTATTTAATTTTATTGAAGAACATTAATTCCAAGTTTCAAGTAATTATGTTTTTTTTTGGATTGTATTAAAACGTGTTGTATTTAAACGTGTTTGTTGGGTATTAGATAATTTCCCGCGGTAAAAAATAGCTTATGTCACTCTCTAGCTCTCTCCACACACAAAAATTACGACAATCCGTCAATCGACGTTTCGACGAGAAAGAAGGACAGACAAACAAACACAATGTCACATTTATAATATTAGTATGTCCTAATATACCAATAATTTTGGTCACACTCCAGTCGCATTCACGTATTATATCACACATATAAATATTTTCATGTAACCTCGAAGCAGAAACTTGTTTGTTGTTTTTACTAAAGGCTGTTTAGCAAAAGGCTTTATTATCTTTTATACAGGGTCATTTTTAATTTACTGAAAACCTTTTGGGAATACACTATTTACAACATAACAACAACATCTGTAAGAAAAAAAATATATATATCTTAAATTTAACAAAAATAAAAATATTTTTATTGCACCTTCTAAACGGTAATAGTCCAGCATTAGCAAAAGAAAGTGCGTGTCCGGTGGAGGGGGAGGGGTGAAGGGGGGTGTAGGAAGCCGCGCTTACTCATTTCCTGGCAACAAGAGCAGGCAAAGACTATATGAACTGTATGGTGAAAAAGCTCTTATTTATTTATTTATTTATTTACTTCTTTTTACACATTGTATCAATTCAATGATCACTTGTGTGACACAACCGGATGATGGGTGCCGGTTGCGGGACTGTGGTCGCAGGCCCGCATCCGGCGGAGGAGTAGGCCGCGGCGGGAGAGGAGTGCCGGTATTTCGGTGCGCCGTTCTCCCTACCTTCCGCGGCCTAGACGGGGCCGCCACCGTTTGATGGCGGACGCGGTGGGGCTGCAGGGGAAGAGGAGTGTCGGTGTTTCGTTGCCGCTCTCCCTGTCCTCTGCAGCCGATTGGAGGTGGCCCACTTCGGTGGGCGGTGGTTAGGTTTAATGGGGCTGCTCCGGGTACCTCTCTGTCGTAGCAGAGTTGACTGTGGAGCAGCCCCATTGGTTTGGTGGTCTGCCTTTTTAGGCAGACCTGCCGCCGGGGCGCCGTAGTAGTTATGCGCAAGCGATCCTGCGGCGTCCCATTAAGGCGGAGGGGAGGGGAATGTCGGGTTTTAGTGGGTAGTACCGGCTCTTCTAGCCGGTGAGCCCCACATCACCACCTGGGGGATCAGGTGGTATGCGTAAATGCATTTCCCGACATAAAAAAAAAAAATTCAATGCACACAATCTACTTCATAAGAAACAATTTGGATTTACGAAAGGCCGCTCCACGGCAGATGCTAGTGTTGAGCTAGTGAAAAATATTTTTGAGGCTTGGGAAAGGTCACAAGATGCACTTGGGATATTCTGTGACTTATCCAAGGCCTTTGATTGTGTACATCATGAGACGCTGATCAGGAAACTGCATCACTATGGTATTAGAAATAAGGCACTCGACCTTCAGAATTCGTATTTAAAAAATAGAATACAGAGGGTTGATGTTAATGGTAAGAGATCTCCTGGAGCTCCATTAGATATGGGGGTTCCACAAGGGTCTATTCTTGGCACCTTTCTTTTTCTAATTTATATTAATGATTGCAATTTTTTGTACAGGACAAACATGAGATAGTATTGTTCGCTGATGACACTTCACTTATTTTTAAATTGAAGCGCAATTCGCTAATGTACGACGATGTAAACGATGCTCTCTCAAAGGTTGTCTATTGGTTTGATTCAAATAATTTATTATTAAATAATAAAAAGACAAAATTAATAAAATTCTCAACACCTAATGTCAAACTCGTTGATAATGGTGTAACATTAAATGGCGAAGTGTTGAAACCTGTAGAGTCCACTAAATTCCTAGGTATTATCATAGATTCGAAATTGCAGTGGGGCCCCCATATTGAGCGGCTAGCAAGTAGACGTAGACTAAGCTCTGCAGCGTTCGCGGTAAAAAAAATAAGACTTCTGATGTAGATACAGCTCGCATAGTATATTTTAGTTATTTTCATAGTATTATGTCTTATGGTATCTTACCATGGGGAAATGCAGCTGCTATTAATACAATTTTTGTACTGCAGAAAAGAGCTATTCGTGCAATTTATAGTTTAGGTCCTAGAGTGTCATTAAGAGATAAGTTGAAAAAAAGATTATACTTTAAGAAAAGATATTGGTCCCGCTGAGTTTCTTTCGCCAGTTCTCAGGTCTGAGGCTTCTTCTTTCCGAACTGGTAGTAGACTCATGACGTTCAGTAAAAAATTGTAATAATTTAATGCTGAATAAAATATTTTGATTTGATTTGATTTAAACTTGGCCAGATGCTAGAACTTTAAAGGTTAGAAGGTGCAAAAAAAATTTTTTTATTTTTGTATGAAAATAAAAATTTAAGAAATATTATTTTTTCTTGTTACAGATGTTGTTGTTATGATGTAAATAGTATATTCCCAAAAGGTTTTCAGTAAATTATAAATTATCCTGTATATAAGTGGACAATAAAAAAAACACATTAAAATTACAAAATATATACTTAACTAGCGACTTCTCTAGGCACGTTTAAATGGATATAAATATGTAGTAATTGTGAGTGTACTTTAGGAGAAAAACGTATGCTATTGCATATTTTTGCTTGTCGATCCCTTGCTCTGTGAAAAACAAAAACAAATTATTCCACAGGAACCGTACATTTTTCCGAGACAAAAAGACACTATGATATTTATTACATCTGTACATGAATGAATATACGTGGTATATAAATCTATACATATAATAAAATTGTAACTAAGCCGAATCTGTACATTAAATATTTTTTGGAAAATCTTATTGAAATAAACATTATTATCGATACAGAGGTCGAATCTATAGTTTTTAGAATTTTCGTCTGTCTGTCTGTTACCGCATCACAGAAAAACCACTGGAGGGATTTTGATGAAATTTGGTATGATGATAGCTGGTTATCTGGGTCAATATACGATCATAATATACGATGCTTTTTACCGCAGTAAAATATCTTATTTCTGAGCAAAAATACAAAAACTGCAATAAAAGAGTATATGTGTAAAACCTAAGAATTTGGTTTATGGTCATCTGAAGTCTGAACGCGAGTGAAGCCGCGGGTAATGCTAGTAAATCTATAAAATAATATTTTTTATTAACAAATACATTTATAAATATATTATTTCCAAATAAAAGTTTAGATTTAATTAAATAAAAATTAAGTGTACCAGCAATGTCAATGACTATGACAACCCTATTTCCGGCTTAGTACAAAGCTATACAGAACTTTATCAAAACGGAAGTTCTTTATCATTTAATATGATATAACAGATAAAAAAGGAGGATATACAGTTCGCTGAATTTTATACTAAAATGTACATCTATATGTATGTACTCGTAATTATAAAATGGTCAATTTTGTAAATTTAATATTATTCTCAAACTAGCGAGTCACCCTCGCTTCGCTCGGGTTCGTCCCTAGGTACGTTTTAACGGTTAATATGTGATGATCGATTATATATTATAGAAAAACGAATCTATCCTACGGGAACCATACATTTCCCGCCTGGAAAAAAATGAGGGGACGACCACATAGATTGGGATCTCCTACTATTTGTTTTTAACTTATTGAGGTAGATCCTTCCAAACAAAGTGGGAATCATTATCACTTATGTTCAGCTATTTTTTAAAGTTCAACTGCTGGACATGAAACGAGAATCTAAAGTTCTTAGAGGAAAAAACAAAAACTTTTTCGAATGTTCCCATCATTAGCGAACTAAAAAAACGATTATATACTAAAATTTATATCAGAGTATTCATCATTCTCTTCATTTAAAATCTTCGTTGCAATTATTTATGCAAGTATAGATACCACGCAAAATTCAATATAAAAGTGAATCAGACCCTATTATTATGCAATAGACTCATTAGTACACTACACGCAATCATTATAAAGTATCAAGACTGTTCGGACTTTATAATGTTTTTTTTTATTTGAACCTGTATTTTTTTCTTTTTGTATCAAATTTCGCTAACCTTTTCCCAAGAGCCCTTTAGGGGTTGAATTAAATAAAGAAATCTTCTTAGTTTATGTTATCTCGCTATGTATAAATAGGCAAAGGCAAAAAAGTTCAGTGCCTTTTTTGTTTTGTCAATCGTTTTTTTTTAGTAGATATTGACGAGCTTTATGCTTTAGTGTTATCAATAAAAAAATAATATGATCGAATTTCGACAAGTGGCGAACACTAGTTATACATAGGTAAATAAAATTCGCAAGTAGATTTGCGTAACAACGGAACGAGCTAGAGTATGCTATTTAAACCAGGGGCGGGTCTATATTTAGGCTTTATGGGCTACAGCCCAGGGCCCCTAAGATATAAGGGCCCCTTATATCTGTTGTAAACTATGGATAATATTGTGAATTTATAAAATAAAAAATTAGCTAAAATATAAAAATTAAGGTCATAGAAGGCTGGCCTAATAACTCTGAGATCAATCTATCAATATAGATTTTATAAAGACATAATGACAATTAATTTAGGGCCCCACTAAGCGTTAGGCCAGGGCCCCCAAATTCAAGATCCAACCCTGAAAATAACAATTAGATTATTACGAGGTAAGACAAGTCCTGAAAAATCCTATCCGTCTTATGAATTCCGATCGTGTGTACGCATTTTAAATAAAATAACGGTCCCTCTAAAGCGTAACGTGTATCCTGTCTCAATGCGTATCTACATACATAGCTTTCGTTTCCTAGCTGTCAAATAATATGATCGTTTCCGCTATGTAAAACTAGTGTTTGCCCGCGGCTCTATTTTTTCTCAGAAATGAGATATTTTCCCGCGATAAAAAATATCCCATATGTTGACCCGGATAACCAGCTATCACCATACAAAATTTCATCAAAATCCCTCCAGTGGTTTTTCTGTGATGCGGTAACAGACAGACAGACAAAAATTCTAAAAACTATAGATTCGGCTTCTGTATTAATAATAATGTTTATTTCAATAAGATTTTCCAAAAAATAATTAATGTACAGATTCGACTCAGTTAGAATTTTATTATACATATGTATAGATATAAATATTTATGTCACGGTATTTTTGATCGGACTCCTTCGAAACGGCTCGACCGATTTTAATGAATTTTTTTTTGTATATTTGGTAGATTCACCCACCTGCCCACCACTTTTTAATCGCGATATAAGTATTTTTGTACAACAACAATATCCAAATTATTTAATATTTTATTTTAGAAAGCAAATAAGGTCTTTTTTGTTGATTGAGCGCGGCCAAAGCCGCGGGTTCTGCTAGTAACTTCTAAACTTTAAATTGCTTTTTGTAATTACGACGGAACATTGAATAGGACATACATACATACAAGTCAAACACATAACCGTCCTTAGGATTTCTCCGCAGCCCAAGTATTAAAAAAACCCCAGTATTAAAAAATGCCAGCAAAATATGTATTAAAAAAAATGAAATTCATAGTTTTAGTTAATTATTAAAAAAAAAACATTCCGTAACAAAATACTCATTATCTTATCTTTTACGTTATTAGAATGTTATCTTAAAATGTACGTAGCAAAAAAATCATGTGAACAAAATCAACAAATATGTAGAATATGGACCTAATGTAAATATTTTTTTAATCTATGATAGTTTAAACATTACCCGCAGACTTGGTACGAAAGTATGTATTTCACAACTAAAATTCATTAGCAACTTCTATTATAAGGCAAGGCAATATAACTGTCTGTCTGTCACTTTAAATTTAATTTAAAATTTAATTACTATTTTACATTAAAATAGCTTTGAGGCGACCACATCATACCCAAGGTTTGGTTTTAGTACACGGACGTTGTCTTTTTTTTGATATTAGCGATAGAAGCTTTTTGTAGATTTTCTGAAATCGTGTTGTTAAAACGTTTATCTACATTTACTATATCACTGGTGACTCACTCTGGCTTCTCTTCTGGTTCGTCCCTATTGAAAAATTAAAACAAATCTATTCCACGGGAACTGTTCATTTTTCCGGAATGAAAACTAGCCTATGTGCTATTCCAGAATCTCTATCTCTGTGTCAAATTTTATCCAGATCAGTTCAGCCGTTGTGACGTGATTGAGTAACAAACATGAATTTGAAAACATTGAAATTATCGATACAGAGGCCGAATCTATAGTTTTTAGAATTTTTGTCTGTCTGTCTGTCTTTTACCGCATCACAGAAAAACCACTGGAGGGATTTTGATGAATTTAAGAGTATACTAATATGTAAAACCTAAGAATTTGGCTTTTGGTCATCTGAATGCGGGCGGAGCCGCAGGCACTGCTAGTTTTATAAATATAAACATTAAACATCCATAACTGGAGTATAAAAATTCGTGCTCATCACACAAATGAATGCCCCCAGCGGTTCTCGAACCCGCGACCGCTGGCACAGTAAGTACGGTCACTGCAAACTGAGCCAAAGGTGTCGTATAACATATATACATGCTACATATATCGACGTACTCGTATCTACCACAAGCAACGCCCCGGGATAAATCTAGTGAAGTGTTAGTAAACATAACTATCAACAATCTTTGATGCTGTAGTACTCGTACTAACACATGGTATTTTTTACGTTAAAATGACTCATATTCTTTGATTAAGCGTTAAGATATGTTACATAAACGTCTGCCTTTTTAGAGTTCCGTATGGGAATTGTGGGTTCTGCAAAATGATTTGCAACCTCTATATAAAACTCGCTACATACGCTCGCTTTGCTCGTCTGTACGTACACGTTCGTACGTCTTTGTAGCTGTTTTTAAATGAAACAATCTTTTCGGATTTTTTAGCAGATTTATTTTGATTCTTGGTTCACGACATTGCCTTTGAGACATCTAACACCTCAGTCTCTCCCGTGACCGTGATTGCTGTAAAGCATTCGAAACGTCGGGAACCAAAAATCATAATAAATATTCCACAAAATCCGAAAAAATAGTTTTATTTAAAATGTCAAATATTCGCGTAAATCTAAGAAAGCTCAAATCTAAGTTGTTTTAAGCTGTAAATAATAATAATGTCCTCCTGAATGATGTCGGCCACAGATCAATCTCACTGAGACTAGCCAACTGCAGGAGATATTACAGTGCAGTGAGTGAAGGAGAGCGCACTTTCCTAGTAAATGCTTTCTTTCACTCTCAAACATCGATAGAACGAGAATATGGACGACCGGCGAGATATTAGGCGCAGAACCGACGCCTTTTAACATGCTTTTTGAGACACGGAGATGATACACTAACTTCCCAACTCGGGGCTGTTACTGAGAATTTCTTTGCAAAAACTCTGTGGTAATTTTGGTCCACTCACTAATGTTACTACTATTAATAGGTCCAGATCTACTATCTAGATAAAAGCTTTATCTAGATAATGGTTTCATTTATAATGACCTATCCAAAAATATTCAACACAATCAAATTCTTCTTCCACCCCTAAATTACAGTGTGCAACCCTATTTTTTATTTATCGTAATTTAAGTTCACAAGAAACATGTGCTTACCACATTCCCACTCTGTAATACATAGGTACATACAAGTATATCTACACATATAATATTAACGAGGCTGAGTTTGTTTGTTTGAACGCGTTAATCTCAGGAAGTACTAATCCCATTTGAAAAATTCTTGCATTAGATAGCCCGTTTATTGATGAAGGCTATAGGCTATATATCATCCCGGAAAGATGTGCGTTTCCCGTGGGATAATTTGTTTTTTTCTAAGGACAAACCTGAAGCGAAGCGAGTGTGAGTCGCTAGTTCTAATAATCTCAAAGCAACATAGCTGTGAGATACAGACGAGTATTATAAGAGTTCTGTTTTTGCATATTGGCTACGAAAACTATAAAACAGAAAAGAATTAAAAATCAAATCGATCGACTATCGTTTAACCGACTTTCCGCCTGCGTTGTATTTTTATATCTTTATAAATAATTGTGTTATTTTAATATCTAAATTATATTACTGCAAAGTTTCATCCAAATCCGTTCAGTAGTTTTTGTGTAAATGAATAACAAACATACATCTATATATCTTCACAAACTTTCGCGTTTATAATATTACTAGGCAACTATTGACTTACTCACGTTTCGCTCGGGTTTTACATATCAAATACATATAATTACCTAGTTATTGCGAGTGTATACAGTGACAAACAGACATACAAACAAACAAGAATTTTAATAACTATTGCTTTGGGGTCTCTATTGTATACGTAATACGTTACAGTATTGTTTTAAAAAAAATCACGTACAGATTTTGTTAAGTTACTATTTTATTATATGTATAGATTAATATAACTCATTAAAAAATCCAAAAAACATTAAATATCTCATGCTTTTTTGAAATTGGTTAAATAATAAATACCACTCATACAAACGATATGTTAAAAATTTATTCAACAAACCGGGTCTTGTGTAAACAAAGCAGGACGCTTCCAGGAAACGCCATTTCTGTACTATGTACTCGTACACTAATAGCTTGCCCTTGCCGTACCTACTCGAGTATATAATATCAATGACATTTAAAAATAAAACGATTGTTAAAATAATATTTTTACCCAAAAACAAATTATGTAATAAAATAAGTTAAAATTCATCCAGCACAAAGAGAGAGAGAGATGTAGAGCGCCAAATATTTGAAAAAAAAATCTACTGTAAACTATCAGGGTTCACGAGATACAGCCTAGTGACAGACGGACGGACAGACAGACCGACCCTTTTTTGGTTCCGTACCCAATTGTAAAACGGGACCCTATTAGTAAGCTTCCGCTGTCCGGCCGTCTGTGTGTCAGCGACCTGTATCTCATGAACCGTACTAAATAGAGAGTTCAAATTTTCGCAGAGTGTATTCTATTGCCGCTATAACGACAAATTATAAAAAAATAAGATGGCAAATTTCAAAATAGCCGCCATGCAAATTAAAAAAAGACGATTGTGGTACGGAACACTATGTGTACGAGTCCGACTCGCACTTGTTCACAGAGCTGATACCCGCGCGTTCGTTTCACTTTATATCATCAAGCTTTCTTTATTAATATGTATTATTTTAAAGAAATGTAAAATATGCAAAAGACTGTAGCGACACACTCAAAACCTCCAGATCTTTTCGTTAGAACTTTCTAGCAATTTGATAGTGAAAATCGCGAACATCCTTGTTCATATGCATAATGTTGTATGAAATATAAGCACGATTTCAACTGTCGTCTATATATATATATATATATATATATATATATATATATATATATATATATAAAATTCTGAGTCGAATCATATTATTCGGAAATCTTATTGAAATAATTATTGTTCTGGAATACTGAGACCGAATCTATAGTTTTTAGAATTTTTGTCTGTCTCGGAACGCATCACGAGAAACCTACTTGACATATTTTGATGAAATTTAGTATGATGATAGTTGGTTATCCAGGTCAAATAAAATATAATAATACAATGCGGGAAAATATATCATCTGTGAGAAATCTATACGAAATAATACATAAGCGGAGTGAGGATGAGTCGCTAGTATTACATACAATACACAATACACCTACAGAGACAATATTTAATTTTGAGGTTGTATATATGAGATCGTTACGCTAGGTTTGATGAAAAAGTATGTATGTAAATATTATTTTAACGGAGATTTTAGTATCAGTCCCATACCAAAAAAGCCTTTGTTAAGAAATATTTATATATATAAACATTAAATTTTATAGCATAGGTACATTTAAAAACTAAGCGTATCAGACAGATAAAGAGATCGTTTTTACAAGATGTGAAAGTTTTGTTTGATACATGAATGATTGTAACACAATTATAACGCGACGTATAAAACAACTTCGAATAAATAATTGTAGTGGAAAAATGTTTTGTTTTTTGACAAACTTGTAATTGCCAATATTTATACAATAATATTTTTTGTCACGTTGTTTTCAATTGTTTCAAAGAGGATAGGTACGACTTTAATTATATATATATTTTTTTTATTTTAATTAGAATTTGTAGAGTATTTTTTGTGGCTGAAGAATTAAATTATTCTGCCTTAAAGTAAAGTACGATAAAAATGACATCATTAGTCTTATACATGAACGAATTATTCGTTCATGGTCTTATAATACGATAGAATAAGTATTATATTACACATTTAAAAAATGCCGATATCTATATTCTATTAGGTTTTTATGAATTATTATTTAATTTATAAAAAAATAACAAGATATTTATGTAAGACAGTATTTTTTCCTGTTTACTTAAAATCGGATATGAATAAAAAATATTTACCGCCATTCTTCCGCTCTACTTTTGAAATCCAAAGTCAATGAAACTTCACTTGGAACTAACTCAAGCACAACACTTCAGGCTTCACTAATTAAATAATAATAGTGAGTTATAAATACTTTTTGTTATAAAATTAATATAAACTTTATGTCATGTTTTTTCTTTTTATTTCTCGAGAAACGGCCAGTCCTGACCTGCGGCGGGACAAAAATGATTCGAAATTCGAATTTCAAATGACGCGACTCGAACGCAGACGTAGTATAGCCTGCGCGAATTGTAACTTTTAAACGCGCGTTTAAATATTTTTTGGTAAAGCTTATTAAAATCGTCATTCACCTCCATGTAAATTTCTAAGAAATTAATTAAATTTCTAAGAAATCTATTGTATAATAGTAACTGTAACGCCGGCGTGTCCGAGGTCGTTTAACGATACAGAGGCCGAATCTATAGTTTGTCTGTCTGGGAAGGAATCACGAAAAAACCACTGGACAGATGTTGATGAAATTTGATATGATGATAGCTGGTTATCCGGGTCAACATATAGGGTACATTTTACTGCAGGAAAATATCTCTCGTCCTCTCATTTGTCACTTCTGAGAAATCAATATTAACCATCAAATCGTACCTAGGGCATTAGTTATCTATTGTTAATTAGTATATCACCAATTTTTTTAATTTTTAACTATATTAAATACTTAAAATAACTTTAATTATCATTTTTAAATTAATATATAGAAAACACCATTAAAATCAGACCGGTTTAGATAGACTTAAAGTGTCGTTCTTTTAACACAATCATAAAAAAAAACTGTGCTTCTCTATTTATAGTTTATACCTTATAAAGAAAAAAATACCGGCAATAAGAATACATAAAAATAAAAAAATTATACCAACAAAACCTCCTATTTTGAAATCGGTGAAAAATACATCACGCGCAGACCATGTTATAGAACGCTCGAGCGCGGCTTGCGCACGGTGACGTCACAGTAACCGGTTCAACGTTTTTGTAAGGCGTTACATTCCTATCTCTTCAAGCTGTTTTAATCTTTATTTTAAAAATTAATAATGGCGACTTCAGTTTAAATTAGAAAACGAATGATTTACTTCCCTAGTCAGTAATAAAAGCTTTAAGCGCTTTGGAGTTTATAGAAATATTTTTTCTGGAAAATTTTAACTTAACATTATGTGTAAGTTGAGAGTGTCAGTAAAATTTTTGGCTTCATGTTTAGTTTTATGACGTAAATTTAAATAATTATTGCGAGTGCACCTTAGGAGAAAGACTTATACCGTTGAGATTTTTCTGTAGGCCTTATTAAGACCTATAATTTTGTAGTACATAATACATTGTGTTGATGTATCTTTTAAGGTTTAGCCAGCGTTAGATAGGTAACGACTCTATCACGGTCTCTATAAAACCAGTTATCGTGTTTTCTCGTGGGAATGAAAGACTTTTTCTGTAGTAATTGATATCCTAAATGTTGACCCAAGGCCGAGTAATAAGTTATCAAAATACACAAAATTTAGTTAAAATCGGTTCAGTACTTTTTGCGTGAAACTCGCACATCGACTTCGTAAAGTTACTATTTTATTATATGTATAGATTATTTCTTATTCAGAGTACAGAAGCTGTAGATAAAGCAACTCACGCCCGTGCGACTCCATTAAGAACTAGATATACAAAATTATCACGCTAATTTAATTTATATATGCGAAAGTTTCTCAGTATGTTTGTCTGACTGCATAATACTATGATTCTTCGTCAACTTTTTCTCTTCTTTTTAGTTTACTTCTTACACAGTCGGCTTCTTTATTTTTGTAAATATTTTTTTCATTTACAGCTTTTTAGTTTTGGTTAGTTACACAGTTTTAGTTTTATTTAACAAATTATATTTCTAAATTACTTTTAAACATATAATCTATGCTAATATTATAAAGCGACAGTTTGTTTGACGCGCTAATCTCAGGAACAACTAATTTGAAAAATTTCTTTTTGTATTAGATAGACCGTTTTTTGAGGAAGGAAATTTTTTATATCATCCCGGAAAAATATACGCTTCCCGTGGGATACATTTGTTTTAGTCTAGGGACGAAACCGAAGCGAAGCGAGGGTGACTCGCTAGTTTTTATATGTTTTTGTAATCGCCTCTTAAAAACCTGTATTTTGATACCCCACTCGGTTGATTTGGACGATTTTTTTTTCAAAACATACAAAATGGCGTCTAGGATCCGCCATTTTAATTTTTAATGATATCTATACGCTCTATGATACTGCCGTTATCAAGACAAATCGAATAACGTATGAATCATCAAAATCAGTTTAGCCGTTTAATAATTACGAGGGAACAGGGTTGGACATACATACATACATGCATACATAAATACAAGTCAAACACATAACCCTTTTTGGCCTTCGCCGCGGTTGGGTAAAAAAATATGAGCGCTCATACTAAGAATGGCTGAGTCAATGACATATGCAAAACACATAAGTTGATATACTCGTATAACTGAAAATTAAAACCTCCAGGTAAATTTCTAAGAAATCTATTGTTAACTGTAACGCCGGCGCGACCGCTGTCGTGGAGGGATTCATTTGAGCATTGTTACGTGCATATTGTTTTTGATGACAAATAAAACTGTTTTACTTAAAAATTTACCCAAAAGGCATACCCGACTTTAATATTATTTTAAAAGTAGCTAACTTTAGAAATATAATTATTTCTTATGTATGTTAAAAATACAGTTGAAAACAAGGTATAATAGTATTAAATATGACTCTACATATTATGTAAAAATTTGTATGTGTGAATGTTTGTTGCTTCATCATACTGTAACGGCTGTACGGATTTGTATGAAATTTAGTACACAGATGAGCTGAAGTAACATATGGGCTAATAATAAATAATAATGTAATATTATAAATGTGAAAGTTTGTGAGTTTGGATGTTTTTTACTCTTTCACGCCAGAACGGCTGAAGGGGTCTAGATGAAATTTGGCACAGAGATAGATTTATAGTCTGGAGTATAGGCTACTTTTTATACCGAAAAAATTTACGGTTCCCGAGCGATAGCTTTGTTTGTGTTTTCCCAGACGCGAACCCGAGCGAAACGAGGGTGAGCCGCTAGTTTTTAATAATTATAATGATACAGTCATTTGTAATAACTAATAATATATTGCATGTGGATTATGCCTACTGGGATGGGATACCACCATAAAAAATGCTTCAATTACTCTACGTCATGGTGGTCTGAAAATAAGTTTTTTAGTCATAACGCGAGTTGAGTAGACTTCGCAGCGCTTGTACGCTAAAACTATTCATTTTACAAAAAAAAGTAATTACATAAAATATAGCAATTTTTCTCTAGTTTCATTCATCACATATTAATTTTCATCGTAAAATGAGCGGGAAAGGAGATATTGTTAAAAAACTGTTTTTATAGTCGCCATTTTTTCAATATGGCGGCGCGAGCGGCAAAGATTACGAGGTAGTAAAAGTAGAAATTCGGAATGAGCACGTCGAAATCTATAAAATTAGCAATTTTTAAAACTTTCCAGGTAACCTATTTTTAAGTAGTGAATCTATATAATACCTACTTATTAAGGTACTAATATATATAATAATAATATATATACCTTAGGTAGTATATTAGTAGGTAATTAATTTCTGAGTCGAATCTGTACATTAAATATTTTTTAGAAAATCTTATTGAAATAGTCATTATTATTGATACAGAAGCGGAATCTATAGTTTTTTAAAATTTTGTTTGTTTGGGAACGCACGTGAAAACCGCTGGACAAATTTTGATGAAATTTGGTATGATGATAGCTGGTTATCCGGGTCAACATATAGGATACTTTTTAATGCGGGAAAATATTTCATCTATGAGAAATCTATACTAAACGATATAAAACGTAACTAGTTTACTACTATAAGTTTAATAATAATTAAAACGATGCGCTTGATTATTCAAACCAACGGAGGTGTGTAGAGGCTTGGCGTTTACGTCAACAATATAAATACCTTTTATATAATCTTTTGTGTTTAATCGTCTGACGCATTTCTAAGGTCACGAGTTCGGTTCAAAGGCTCTTTAAAGTACAATTAGTTACTTTAACAATTTACTAGTTTTTTTTTTGAGACGTAACACACAGCACCATCTAGTTCCATGCTAAGCTACGAGGCTTGTGTTATGGATACCAGATAGTTGATAAACTACACATATTATACATATTATAACTTTAAATACATACATATTATAAATATGTTCAGTTCAATTAAATTATTTTATTCAATTCCCTTGTTAATGGCTTCAGAGGGTGCCAGTTGAGCACAGATTACTTCGCCAATGTCAAGTAGAATGGAGAAGACACGAAAATATTTTATTTTTAATCACCGACGTAAAAACAACGGGCTGTTATAAGTTTGTCGTGTCTGTGTGTGGCATCGCAGATCTCGAACTGATGAATCGATTTTGATTTTGTTTTTTTGTTTGAAAGGTGAAGGCTATGTTTGATGAAAATCGGTCCAAGATGGTCGGGGGTTTTTAAAAGTTTTAATTTTTAGCATTATGTAAATTATTATAATTTTTTAACTGAACGTCAGAGACTAACCTTTGCCTGCGCAACCACCCGGTATATAATATATTTTTTGTATTTCCGTATCCATTCTCACACCATAAAGGTAAAGTCTTCATAAATTTCAATGTGTTTAATCTTGATTTTCACATCATTCCCTATTTTTAACCGAATTCAATCTATTAGGGCTTCCAAACAAATATACAACATTATAAGTGTATGAATGTACGTTTGTATGTATGTATGTTTGTCCACGCATTCCTCCGAAACTAGTAATCGGATCGTGATCATTCTTTTTTTATTAGCTTACGTTTATTTCAACTTGTGGTATAGTAAAGATTTCAACAAAATCGGTTCAGTAGTATTTATTCATGTATGTACTTAAAACTTTGAATTAGAATAGTCATCGCTTTAAACAAAAAAAATATTTCCAATTAAAATAACACTTTCGATTCATATACAAAAACTCAAGATACACAATTAGCGTCTCAGAAGTGTCTTCGAAAAGATGCGCATAAGTCAAAATTATGCGCTTTCTTCAAATCTCTTTTGTTCATTGCTTTTCGGATGGCAAAATTAAATCGCACGTTGTTTCGTTTAAAAAAGTACTTTATGTGGTGTGCGTAAGTTCGAATTTGTGTTTAGACAATTACACCTTTTGATTTTTGAATGTTATTCTTTGGTTTGACTTAACGTCACATGTCGACGCCACTTTTTAAGGAGATATATTTTGTTAGGAAATGTGTATCTGCTTTTAAATATCAATGAGACTTTCTTATAAACTAACCCCTTTTTACCCTTTCTTCCAAAATCCTTTCGATAATCCTCTAAGATAATAGCAGTTATACTTTTCTAGATTTCTTGATTGAGTGATATTTCGTTTTTAACCGATTGCGGCGAAGCCCAAAGAAGGATTATGTGTTTGATCTGTATGTATGTATATAATATACATAATAGTTCCTTCGTCAACTTATTTTCTTCTTTTTAGTTCGGTTTTTACGCTATAGGGTTTTTATTATTGTAATTTTTTTTTCAAGTTATACTTCTTTTGGCAGGTTCGCAAAAATTATGGGAGTAAAATTACTATGAAGCGCGCGCACACCGACAGCCAAAAAGCGACATGATGAAGCTGCATTCATTTTACAAAAGAGAGTTGTGACATACGGGATGAAATCTTTAGCTATTTTTGTTCTGTTACGCCAAAGAAGTATAACTGCTTACGTGCGTACATAAGTACACATACACACACATGTTTTTTTTAAATATAAATACTGATAATTTCCATGCATTCATAAATTTTCAATTTCAATATTATAATCAATTATATGATTGCTTACGTATTGCACTATGTGTGTTTGTTTAATAAAGAAATTAAAATTGCAAATTTGACCTTTGGCAATACTTTTGGAATAGGTTGAAGTCGTCATTTCTATTTATACGTTCAGTATTTAGTAGTCTGTAAGCACTTTTAAGTTAATACTTTCTTAGATTTACGCGAATATTTGACATTTTAAATAAAACTATCTATATATTATATTATTATTATTTTTGGTTCCCGACGTTTCGATTGCTTTACAGCAGTCATGGTCACGGGAGAGACTACGAAAACCTAAGATATGAACTTAGCTGTTGTATATGGAGTGGAGGGTGCTGAGTTTAAAAATTTAAAATTTTTCATGACTTAATTAGCTAATGAAATACTTGCATACAAAACCTTAACTATTTACGTAGTCTATACTAATATTATAAAGAGGTAGTTTGTGAGTTTGTGACGTTGTAGGGGGTAATCTTTGGATCTACTGAACCGGTTTAGATGAAATTTGGTAAGAAGATAGTTTGAGACCGTGGGAAGGACATAAGTTACTTTTTATCTCGAAAATTATTAATTAAGAGAGTGAAAATGGGAATGAAATTTTGTATTGGGAAGCAAGCTAGGGTAAGCTCGAGCGAAGCGAGGGTGAGTCGCTAGTTTATAATATTAGTATCAATAGTATGGATATTATTTAATATGTATGCATCGAAAAAAAATTTTTTTATTTATATTTGCCAAACAATAAATAGCTAACTTAAAATACTATGAATACGCAATACAAACTTAATAACATTATAGATTTTTTTTTATTTGAAATTAATAAACTCTAAATAATATGAAGACATGTAAAGAAATTATTTTATTTAAATATAGTTTTATAAACGAAAATATACTTTTCAGTTTTAATTTTTCTATTTATTTACAAAAACAAAAAAATCTATACAAATAGCGCCATCTATTGACATTTATTTGAACTAACTTTTCTTCGTGTTGCAACAATAGCAATAAATGACCATACATTATATTTATTCTCTAGGCCCGTGAATACACCGAATATGTTTCTTTAAATTGGAATTGCTTGAAAACGTCTGAAATAAAAATTGATATATTAGATATTAGCTAATTTAATCTAGTGTCGTTTTCATTTTTAGGAAAGATTTCTCAGAGATGATATATTTTCCTGCAGTAAAAAGTATCCTATATGTTGACCCGGATGACCAGCTAATAACATACCAAATTTCATCAAAATCTGTCCAGTAGTTTTCTCGTGATGCGTTACCAGACAGACAGACAAAAATTCTAATAATTATAGATTCGGCCTCTGTATCGATAATAATTACTATTTCAATAAGATTTTTCCAAAAATATTTAATGTACAGATTCGACTTAGTTGGAATTTTACCTAATGCTTATGTATAGATAATAAATAACATACTTTATTACAAATATCGCATTCGTGGCTTGTTAAATGTCGCCCCTTTATATGTGACGACAGAGATGTTTCTGATGAAAACTGCTTACTGCAAACCGTACACGAGTATCTAAAAATAAAAACAGTAATTAAAATTATATATATAAATATAACATAAATAAATATAAATATGTTGGGACATTAACACACAGCACCATCTAGTTAAATGGTAAGCTACGAGGCTTGTGTTATGGATACCGGATAGTTGATACACATATAAACTTTAAATACATACATATTATAAATAAATATAAACACCCATGACTGGAGTACAAACATTCGTGCTCATCACACAAATGAATGCCCCCAGCGGGACTCGAACCCGCGACCGCTGGCACAGCAAGTAGGGTCACTACAAACTGAGCCAAACGTGTCGCAAGTTAAAAAAAACGATTAGTACGTAATGTTATATCTTGTACGATGGTGCGGAACCCTTCGTATGCGACACTGGTTCGCACTTGACCGGTTTCTTTTTTTTTTGCCTAGCTGTAACGTATGGTGCTCGTCAAAATGAGTCGAACGAGTCCGCACTCTACGGTGTAACCAGTAGCCGTTGAAGAGTTCCACCATCAGCTCTTGGGATCAGCATCAGGTTACGGAGACGGTTTGTTATTGCATTATCATCCTGATTTTACTACAAAGTTTCAAAATGGTTCAGCTTTTTTTTTAACATCCCACTGCTGGGGGTAGGCCTTCCTTCAATACGCGTGGGATCAGGCCATAGTTCAACACATTGGCAGTTGCGGGCGGACTGAGATTTTGATTTTGGCGGATGATTTGCACATGACAATAAAAGAGAACCCGCTTCACTCGGTTTCCCAAGCGATTTTGTTACCACTGGGCTACTACTGCATTAAAGATAACAGAATTAGAAAAAAAAAACAAAAAATAACACATTTTTAATCTTCCTTGACCTTCACGTCGAAAGGGCTGAACGATTTAGGAGGAAATTCAGGGCACAGATAAAGTATGAGCTGGAGTAAGCCTTTAACCTGTAAACTAATTATAAATAATACCTTTTCTCGCAATCCCGTACATGTTTTTTCGATTCATTCAAATGCTTCTTTAAACTTTTGCCACTCTTATACAGAGTGTTACATTCCACACAATAATAATCTTTTCTTTTTGTATGCGTTGTTTGATGATACTTTAAATTCGAACTGGTTGTGAACTTCTTATTGCAAATATCGCAATTGAATGGTTTTACACCGGTGTGGGATCTGAAAAAAAGGGCGTTTGTATGTTTGTTACACCTTCACGTTGTCATATACATGTTATATACATACATAGGTATGACTTATCGTAGGTTATATTATAACATATTTCCCCGTGGGAATGAGATAATCTCCCCCGGTAGAAAGTACCCTATATCACTCTCCAGCCCTCCAACTATCTCCATACAAAAAATCACGCCAATCCGTCATTCCGCCAATACCCACATTATGTAATAATTATATTTTTTAATAAAAAAAATTCCTAAATTAAACAAAAATTAGATTTCAATGAGTTAGGCCATTTTGCTTTTGAAATATACCTGATATGAACTCTCAATCTCTGTTTCGTACTAAACTTGTCCTTACAATATTCACATATGAATTTCTTCTCCTTTTTATGCACACCCTGTATATGGACTTTTAAAGAGTGGTTATTACTGAAAGATTGAAATACATTATTAGTTCTATAAATACAGACAAATAAAATTGAAATGTCTGTGTGTAATGTCAAAATAACAGCTTTTTACTAAATGCATATGTAATTATAATTATACTTATAAGAAAAACATAGTTTTTAAAATTTTCGTCTGTCTGTTTGTTCGGCTGTCTGTTTGTTCGGCTAATCTCCGAAACGGTAGGAGCGATTTTGAAGGGACTTTCGATGTCAGATAGCTGTTGTTATAAGAAATTACTATTAAATTACTGTTGTTATAGAAAAAGAATTAAAACCCTTAAAAATGAAAAAAAAGCAAACAAATCGAAGGTTATCTTGGTTGAACTTATGTGGCGTGTCAAAATCATTTACTCACTCAAATATTTTCTTACAAATCTCACAAGCAGCCATAAACTTCATATATCCACATTTAAATCTGTGACAGTTCGCTTGATTCCATCTTTTGAACACCATGTTACATAAATTACATACAAAATTTCTGGAATGGGAGAGCAAATGCTGTGTCAAAACTAATGCTGATTTGAATTTAAGATCGCAGATTCCACATTTGTGTGGACCGAATGTCTGAAATAGAAAATGTTGAATTAATTATATGCAAAAAAATCCTACTAATCCATACTAGTGCTGCAAGAACTATTTTTTTCTACCACGAAAATAAAACTTTAAAACTTAATAAACCAAATTTATTTCTATAAAGTACCATATTAAAATAACATACTTGCTTACTTTACCTCCATATGCCTTTTTTCATGATCTTCATAAACATCGTCTGTCAGAAAACTTATACCACATTTTTCACATTTGTATGGCTTATTTAAATATTTCTCAAACGTTTTCTTCTTATTTATTTCATCCTTTTGCTCTTCGATTGTTAAAAATTTAACTTCAAACTGCATTTCTTTGTAATTGGGACTTTCGTTTTCACTAAAAAAAAAAAATTATTTACTAGCGGCTCAGCCTCGCTTCGCTCGGGTTCGTCCCTAGGTACGTTTTGACGGTTAGTATGGAATAGACAGACTATATATTATATGATATAGCCTATTGCCTATAGCCTTCCTCAATAATCGGGCTATCTAATGCAAAAAGAAGTTTTCAAATCGGCTTAGCAGTTACTGAGATTAGCACGTTCAAACAAACAAACTCTGCCTCTTTATAATATTAGTATAGATTCAACTAATTAAAGTAAGCTTACACAAAATATTTATGTCAATAAAATCTATCTTTATATACAAATCGATGTGTGTATGTCTATATATATGTATGTATATACCTATGGACTCTAGACGGCTGGAGCGATTTTGATAAAATTTTTAGGCAACCTTCAGATTAGGCCAACGTGATCCCGTGAAGTTTGGTAGCGATCGGAAGTTTTAATGCGGGCGAAGCCGCGTGTTCTGGTAGTAAAATATAAAATCTGACAGATGAAAATTGAAATACTTCATATTAGCAAGTACAGATACAGATCTCAAGATATTACGTTTGAGAACTGGGTAAAGTATATTTTGGGTATTTCTGGTTAGAAATTCTCAGTAACTCAGTAGTGAGTGAGAAGTCAGAGTCGTGCAATGTTACACTCTCATGAGTGGGAGATCATGTAAATTGTATGTTATGATAATAAAACAAATATAAAATGTCTGCACTTATGTGCTTAAACATGTTTGTAAAATTGTTTAAAGTTACTAAAATACAAAAAAAATTCAAAAGACATATTAGGGCACCAAAATCGGCCATTTTTAATTTTTATAATTTTGATATACCCAGCCTTACTCTTACTATTAAGACGAATCTAACAAGCCGTTTAGGCTATAGAGTGTGTCAAAAAAATATACACACATACATCCACTCGAAAACATAACCTTCTTTCTGGCGCAGTCGGGAAAAAGGACATTTTATTATATACTAGCATTGCCCTCGGCTCCGCCCGCGTTCAGATGGCGAAAAACCAAATTCTTAGGTATTATATATTAGTATACTCTTACATTGCAGTTTTTGCATTTTTTTCTCAGAAACGAGATATTTTCCCGCGGTAAAAAGTATCCTATATGTTGAACCGGATAACCAGCCATCACCATACAAAATTTCATCAAAATCCCTCCAGTGGTTTTTCAGTGATGCGGTAACAGACAGACAGACAAAAATACTAAAAACTATAGATTCGGCCTCTATATCGATAATAATGTTTATTTCAATAAGATTTTCCAAAAAATATTTAATGTACAGATTAGGCTTAGTTACAATTTTATTATATGTATAGACTAGCATTGCCAGCGGCTCCGCTCGCGTTCAGATGACCAAAAACCAAATTCTTAGGTTCTACATACTCTTACATTGCAGTTTTTGTATTTTTTCTCAGAGATGAGATATTTTCTCGCGGTAAAAAGAATCCTATATGTTGACCCGGATAACTAGCTATAATAATACCAAATTTCATCAAAATCCCTCCATTGGTTTTTCCGTGATGCGGTAACAGACAGACAGACAGACAGACAAAAATTCTAAAAACTATAGATTCGGCCTCTGTAGCGATAATAATGTCTATTTCAATAAAATTTTCCAAAAAATATCTAATGTACAGATTCGGCTTAGTTGCAATTTTATTATATGTATAGATTACATAAATAATATTACCAAATAACAGTATCAGCTTCTTTTTCAACATTTTCATTCACATTCAAACTTTTTTCTATTAAATTGTTCTCGTTTAAACAAATTTCATCAAATGGACTAATATCTATTGATTCATTTCTGTATATTGTTAAAGTAGATGGGTGATGATTGCTTCGTTTGACCTGAAAAATACTATTAAATTTTCACTAATATTATAATTTATAAATATAAAAACTAGTGAGTGGGTGTTTGAGCGAGTGAGTAGGTGAATGGGTGGGCGAGTGAGGAGTGTGTGTGTGAGTGAAGAATGTGTGAGTGAAGAATGTGTGAGTGAGGAGTGTGTGAATGGGTGAGAAAGTGAATGGGTGAGTGAGTAAGCAAGTGTTTGTTATAACTTAATGCTAAAAAATTTAAAAGACTTGAATAACATTAGGAATACTACTTAAATATGGATTAAAACATATACTTTAAATACTTTTTATTCAGAGCAATCATTAATAAGAAATAAGAGTTAAAGATAAGATAAATTTGACTATGAAATTTATTGTAGATATAGATAGGGAGCAAGTACTACATCTAACTTGATTGTTTTCTCAAAGTTTTTATATTTGATGAAGAGATTATATTTTCCAGCACTCTGCTCGCAGAGTTTAATAATTTCTATATCTATATAAATTATAGGATATGCACATATAAATTATAGAATATGCAGTACTGCAATATAGATATAAGCTATAATACAGTAAAGTATCATCAAAATCTGTTCAGTAGTTTTGGCATGAAAAGTAACAAACATACATCCAGTCTCACAAACTTTCGTTTTTATAATATTACTAGCCTTACTTTAGGAATTAAAATGATTCTTTTATATATAAAAAGGTATTACAAGTGTATAATATCACCTTAAGTTAGATATATTTACCTCAGAACTTTTAAATTTATTTTGAGAGTTTTCAATTAATTTTACAAACTTTATTACTTTCTTCAGTGATACTGTGCACCATATGCATATAAACTTTACTTTTAAATCCTGCAATAAAATATATTGAATTACCAAAATAATTTAATTGTATACAATAGAAAAAATGATTTTTTTGGAACTTATGTACAATTTACCTTATAACCTAAAACATCAGTAAAAAAACTTTTGTAAGCTTTTGCAGAAAAAGTGTTATCGCAGATCATCAAACAAATATTACATATCTTATCAGTGATATCCATCTTAAAGAAATAAATTAAAATTACTGTGTATAATTAATAAAGTGTTGATTTAATTGTTTTGTAAACAACCTTGAACTTGAATATTTTTGTTATGACTTATGACTTTTTAATTAATAATTATCATATCATCAATCTGTAGCGCTAGTGTTGTAGTTCGCACAAAATACACTCGTACAATACAGTTCGAGTTAAATCGAAAAAGTAATCGATTTTAATATCGATATTATTTTAAAAACTAAATCCTAAAAATATAGAGAGCTTTAAATATTTATAATTAAAAGAAATACAATACAAGCACCTATGTCATTATTATTAATTATTGAATAATTTTTATTAAAAAAAAATTAGATTTCAATGCGACATTATAATTAAGCAATGATTTTAAATGTTAAAATCGTATTTGAATAAGAAAAATATTATTGAAATTATAAATAACTCAGCGGCTCACTTTCGCTTTGCTCGGGTTCTCCTCCAGAAAAAGGAAAATCCCACGGGAATCGTGCATTTTCCCGAAATAAAAAATATTTCAATTATGCTATTCCAGACTATAATCTATCTCTGAGCCAAGTTTCATCCAGATCCGTTAAGCCGTTCTCGCGTAATTGAGTAACAAACATCCATCTAAATAATAGATAACATATCTTACTAGATACCCTACATAATCTGTGATATAAAAAGCTTACAGAATACAGATAACTAATTAATTTATTATTAACTTAAAACTTAAATGTCAAAAGTCAAAACATGTAATTTGTAAATTGTAAACAAAACTATTGTAAAGTTTTTAAAATAAATGTATAGTATTTCTTTATATATTTGACAAGTATTTAATATAAAATGAATGAAAATTATTTGAATATATGTCAGACGTGCTTAAGTTGTGACCGTTCGTTGTTTCCAATAGAGAAATTGGAATCTTCAATGAAGAATTTAAACGTTACATTATTTAATGTACGTAATTTCACTTAATATTTCCAAAATGAGATATTAACTTTATTATAACACAATTATATTATACTTCCTTACATTTATTCGCAAATATTTGACATTTTAAGTAAAACTATCTTTTTGGATTATTTCGCGGATTTATTTAGATTTTTGGGTCCCGACGTTTCGAATGCTGTTTCGAAATCATGATCACGGGAGAAACTAAGTTTTCGAGTCTCAAAGGCGTTATATCCTTGTAACAGACAGTGTGTAATAAATAATCCAAAAATATAATTTTATTCAACTACCTATATTTCTAAATATATTATCATCTTTTATTTAGATAATAATAGTTGCAATATTTAAAATTCAATATTGTATTTTTGTATTAAGGATCGCCAAAAAGCCAGAATATGTTGGGAATGTAAAGCAATTATAATAAAATTATCAAAGTTTAGAGAACAGGTTTTGGAAGCTCAAAGGCTACTTACGTACAACGTAAAGGTATTATTTTTTTCAATTTAATATATAATTTAATATAATATTTAATTTAAACATTACATAATACAAGAAATATAAGTAAAAATTACTAACATTATTTATATGTATAAAAGTAAATATTTTCTTGATTTTGTCAACAATTAAACTCAAATTTACTTTTCAAACATTTCCCAAAATGTATTTTTCATACATTCTTTCAGAACATATCTCCATTAAGCCCTTTAAAGCTTCAATCAAATGAAAAAATTATTAATTTTACATATGAAGAGAACAGCAATATCAATCAGATAACTTCAATAAAAACAGAGTCTGATGAAAATAAGTTTAATTCAAGTAAAACAAATGAAATTCATGAAAAAATTCATGATTTGGATATAATTAATTTAAGACATATTCCCAATGACATTAATTCTAATAAGAGTAAGAAAATTAGCAAAAACTACACTAAATTCAAGGATAAAATAAAAACAATAACTTTTACCGAAGACGAGATGCTGAATAACAGAGAAAATAAAAGGAATCGACCGAATTTCAAGAAAATACCATTTAAATGTGAATCCTGTGTACATGGTTTTACTAGAAAGGATACTTTACTTTTGCATATCAAGAAAAAACATCATGAGGTAATGTGAAATATTGAATTACTTTGGTGATTTACTTATTATTATAAAATAAAGGGCCTGGGCACAGGCTTCCCTTCAATGTGAGGGGATTTCACGGGACAAGTGCGGGTGGACTTCAGTCATAATCATTTTGGAAATGATTCGCACATGAGAATATCAGAGGTGTGAGACTCGGGATTTGAAACCACTTCACTTGGTTTCTCAAACGAGTATGTTACCAACAGTGGGCTACCAGTGCTTTAAAAATATGAATAATGCTTTTTTTTATTTCAGTCTCTAGGACAATACGTGTGTCCCGTATGTCAGATAAGGTTCCCAACACACAAAATGATGTCACGACACAAAACTCGACACTACACAATACACAAGTGTTTGTTATGTGGCTATGACACTTTCACACTAACAGCTGCGATCAAACATTGTGTCGTGAAACACAAAAGAGATACTTATGGTTTAATACATTGTCGACAGTGTGAAGATACTGTTAGGTAAGTCTTAAATAAAACTGTCTTTTCTAATTTTTTCGCGAATTTATTTTGATTTTTGGTTCCCGTTTCAGGGGATGAATTTCCAAAAAAAAAATTGTATTTTTTTTACAAGACAGGCAAAAATTATGCAAATTGTTTTTTCTTTTAAGTACCATATATAATTTTATATGCGTTTAGTAAAAAGCTGTTATTTTAACATTACACATAGACACTTCATTTTTTATTTATATATATACATATATCGATTAATACTTTGCCACATAAAAGTCCTATGGACCTTTTGAAAAAGATCAAGAGGACATTATTGAAGCCATTTTTTTTTTCAGCACAGCCGAAGAGTTATCAGACCATATAAAAACTAAGCATACTCTAAATTGTAGTGAGTGTGGAGAAAAGTTTAAAGGGAAACACACATTGAGAACGCATATAATGTAAGTATATTTATATTTTCCATACTTAATATTACAAATATCGAAGTGTGTTTGTTTGTCCTTCTTTCACGTTAACACAGAGTGACGGATTTGCGTAATTTTGTGTGGAGATAGTTGGAGGGCTGGAGAGTGACATAGGCTACTTTTTACCGCGGGAGATTATCTCATTCCCAGGGGAAAACATGTTATAATACAACCCACAAAAACTTATCATACCTATGTATGTTTGGCTTAGTTTGGAGTGACCCTACTTTCTGTGCCAGTGTTGTGTGGTTCGAGTTCCGCTGGGGGCATTCATTTGTGTGATGAGCACGAATGTTTGTACTCCAGTCATGGGTGTTCATATTTATAATATGTACATATGTATTTAAAGTTATATATCATATATGTATAGTGTATCAACTATCTGGTATCCATAACACAAGCCTCAAAGCTTACCATGGAACTAGATGGTGCTGTGTGTTAATGTCCCAACATATTTATTTATTTATTTATATTTATTGTTTCAGGCGTATACATTCATCGCACCGCGACTTCACATGCGATATATGTGCAAAAACATTCAATACAAAATCCCGCTTAGAATCTCACATAACATCCCATAATGTGGCCATAGCTAAAAAACTTTCATATTGTACAATATGTCAAGTCCAGTATAAAAATATATATGTATATAGGAACCATTTGAAAAACAGCAAAAATCATTCGGAGAGACTGTAAGTATATTTTTATAAGTAATTAATTTACATCGATCAAAAAAGTACTAGATACACAATCCCATTCAGAAATTCTCTTAAAACTGTCACCAATTATGTTTAGGTAATTATTCTAGTTGAAATAAATATACGACAATGTAAATTGAACCTTAAATGCAATGCTTAAAGTTGTTTTCACAAAAAAAAAGCGCGCTCTAATTTTCAAATGAGCGCTCATTCGGTGAGGACATTTTTTGTCGCTGATATTGTGTATCTAGTACTTTTATGATTGATGTTAATTTAACAGTGAATAAGAACTTAATGAAATCCCACGGGATTTTTATAGCATAACTAGTGTGACTTACCCCCGTTTCACTCGAGTTCGTCCCTAGGTACGTTTTTACGGTTAGTATAGATTTCTCAGAGATGAGATATTTTCCCGCAGTAAGAAATATCCTATATGTTGACCTGAGTAACCAGTTATCATCATACCAAATTTAATCAAAATCTATCCATTGCTTTTCTCGGGATACGGTCACAGACAGACAGACTTACAAAAATTCTGAAAACTGTAGATGTTTATTTCAATAAGATTTTCCATAAAATATTTAATGTACAGATTCGGCTTAGTTACAATTTTATTATATGTATAGATAGACTAATAAGTTACACTTACTTCGCTCGTATACTCACGTGTACTCGTACTCACGTGTGCTCGTATACTCACGTGTACTCGTACTCACGTGTGCTCGTATACTCACGTGTACTCGTACTCACGTGTGCTCGTATACTCACGTGTACTCGTACGTGCACATAGCGTTGCTACAGTTTAATAGGAAAATCTTTTTAAGAGGAATAATTCTGTAATACATTGTTATCATATAACTTTATTAGTTTACGCGGCGCACGTTCATAAAGCTTTGACAATCATCGTCATATTACAGCCAGTTTACACAAAAACTTAATGAATTATACACTAAAGTCTAAACCTTCCTCATGAATCACTCCATCTATTGGTGAAAACCTTAAAATCCGTTCGGTAGTTGTTGAGTTTATCGCGTTCAGACAGACAGACAGATGCGGAGATGGACTTTATTTTATAATATGTATAGATAAGATAATCTTGCTTGGAGAACCGAGTAAAGCGAGTTCGAATCTCGGGTCTTGCACCTCTGATATTATCATGTGCGAATCATTTCCAAGATGATAAAAACTTGTCTCCCAATGAAAGAGAGCATCGTGAGGACACCTGCATGTCTGAGAGAATCTAGCAAGTTGTCTGCAGACATGCTCAGTCCGCCCGAACTTGCGCGGCGTGGCGGACTATGAAATTATCCCCCTAGTATTAAGAGGCCCACTCCCAGCAGTGGGACGTAAAAGAGACTAAATACTACGTCATACGGGATTCATTTGTAGTAGCGGGATATAAAGACAGCAACAATCATTCGGAAAAATTGGATTTTAAAAAGAAATATACACATGAATATATTATTACTAAGTTTTATAACAAAATATTTTTTGTTTAAATTTCAACATTATTTACCCATATGTAATAAAATTTAAATAAAATACAGTAAAAGAAATGGATGTTTTTTTTTTCAAAAATCCGATCTTTTAAATTTTTTTTTAAATTTAATAGATTTGGATTTTTTTGTTCCCGACCTTTCAAATGCTTTACAACAATTATATATGGAACCAAAAACCGTGAAAACCTAAAAGGAATATTTATAATATCTCATATTTATAATATCAAATACTCGTGTAAATCTAAGAAAGTATTAAATCAATAGATATAACGCCATCTGTTGACATTTAATTGAACTATTTTTTTAGATATCCTAAAAAGTATTAACTATACCGATAAATAAAACTGAAGTGTCTGTGTTTAATGTCAAAATAACAGCTTTTTACTAAATGCATAATATGAAATTATATATGGTACTATTTTGTCTGTCTGTTCTGGCTAATTTCCAAAACGGCTGACTGATTTTGGCAAGACTTTCACTGGCAGATAGTTGATGTTATAAGGAGTAACTTAGGCTACTTCTATTTCAGAAAAAGAATTAAGGGGCCGCTCCAAAATATTAAAACGTATCTACACTACCTAGGGACTAAAAATAAATTTAACCCGATTTAGTTCATTTTTATTATTAAATTATTTCTTTTTTAGATACCATTGCAAAGAATGCAACAAAAAATTTGCATCGAAGGTTTATTGGAAAAAACATTATGATTTCTATCATTTAAAGAAATCTCCATTTAAATGCGAATCTTGCAATAAGGTAAGAAATATATATACATATATGTATTCGGCTTTTTAACGTCCCACCGCTGGGCGTGGGCCTCAATGCGATGGAATCATTTGGAAAAGGTTCTGATGTCATATTGAGGGCAGCCCACGCCCAGCAGTGGGACTGTAAGGGCTAAATGCAATAGATAAAATACAAATAACATACTAATGACGATACGTTAGACTAAGTTTGTAGTGACCCTATTTTCAGTGCCAGCGGTAGCGGGTTCGAGTCCTGCTGGAGGCATTCATTTGTGCGATGAGCTCGGATGTTTCTATTCCAGTCATGGGTGTTTATATTTATAATATGTATGTACCTATTTAAAGTTATATATGTGTAGTGTATCAACTATCTGGTATCCATAACACAGGCCTCGTAGCTTACCATGGAACTAGATGGCGCTGTGTGTTAATGTCCCATCATATTTATTACTCTTTTTTCAGCTTTTCATGTCAGATTGGCGTTTGAAAAACCATAGACAAAAACATCACGGGTTGAACAGAACCAGAGACCATATGTGTAATATATGTGGAAAGAGTTTCTATGTAAGTATAAGTTAGTAAAAAATTTTTTTCTGAGTTTGAGGATAGAAAAGAAACTAAATTTTTGAGAAAATAAATAAATACTCGACATTTTAGAGTGCCCACTGATATTTTAAATAAATAATTAATTTAAATTTTCGGTTTGAATGAATTTTTTTTTTCGCTTGATCATCTTTGAAAAAAAAACACAAGAATTGACGAATTTATTCATTTTCTTTCAACTTTCACTGTAATACAAAAAAAGTAACATGTTATTTTTTTCAACTTTTTTTAACATTTCAAAAATTCAATATTACGAAGCGAAGGTCGCGTCGCTAGATTGATATAAAACCTTTTTTAGTACCGTACTATTTAGAAAAAAATTATTTTGTTTTATTTTGGGTTGCTATTATTTATTTTAAGTCCATTAGTTTTAATTCCATTTTAATTTTAAATACCATATATATTTTTCATTTTAGACCCAATCGACTCTCAGAGGTCACAAGCTAACGCATTCAGACGAACGGACATACATGTGTTCGAATTGTGGTGATACCTTCAAACAACGGCCCGCTTTATATACTCATTGTAAATTAGTTCATAGAAATGAGAAGAATTAGCTTACTTTAAAAAGAAAAAGAAAGAGTATTGAAGAAGATTTAAGAAGTTGAAGAAAAGTTCAATTCAATACTGTTGTTAATAATGGTTTCAAAAAATTTTTCTTAATATTACATTAAACTATGTAATGGGTTTATTTTGTTGTAAATATATTTAATACAAATAAATACTAAATAATATTCTATTATTTTGCTGAAGATTAATAAAAATAATAAAAATAGTTTTTTTTTTAAAACCGACTTCAACTCAAAAAAACACTAAAAAGTAAAAAATAAGTAATTGGTAGTTTTAATTTACTATATTTGATTTGCTTCGGCTGGTGTTTAAAAAAAAACTCTTTTTAATGTAGATATAGTAGTTGCAAAGTAAGAAGAAAGTATTTTATTATAATACTAGCATTGCCCGCGGCTCCGCCCGCGTTCAGATGACCAAAAACTAAATTCTTAGGTGTTACATATTAGTATACTCTTACATTGCAGTTTTTGTATTTTTCCTCAGAAATAAGATATTTTCCCGCGGTAAAAAGTATCCTAGGATCGCGCGCTACATCGCCCGGTTTATATAGCTTGAGCAGGCGGTCGAGCGATGCGGGGCAGAGGGGATGGACTCGCCGTAGGCATCTCAATGCTCGCCAAGCATTAAAAATGTTTCGCTACTAATTACTTCTAACAACGATATCTCAAAAACTATTCATCTGATTGATTTAGTGTAAAGAGCAATTTTAATCTGCATTAAATGACTAAGCTAACTAAAATATTCATTTGGATAAGGATTAATACCGAACTAAAGAAAATAACTTTGAAAATAACGTAATGTTTTTAATTAAAAATGTTAACATAAAAGTGGTTATTGTAAGTCAACCGTAAGAGATAGAGATATGCTATCGCGGACTTTTTTGTAGCATTTTTATAGATTTTGAATTCTCTAGTACATTACTTAACTGTATCTTTGCTAGTTTACGCGGCGTTCGCGTGGAAAGTTCCCATTTGGCGAGATTTTTTGCGACCTCTTCAACATTTGTCGCCGTATTTCAGCTAATTTACATAAAAGCATAATAAATTATATACCTAAACCTTCCTCAAGAATTACTCTTTCTATTGTTGAAAACCGTATAAAAATCCGTTCAGTAGTTTTCGAGTTTATCGCGTTCAGACAGACAGGAGGACAGACAGGAGGACAGACAGGAGGACAGAAAGACGCGGCCGGGGGACTTATTTTTATAATAAGTATAGATAGATTGGCTTAAGCCGTTAAAGTTTGATGCTATTTTTTATATGAAGACTGATAACTAAAATTAGCTTTTATTAGTAACACTAAACATCTGGCACTTAAATCCAATTCTAACGTATTGAAACGCTTGTCAAATCAAACAAAATAAGCCCAAACTCAAAGTATCTACTATTAGCCGTTGAAAAGTTCCACCTATCCACCTTCTAGCCTTACCATCAGATCAGGTTAACGATACCGAAACATCAACAGAAATAGAAACACTTGCAAAGTTTCAAGTTATTATGACAAAAGTAAGTTAAATTTTCAATATCTATTTTTCCACCCTTAGTGGTGGTTTTTTTTTTCAAATTTAAATGGGACCAAATTGGAAGTATACACTTTCAAACTAAAAATGTTAATAAATGACGGAGTTCTGAGGTAACAAAAAAATATGCTGAATAGAGTACCTCATTTTTAAAGTCTGTTGAAATGAAATGTTTATGTAAAGTCAATAATGCCCAATATTCAGTCAACAAGTGCCTTTTAGGTCAAATTTCTTCATCAGTCTCGGAAAAATATTAACGAGGTGTTATTCTTTGGTCCTAAAAATGCGAACAGTTAAAAAAAAAGGATAAAAATGAAACATATAACGGGCCTTAGTTAAAGTTTTCTGCAAGCTACTAGGTATAAATTTTAAGATCGAAATAAAAAGTAATACTTAAGTAAACATTATCTATTTATTTAATTTTAAAGTACTAAGTAGCAAGTAAAGTACCTATTATGATTCTACAATAAAACAATTACAGTTATAAAACAATTTAGCCTAGTACTTTAGTTACGACGACTGTACCTATGCGCAGACATCCCCTCCTCTGTCACTCGGCGTTCTTTTTACGTGACGGGACCGGTAATTGTGTACATTCAACTGATTGTAATTAAATGCCTAATATTTTGTTTATGTACATTCAACTGATTTTAAATAATTTTATAGCTCTCATTATAACAGAAAAAATCAAATCTCAATTCTCTAGGGTGAAATATCGATTCACTAAATCGATTCAGTATTATATATTGATTAAAACAATCCATCTTCATGGCTATAAAAATCGATTCTTCGATTTATCGACCTCAGATGGACATGCCTATGTCAAACGTAGATCTTATTATCGATATTTATTATTTACTATTTAGTCTGTCATCTCACCGACTCCCGAGTAAAAGTATTTTGTCACTCGTGAGTCGTGGTTATGTGGTCATTTGTGATCGGTGAATAATAAATACTAATACAACAACAATTACAAATGGCGACGGTGATATATTCATAGATTAATGAACGTTATTTTTCAATCTGCATTATGTACATTGTAAAAGATATTTCACGTTATAATATTTTATTAGTTACACGTTGTTACGAAGATGTTTCAGTTTTTAATAAATATGATGTAATGAAATTAGTCGTAAAGAAATAATTTAGACCAGTTAATACCGTCTAAAACATGAAGATCGAATATTTTTGTAGGTAATTGAGTTTTAATTTGTAACAAATCAAAATATTGCAAGCATTTTTTTTAATCGTGTCTCTGTGCTTTAATATATACATAAAGTAGGTATTATATACATCGAAACAATTTAAAGGTACATTGAGGTCAGGGGTAGGGTTCCCAACTTTTTGTACGATAAATGAAGTATATGAAGGTCGCAAAAAAAAAAATGAACTGTACTTATTTTACAAAAGAAAACAGTATTTATTATTTTGACGTTTAAAAACACATTTTTTGGAGCTTCTTGCACAATTTAACAATTTACTCTGACTTTTGAAATATAAGTCTCTTCACAATTTAAGTTAATAATGAAATAAAGAAGGAGCTCATTCTTTATTAAATCAATAGGAGCTCTGTTTCTGTCATCCCACCACTTTGCATTCATTACAGAAAACACTCTTTCGGTAAAGGCTGAAGTTGCTAGGACAGAAAGTATGTAGGTATGAAACAATTTTACAGATGTTTTTAAATTCTTGTGAAGTGTTGACTAATAAATGACTCCATTTTTGGCTAGTATTCATACAAAGAAAATCTTTGTCCTTAGATATTATTTCATAACTAACTTGGAATTGTATTAATTCTGAATATAAATTATCCATTTCAATATTAAGACTATGCAAATTAAGATTTTCAATATTTTTTTCGAAATGATCAAGGGTGACTAAAGACCAGGTTTGGCATGAATAAATCGTTTTGATTTAAATCATGATTTAAATCAAATTACATTTCTATAAAAATCAATGATTTAATCAAAAATGTTTAATTTCACTTTCTTACACAGAAACCATCATAAAAAAGATTTAAAAATTATAATTAAGTTGCCAACTTGGCTCGTTTAAATCAGAAATCAATATCATTTTTTCTTGAATCTTCCTCTTCACTAAATATATTTTTCTGTGACATCCACCACTCTAATGGTGTCACATTTTTTACTATTTCCTCTGCAAACATTACACTTCTGAATGGTTTTGATTTTGCATTTAACGTTACTGTCAATGATAGCAAAACTGAACCATTATAGTGATTTCGTGCTTCCTCGAATGCACTTTCTTCTTACCAAAAAGTGACTCAGGGACATTGGTTGCTTATATCTCTTTTGAAACTTCGACATTTGGCTAATATTTACATCAGTTTCATCAAATTTAGCTTCAAGCTTCTTCCAAGCCATTACAGCAGTAGACAAATTTGCATTATTTCTTTGTAAAGTATCCAACATAACAGATATTGGCTTCAAAATTATTAGATAATCTTCCACTGACCTCTTTATGGTCATATTTTCAACATACATTCAACTTTTGCTCTAATAACAGGATCTATGATGTCCCTGTTCTCATCACATATGTATTTTTAATAGCTTTCGCCACTCGGACACAAAGACTTCGAAACAATCAGTTACAGTATTCCAACGAACATCTTGTGGCAACACTAATGCTTTCCCTTCATCCGCTTTGTACAAGCTGTTAGCAGCATGATTGTTTCGGAAATATTTTATTATTTGCACAACATGCTTCTTTATACATACTTTTTTTTTAACGTCAGGAAATCCCTGTTCCCGGGTACCCATCCGTCTGGGGAAGCGGAACGGGTTATGTGGGACTCCTGCCGCGCAAAGATGGTAAGCGCACGGCAGCCTACACACTAAAAACCTGACGAAAGGCCACTTTGTCGCCACAAGGCTGGGATTAATGCTCCTTTATACTGCTAATTTCTAAATCTTTGGAAAACAAGTTCAACAAGTGTGCAGAACAGCCGTATGTGATTATTGTATCACTCTTTTTTAATTACTTTCGCAGCGTTATTGGTAACAAAACTTGCAACATTACAATTATATTGAGACTTTAATCTTTCTATCAAACCCTCAGCAAGTTTGGAAAGGTATTCACCAGTGTGCGGTTTACCTGTGGTATCTATCGAGTCAAAAAGAATTACTTCAGATTGCTCCGTCGTAATAGTGGCACAAATAATCGGTTCATTGTGAACGTTAGACCACCCATCTATAGACATATTCACTTAACTACCAGATAGATTAGAGAAACACCGTTCTTTTTCTTCAAAGGTACATTTGATCCAATAATTTGCCTGATATATCCTTTCGAGATGGTGGGATATACTCTGGGCGTAATAATGAAATGGCTTTTTTAGTTCTCGATGTTCAATAATTCTGAAGCTACACTTTGTAGCAAACATAGCCTTTGCTATTTGCATCATAAATGAAACTGTCTTTTCAGATTTTTTCGCGGATTTATTTTGAATTTTGGTTCCAGGCGTTTCTAATGCTTTACAGCTATCATGGTCACGAGATAGACTAAGGTGTTTTTACGTCTCTAGAGGTTTATATAGGTACTTGTCACAAACAGTGCCAAGCCAACAATTTACAAAAAAAAACCAAAATGGCACCAAAGTACCTTATAAGATTATATGTTTTTATTCTACACATTTTAAATTAAAAAAATTTAAAATTATATTATGTATAAATATGGCAATATTATTATCTTATTTTTAGCTAATATTATTATAATTATTACAATTTTTTGCTTCACATGTCAGACAAAAGGAAAATCCCCGCGCTCACGCTGTGTCCGCGCAATCCCTTGAGATCAGTGATGATCAGTTCCTTGTGATCGCGTTCACAGAAATCGTGATTAATTAGCATTTTTTTTTAAAAACGTAGTTTATTCGATTTCTAAAAATAATCATGATTTTTTCCACCCCTGCCAAAGATTCATGACAAATGACTGATCAAAGAAAGCCAATTAGTTTGATTGAAATCAAACTATTTCTCTAGAGTCTAGATATATAAAATAGCTTTATATATAAAAAGTATGAAGCTATTAACAGTTCTACTAAAATCATCTTGGGAGGACTCTGCAATAGTTATTAAGATTTTTTTTGATTCATGGCCAAAATATTTTCTTCACATTAACTCATTTTTAAAACTATCCATAATGTTATAGACATCTAAAACTGTTAAATTGTGTCCTTCTAATGTTTTAATAGTTTTGTTAAACATATTCAATATATGACTAGCATATAAAAGGTAACAATAAACTAGATTATTATCCAGTTCTCTATCCAACATTAATAAATTTTGTTTTAAATCCGTACTAACAAGGTCGGATAGTCGGCCACTAGTTGGTACATCTCTAGAATAAATATAAAATGTCTTCCGTTTAAAATACAAAATGCATTTTTGTTGTCATCAATTTCCTAAATGTTCTAGTAAAAATGAAATATATATTTTAGTCCCAGTGGTAAAAAATACTAGCTTTGTTTCTAACTCGTTTACATCAACAAGTACCTCATCATCTTGCAAATTGACCACTTCAAAAATATGACTTAATAGAGCCGTGCCAAATTCTGCTGGTGTTATTCCAAGCTCACGGCTGTATAAATATCAGGTATTATTAATCAAAACAAAATCATGTATTTGAAATATTTTTGTAGATTTTAACTGAATAACCGCATCGTTAGTCTTTTTTGGACATGTATACTTAACACTACAAAGAACTTTTTTTAAATACATCGACTGTAGATTTTACATAATTGTAGTTCTGGAATATATAGGTCATGAATTAAGTCATTAATTCTCTTATTTGGTTCATTTGCTCTGCCAGAAAGCATTGCATGATTACTTGTGCGTAAATAATTATTGGTTAACTAGTGTGGAAGAAATAGTTTTTCACAATAATTACAAGTCGCTGATTCGGTATATAAATATTACGTCGAATATTTCTTTTTCTAAGAGATAAGGTTACTATTTGAGAAACTCCATAAGCAGCATTAACTTCACGTTTATAATAAAAAAATCATTCTCAAATATGAATGTATTACAGGAGCAGAGTGGTCCACTTTGATGTTTGGAGTTTGGGAGAAATTAAAACCATCTCCAATAGAGATATTTACATCAGTTTTATATCAGTAAAAAGTAAAAAGTTTCAACGAATAGTTCCTATGGCGTTATGTTGGCAGCGATGTTTTCCAGTGCTGTCACATTATCTATAATAACCCACCTCAAAGTAAGGGTAATTTCAAGTATGTTTTTTTAGTTAGATTCTTATATATTTACAAATTATTCGATTTCTGTTTTCTAATGTTTACGCGAATTTCACTCATTATAATAAAACAACTTTTACGCTGCTACTTTACTATGGCGATAAAATCAGTAAAAGTTGTTTCATTATAAATTATTCAATTATCATTTTAAAAATCAGAAAAGTAAAAAAAGCATAAATTATTTAATATTTTTTATTATAATTGTGATCAATCAAAAAATGCTCATCCAACGGACTTATTCCCGAGAGATCGTCGTCAACTTCATCTTCCTCATCATCCTCGTCATCAGAAGTGTCGCTATCGTCTCCCACTTCAATTATGAACCTCTCCATCTCGCTATCAATAACTGGGCCATCGGCGTAATATTTTTCTTCCACTTTTTTCACATGCTCACATTCTTTTCTCCATTCTTCTTCGGTGATCGTTGCAAAGGCTTCTTCTGTGATTTGGACGATTTTATTTGCTTCTTGACCTATGTTTTTTTCAGCAACTCGTCTTTTTACGACACTCCATATCAGCTCTATTGGGTTTAAATCACAGTGGTAAGGTGGAAGCCTTACCACTTTATGTCCATGCGCTTCCAACATTATATCGGCTTCATAAACGGGCGGCTGTTTGTGCTCTTTTATTATTTGAAATAGCTGGGCTTTTACCATAGTTGGCAAGTAAGAAAGACCATTACTTGATATCCAATTTTGCATTTCTGCCTTTCTGCTTGACATTGTTGGTGCTTTGTTAAGTTGTACTGTGTGGTAGGAGGCGTTATCCATCACCACAATTGATTGGGGAGGCAGATTTGGTATAAGCTTTTCACTAAGCCACTTATTAAAATTCGTTTTATTCATATCGTCGTGATAATCGGCCGCTTGTGACTGAGATCTGTAGATCAGTTGAGCATTGGGTATGAAACCCATAGCACCACCCGCGTGGACGATAATCCAACGTGGCCCTTTAGAGTCTGATGATAATACACCTTCTTCTTGTTCGCTTTGCCAACATTTTCCGGCGCAATATGTTGCGTGTATATATGTCTCGTCCAAATATACAACTGGGCGCTGGTTTCCGAGACGATTATTTCATAATTCTTCCAGGTATCGATAACGCCAGGCGACAATATCGTATATCTCCATTAGGACTTTTCTTTTGGATCTACATTTTTTAAAATAAAACCCGATATCTTTCATTATTCTCCACAAAGTGGTACGACTTCCTTTGAAACCTATCTCGCTTCGCATTTCATGCAATAACTTTGTAAGAGTAGGTAATTCCTTTTTTACGGAATAAAATTCATGTATTTTATGCCTAATAGCACACCGTTCGAAGTCATCCAGTTCGATTTTTTTAGGCCGGGGACCGCTTTTGCGTGGTGTTGAAACCTTAGTCGACGTGCTGGCAGCGACCTCACCTTCTTTGGTGATTTTAGACACGGTTTTTTCGGACACACCTAAAACAAATATTTTGATTTATTTATCTATTGTCAACGTCATACATAAACCAATAATAGTCGCAGTACACATGCTTGCGTAGATCTTACAAATAACTACCGTTTAAAAAAAATTGCGGTTAAAGTGTGGAAATTATAATTTCTCTATCTGCTACTGGTAACCCTATTTGACTGACCTGTAATGGCGGCAACACGAGCCTGAACACATCTTAAAGGAATTAATGGTGCATTATTACGTTTTTCACGTTCACAAAAGTTCTTCACCTTTAACACCATCATTCTTTCACCACTTTTTAATGTTTTGGGCATAATTTCAGTCGAAAATCAAATGAAAATAAACAAAATCTGCGGGAGCGTCTTCTCGTGCCAAAGACTTTGACAGAGAGGGAGGCCAACATAACGCCATAGGTACTATTCGTTGAAACGAACTATATAATTTTACATGAAGAATGTCAACTAACTTTTTCTTCTTTTTTAAACGGGCGAAACGAAATAAAAACATATAAAAACTATTTTAGTGTTTTGCCACAGATGTACTGATTGGCCAATATGAACCAAAGAATACAAATTAAATTAACATAAAGTTGTATTTTATGATGCTAGGTTAATGAATTCCATTGATTGATTTGATATGACTTTATTACTTTAGACTCAAAGACGTGACTCGACATTACATTAAGATGATTAAGACCAGAGACCTAGATAAGGCATAGACAATAGTTATAGTGCTACAAGGATCTTTTGGCACTTACATGACAGTGACATGAGGGCGTTGGTGTGAAATTAGGGTTACAAGCTAATAAAATCTACTTAGTTTTAGGGAATTCTTTTAAAAACTCTATCTTTATATTCCGTAATTCAATTTAACTTAGGAAATGAAAAAAATAAAATTAAATATGAATGAAATTTAATTACTTAATATACAAATTATTTAATTAATATAAATAAATAAAACATTAATTTTTTTTGCTGTAACTATGTTCTGCATGAACTATGTCAAGAGGTTGCATACTACTAAAGCTTTCCTCATCTTCATCGTGAGAATCATCATCGTCAGTCGTCACTGCTTTCTCACTCAGCTTTTTCACTCTCAGAGCATAATTGTATGAAGAAAGGTTCGTCCAAATATCCATCTTTTTTTTGATACTCTTTTTCTATTTTCTTGACATGGGCGCAATGATTGCGCCATTCATCGACAAGAATGGAATCAAAAGCATTCTGTACCATTTCTGGCATTTGATGAATTTGGCATTGATGGATGGCTTTCCAATATTTATCTCGGCTACTTTTCGTTTCATGGATGCCCAGACCATTTCAATGGGATTAAGATCACAATGGTAGGTAAGGTGGTAATCGCAATATTTGAGAAAAAAAAGAAGCAAAATTAAATAGTTTACTCACCCATACTTAAAATATTGTTTTAAAAAATAGCATAATAAGAAGACACTTTATTAGTGCCTCAACGGGTCTAGTAGAGCATTCAAGCTATAATTACCTTGTGACCCAGTCCTGTTAAAATAGCATCGACAGAATACACTGGTTCGGGTTTTGTTTTTATTTACAATTTCTAATAGTTGTGGTCTAGTATATTCTTCTGAATATTCAAAATTATTTATTCTTAACCACTCAATTATTTCATTTTTTCTTGTGCTTGTGTTTGGGTGTTTATTAATTTGTGTGTTATGATATGGAGCATTGTCCATTATAATTAGACTGGGCTCCATCAAATTGGGAGCCAACTTTTCTAAAACCCATTTATAAAAAATTGTGTTATTCATGTCTCCATGGTAATCACCACTCTTTGTTTGTGATTTAAAAACCAAACAAGCATTGTTCACAAAGCCTTGATTACCTCCGGCATGAACAATAATAAATCTTTGTCCTTTAGAGATGGGCTCTAATACTCCATCTGAAATTGAATTTTTGAACTATAAAACAACTATAATACAAGCAGAGTAGAGTCTTACAATAAATATTAATAATAGATAAATACATATGAAATTAGTCAAAAAAGATTTAAAAATATATTACTCATTAATATTTCAAGACATTTAATTAATTAGCCAATACCTTCATCATCATTCTGCCAACATTTTCCAGCTGTATGACCGGTGTGAATATATGTCTAATCTAAGTAAATAACAGGAAGTTTTTCTGTCTCATCATTATACTTTAAAGTCTGAAATAAAATAATTCAACGGTTTGTGAATTGGTGTGGCAGTTTCATAAATGTTTCCATTTGTCCTTATTAACTTTTTTAATAATATTAAAGACTATAAAAGTACATGTACCCATACCTGCAGATAACGAGCGCGCCAAGCAGTTATATCGTTACGTTCTATCAGGACTTTTCTGTTGCTTTTACTTTTTCTAAATCGAAAACCAATCATTTTTATATGTTGTCTGAGAATTTCTCGACTGCCTGTGAATCCTATCTCTTCTTTAAGTACATGTAATAACTTATGCACTGTTGGTATTTCTTATTTCCAAGCATAAAATTCATGTATCTTTCGTCTAAGAATACCAATATCGAAATTGTCCATTACAATTTTATCCTTTCTCGTTTTTCTACTTCTCCCTGGTGTAACTATTTTACTGGATGATGCTTCAGCCAATCTGCCTTCATTTTCAATTCTTACAACTGTTCGTAAAGATGTACCTGAAATCGTATTTTTTTTTTTAAATTTGAAGGACAAAATATGTTTCCTAAGGATACAAAATATGAATTAGTATTCTTGGTAATAAGTAATAACGGGCACACTTACGAGGTATATTATGATAACACTTACCTGTTGCAGCTGCGACGCGCTCATTTACTCTTTCAAATGGAATATTCGGAGCGCCAGATTGCTTTTCTTTCATAAAAAAATCCTTTATTTTTAGCACCACCTCTCCAAAGTCCATTATCTGTTTTGGAGTTGGCCATGTGTTCTCCAATACGTGTTTATACATAATTGAGTCTTTGTCCATTTTTGATATATCAACGTACCATTTCTTTGTTTCGTTAAATTTATTTTCCAATACTATATAAGCTAGATCACTTCCCAATGCTTCAGCGTACGAAGTATCAATCATTTTTTCTAGGGTGACTTGTCTATTTACAGCTCGAAGTCCATCTAGATATTTGAGATTTGGATGTCCCCAATGTCTGAATGACCCGTAAGCTGTAAGAACTAAATCTGGAGTCTCTAGATTATTAATAGAGTTAGCTAGAGTCGCAACACCTCTTAGTTCCTTACCTGTGTCTTCTATAGATTGAAGGATGTGCAATTTATAATTAGGGAAGTCGGGGATCTGTTTTCGATATTCATGAGCTAATTCGGATAATTTTAGAGATGATATTGGCTCTACCAATTTGATAGCTTTATATGCTTTGTTGCCGTGAATGGCTAAAATCTTATCTCCTGAATTATACATCTTTTGAATTCTCTTCCAATCATTTGATCTGAATTTGTCATCTACTATGTTAACCATAGAAAAAAGAGTCTGGAATCTCGCAACAAACACGTCTTTAAACATTAATGTGGTATTTCTATCTATTAATATTCCCTCATTTATAAACAAGCAGAATCCAGATACGATCAAAACTTTCCCAAAGTTATCAGATGAATAAACGATTGCGTCTTGTGAATCAGCAGACAACATTCTCACGCCTTTAATCTTCGTAAGTTCTACACGTTCTAATGAATTTACTGAATTTAAGATTAGTGTGATTATGTGAAAATCTAAGAAATAAGCTCCCCATTTCATTATATCGTTATGACATTTTGATTTATCCAAATTTGTAATATATTTGTCAATCCAACCTTTAACAAAACTTTGAAGTATTGGGAATGTTTCATCTAAATCATTTTGAACCAGCTCTAATAGTTCTTTAAATCTTTCAACATGACACTCTGATGACATACATTTTCTTCCTGGCCATTTATGTATTTGGCTTGAGTCATGTAATTTTTTTGGATTCATTTTTCTAGAATGTGTGATACATCCGGATGTTCATAATCTCTGTCTGTTTCCAAAGATATCTCTTCTATCTCCCGTAAACATTCTTTACATGCAATATGATTGTGGAAATATCCAGATCTTGGATCCCCTTCCATAATCTCAGCTATAGTAGTTTGTGCATATAATAATAAAGATTGATGCATAAAGTCATAATTGATAGAATTCAGAGTAGATAATGTGTCTGTGGTCTCTCCTTTGGCATATTTTGAGATATTTATAATGAAATAAAAGCACGACAAACTTATCAACTCCAGCTATCTGTCAAAAGTGACGCTTTACAAGATCCGCCATCTTGTCTGTTAGTTCCGATTTCGGCCACGCGCCAAAAGATCCTTGTAGCACTGTACAATCATAGAGTTCTTAAAATAGACATAATATAATAGATTATAGATGTTAAATTAATAAAATGATGCACAACTTCAATCAACTATTTATTATAAAGTTTTCATTTCTCACACAGTATTTTAATGTTTTAACAACTTATACTTAAACTTTTTTACTTTTTATTATTGCCACGGAACATGATGCCGCTTTTCTATTTCTTACTTGTAACAATTAGACACAGATTAAAAAAACATTATTTTATAAGATACAACTACAGATTATAAAACCGAACTAATTGTGGTTGACAGCAATGCAACACAAAATCATTATTTCAACACACCTCCTTGATTTTGTATCCTTATACAAGTTTACACTTACATACTAACATTTTATATTAACAGTTTACATTACATACTACATAATTGCTGTAGCCCATTTTCTAGACTCTGGTCCTTTAACAGCTTTCTCATAAGTACATGGTACTGAAGCATCACTATAATTTACATAAACAACATGATCAAATAAAAACATAATTACTAATTATTGCAATGGATTGTTATTTAAATACATAATACCATATTTGGCGACAAGGATAAAGGAAAAATGTGTCCCTCAAAAATTTACATTCGAAGAATTGAATAACCCTGATGATTGGGAGTATTATATTCAACGATTTAAAATCGAACTCTTAGCTTCATGGACACTAGGTAAAATGAAGAAAAACGAAAACGATTATTATTATCTCGGATTGGTCAAAAAGTTTTTAAGGTACTTGTAGATCATTTCCGACCAGCATCGGTAACAGATAAACATTTCGACGAACTTGTTATGTCTGGCCTCCACTAGGGCGCTGAGTCGAGGCGAATCGAACCGCAGAAATTCGCCTCCTATATATTTACTATGAAACTGCGTCAATTAGCGACGAGTCGCGGTGCGCCGAATCTAAGCCTGCGCGCGCATTGCTCGTCAGGCGAATTTCTTCGTCGACGCGTTTCAACTAGATTCGTTGCTTGCTTAATATTGCGCTTGCGGCGTCACGTCAGTTCAAAATGGCCGGCACATACATTACAAGTATTCCGAAACTCAAGGGTCGAGAGAATTGTGATGAGTGGGCTTTTGCCGCCAAGAATTTTCTCTAACTGGAAGGAATAGACATAAAAATAGAAAGAACAGATGTGGATGCCGAAGCTCTAAAAGCAAAAGCAAAATTAATTATGACTAAAGATTCCTCATTGTATGTGCATGTAAAAAATGAAAAATCCGCTTAGGATGTGTGGAATCGTTTGAAAGCACTTTTCGACTATTCAGGTTTTCAAAGGAAAATCAGTTTGCACGTCATTTAAATTCAATTCGGCTTGATGAAAGTGAGACAATGACCGATTATAAAACACAGATTGTGGATACAGCATAGAAATTGCGAGGGATGGGGTTTCAGATCGACGAAGTTCGGGTGCCTTTGGTTGGCAGGATTACCCGATAAATTTTCGCCAATGATCATGGCTATAGAACATTCTGGAATTAGCGTCAGTACTGACGTCATCAAAGCAAAATTGTTAGATATGAGTGCAAAGGTTGGCAGTACCGGAATGAACAGTGCGTTTTCTCGAGTTGGCAACGGCGCGGGAATAACAAGAAAGTTGATAGCAGTGTAGAAATGTTAAAGTCAAAAACTTCAACTTTGAAACCTTTCAAATCAATTCGTTGTTATAAATGCAAACAAATTGGACACTACAAAAACCAGTGCGAGTCTATAAAAGATAAGGAAAGTGCGGTATTTAGTGCTTTTTTTTAGAATCTACTTACAACAAAGATGACTGATATATCGATTCAGGAGCCGGCGCTCATATGGTTACTGACAAAGAATGTTTGTTTGATGTATGTGACGATCCAGTTGTAAAAAACATAGTACATAGTTGCAAATAAAATGACAGTACTAGTATTATGCTCAGGAAAAACGCAGGTACGAACAATAGTGGATGGTTCAGAATTCAAAATTACAATAAAGAATGCTTTGTGTATTCCTTACTTGACTACCAATCTACTGTCAGTTAGTGAGTTGATCCATAATGGAAATACAGTTACATTTGAAGAAAATGGTTACAGAATACACAATCAGAACAATGTACTTGTTGCAGTAGCACATCTATTGCACGGGGTGTACAAGTTAGATATAAAGAAAGATTGTTTGTGGGTGCAGCATTCGTAACAACCAGTCATTTATGGCATCGACGATTAGGCCATATCAATAGTAAGGATCTAACCAGTATGAAAAATGGTGCTGTAGAGAGTGTTTCTTTCTCCGACAAGGCTGAATTGACAAGTTCTAGTCTGTCACGTGCTGCGAGGGGAAGCTATTCAGATTACTTTTTTCACACAGGATCCAGGTGTAAGAGTGTGTTGGAGGTAGTTCATGCGGATTTTGTGGTCCCATGGAGAGAGTCTCTATAGGACTATCTAAGTATTTCCTCCTATTTGTTGACGACTATAACAGAATGTGGCCTTTGTATACTTTCTTAAGACAAAAAATTAAGTGTTAAAGCAATTTAAAGAGTTTAAAGTTTTAGTTATAAAACAGACAGACAAAAGTATTATCACCAGCAGGGATGTTGTTATCATGGAGCAGAGAATTGACTTAGACATGATCATAATACGAGCAGAGGTGGAAGAGAAGGAAGAGAAATCTTTAGAAGAATCTACAACAGATCACTCATATTTGCCAGATGATACTGAAAGTAGCCATAGCTCGAGCTTAAACGAGTTTTGGGACAGTGTGCACGAGGATGCAGAAGTTCTCGAAGTCAATGAGCATGACATTGTGTCTAAGAAGCGTGCTAGAAGACAACCAGAAAGGTTTGGGTACAGTAATTTCAGTATGAGTAACAATGTGGATGCGTGTGACGATGATAATCTAACTTATGAAGATGTGATGAACGGCACAGAACGAGAAGCCTGGTGTAAGGCTGTGGACGAAGAGCTTCAATCTTTCAGTGACATAGTGCCTGGGAATTAGTGAATAGACCTAGTGATAGTAAAGTAGTGCAGTGTAGATGGGTGTACAAAAAGAAATTAAATTGTAATAACACAGTGCCATATAGGGCGAGACTAGTGGCCAAGGGCTTTACACAAAGAGAAGGTATTGACTATACACAGACTTTTTCACCAGTTCTTAAATATTCTACTTTAAAGTTATTATTTGCTATTAGTGTTAACTTAGGCTTGAATATAACTCACCTAGGTGTAACTACAGACTTTTAAAATGGCTATCTGGCAGAAAATGTGTATATGCAATTACCTCAGAATTTTAAATGTGAAAGCACTGTAGGTAAAGTGTTAAAACTAAATAGGGCTATTTATAGGCTAAAATAGAGCGAAGCGAGCCTCTTAAACTGCATATTTTTTTCGTTAATGATATTGAAAATAGGGCGCAATTTAGTGAATTCATCATTTGTATCCAAGTCAGCATTGTCACATAAATTGATATTTCCCTTATAAACTCGAATTTGTTACGACTCACAAGTAGTAGGAATACCAGAGTTCTGGCCCTCTTGGGTGGAAGTTTTTAAATAAATATCCTTTTTTATTAATTAGTTTTATTTTAATTTTAAGTTTTACAAAAAGGACGACGTGGTTTTACATTTCACACGAGACAAGAGAGAGAGAGCAATATCAAATTTTTAACAGATTAAAATAACTATAGTGTACATATATTATGTCACAGACAATATAATACCAACACCTTCTCCTATTTTTAAATTTTTTTTTTTATTTATTTATTTTAATTTAACACACAAAAAAAAACTTAAAAATAATAATTGTTACAAACTTAAAACAATTTCTCTGTGTATTTTATTTGTTTTTTAACTTATACAAATTACTGTTTAAATATATACATTTGTTTTTAATTTATACAATTTTATCAATTATCCATTATTTTGTTACAACAATTTTCAAATTTATGTTTTAATAAAGGTTTTGTCAGCATGTCTGCTAACTGATTTTCTGTAGGACAATATATTACTTTAATATTACCACTTATATAATTTTCATGAATGAAATAAAATCTAACATCAAAGTGTTTCGATCGTTTGTTAAATGATCCAGTTTTAATTAGTTGAATTGAACTCTGGTTATCTATATTTAGAATAATCTCAACATTAAATGTTAATAACTCATTAAGTAATGATTTTATGAATAAAGTTTCTTTGCAACAATCAGCGGCTGCAATATACTCTGCTTCAGTTGAAGACAAAGCAACAATTGGTTGTCTCTTTGAACACCAATATATAGGTCCACCAGAATATGATGAATAAAGATCTTTTTAATTGAATTAATATCCTCTTTAGATGTATTCTCTATTTTCCTACTAGCCTCATTGACTGCATGTGCAATGTCAGGTCTGGTACGAGTTGACAGATACAATAGACCACCTACTAATTCTCTATATGGAAAGTTAGTTACAATACAATTTCTATCAGATATGGTTTTATTTGTGTTACATGGTGTATTCACACTTTTACAGTTTGACATGTTAAATTTATCTAATAAGTATTCAATATAATTTTCTTGTTTTAATAATATACCTTTTTCATTTTTAACTATTTCTATGCCAACAAATATATTTGGAAATTTATTAATTTTAATTTCAAAGTCTTTTTCTAAGCATTTTAATATATCTAATAATTTTGATTTATCTTTACATATAGCTAATCCATCATCTACATAAATTGCAATAATTACAGTTTTATCATTATTAGTGAAAACACATTTATCTGTTTTAATAGGTTTTAGATTTAATTTTAACATACTTTCAGTAAAGGTTTTATTCCAGGTTACTGGTGCCTGTTTTAAACCGTATAATGCCTTTTTTAACAAACATATTTTATTTTTACTGTCATAATTAAAACCTTCTGGAATATTCATATATACCTCATTATTAATTTCTCCATATAAGAATGCTGTCTTAACATCAAATGTAATAATCTCATAATCTTGTGAAGCAGCTAATGCAAATAGGGTTTTAAGAGTTGATTGACTTACCACAGGACTATAAATTTCAGTGTAATCTATACCTTTTTGCTCGAATCCACGAACCACCAATCTCGCCTTGTAAGTTCCATCTTCTTTGACTCGGAACACCCACCTGTTTGACAATATTTCCTTGCCTTCTGCTTCCTGTCGATCCACAATATCCCAAGTATGATTTTTCTCTAATGATTCCTTTTCAGATGTTACTGCCTCTATCCATTTATCCCTGTCAGGCCCTGAAAGATATTCTGAAAAACTAAGTAAGACATAATCATTAAATTTCTTTGGTTTCTTAATCTCTCTTTTACTTCTAGTCATATTTTTGAAATCATCACCCATTATGTTTTTATTTTCATTAATTGTTTTATTTTTAATTTTATCTGTAGTGTTATGGCTGCCGCCTTCTCCTAAGCTGTTATTTATGTCATCATCAGTGTTAATTAACTCCTCTACTGGGTTTATATGGGTACTGCCTTCTCCTAAGTTTTTATTTTTATCATTATTTTTCAGGTGATTTATTTCTTTTTCTTCATTTAAAATTGTATCTTCATCTTTTTCTTCAGGTAAGTCAATTAAATGATCAAATAAATTTTCAGGTATTAATGTTTTTAAATTCATCTTTTGCTCCTTTGTTTGTAAAGTTTTATTATTAATTACCGTTACATCTCTTGATATTTCTAAAGTTTTAGTAAAATCATTCCATAGTCTATAACCATTAGGTGTATAGCCAATCATTATCATCTTGTCACTCCTTTCTTCCAGTTTATAAAGATTTCCCAGTCTCTTTGCATATACTTCAGCTCCAAACATTATTAAATTTGACAAGTTTGGTCTTCTACCTGTCCACATTTCATATGGAGTTTTATTTGTTGTTTCAGTTGGTGTTCTGTTAAGCAGGTAAGCACTTGTTCTAATGGCTTCTCCCCATAATATTTTTTCTGAATTATTTTGAAATAACAATGCTCTGGTTTTGTCAAGTAATGTTCGATTTAATCTTTCAGCTTTCCCGTTAAGCTGAGGTGAGTATGGTACTGTATAATCTAATTTTATTCCTTTTGTTTTACAATATTTCTTGAAATAGTTATTTTTATACTCTCCTCCATTATCACATCTTATTATACTAATCAGCATTTTATTTTCTCTTTCAGATTCTTCTATGTATTCCTGCAGACACTCGGAGACTTCAGATTTATACTTCAACAGATAAGTTTTAATGAAATGCGTGTAATCGTCTAAAATGGTAAGTACATACTTCATACCATCATATGTTTCTTCAAATGGTCCACAAACATCACTATGTATTATTTCTAATTTTCTAGTAGCTCTTTTTCTTTCAGTATTAAATGGCTTTCTTACTTGTTTTGATTTTATGCAAACTTCACATTGCGACATGAGCTCGACATCTTTTTCTGTTATTTTCAGACCGTCAGCAAGTTTCAGTAACTTTGAGAGAACATTTTTACTTGGATGACCCATTTTAATATGCCAATCCATTGCAGTTTCATTGTTATTCGAGTAAAATGCAATATTGTTTTTATATATATTATTCAATACATCAACACTATAAAGGCCAGTTTTGTTTTTATTTCCAGTTAGTACAACTTCATTGTCTTTTAATATTTTTACTGAATTTTTATTAAATATTACAGATCCTCCATTGTTTGTGATACATGATACTGATAATAAGTTTTGGGTAAGTTCAGGAACATAAAAAGTATTTTGTAATGAACAATTTGTACCTTGTACTTTTCCATAGCCTGGTGACTTCATAGTTTCATTATATTTAGCAACACATATTTCTGTATAATCTTCTTGATAGTCGTTTATTAAATTTATGTTATTTACCATATGAGAGCTAGAACCTGAATCTTCTATGAACATATTTTCATCTTGAATTTTATTTGTCACAAAAGCAACATTTCGCTTATTTGATGTTTTATTTCTGAAGTAGCAGTTTTTCTCCTCGTGGTTATATTTTTTACAGATTGAACATTGTTTACTGTTACAGTTTTTTGCATAATGACCAATTTTATTGCACTTGTTACAGGTTACTTTATTTGACTTTACATTTTTCATAGATTTAAAGGCAAAGGGTTTTTCTTCATGTTTTTTGGATATTCTATTTTCTTCAGATAACAGTCGGTTAGTTAAATTTTCTAAAGTTTTTTTCGAGTCTTCAGTTGAATCCCATGCGGTAATAAAATTTTCGTACTCGGATGGTAAGCATGATAGAATTTTTGAGATTAACATTTCATTTGTTATATTTTGACCAAGCCCTTTGAGTCTAAAGGTTAAGTTTTCAATTTCGCATAATAATTGCGATATGTTATGTTTTCTGCTTGTTTTAAATGTGAAAAATTCTTGTAGTAATTCAGAAGCACGTCTTGATTCTTCTCCGTCAAACATTTTGCATAATTTAGTGTACATTTCTTTTGCTGTGTTACACGACATTAATTGCGGCTTATATTTCTTGTTAATGCTCATTAAGATTGCACGTTGTGCTTTTGCATCTTTTATTTGAAAGTTCTCATCGGTTGAACTTTTTACGCCTTCAATTACTTGGCTGAGATTATTAGCTTTGAAATAAATGTTTATTTCATACTTCCAAAGCTGATATCCTTCCGTACCATTTAAAGGTTCAATTTTAATTTCATCCATTTTATTTTTTTATTAGTATTAGAAATTAAAACCTTTTTAATTATTGTTGCGTCCTTTCTGCTTTCCTTGTTGTTCTGGGTGTCCTGGGCCCATAACCTCTTGGGTGGAAGTTTTTAAATAAATATCCTTTTTTATTAATTAGTTTTATTTTAATTTTAAGTTTTACAAAAAGGACGACGTGGTTTTACATTTCACACGAGACAAAAGAGAGAGAGCAATATCAAATTTTTAACAGATTAAAATAACTATAGTGTACATATATTATGTCACAGACAATATAATACCAACAGGCCCAACCTTGGTCTAAAAAAAAGGTTCGTTTGTCCACAATTCCAGGTCTATCCTACTAGTCCTAGTATTCTACGAAAGCTTTCAATTCTTCTTATGGTCTTACTTCTATCTATTATTCTTCTCGCATTATCCAAATACTCATTAAGTGCCATTACTTAATTACTCTTTTTATCCCAAATGCTTACTCTTGTCTCATTATCCCAAACACTCAATAAGTATCATAACTTAATCATTGCCACCATCCCTGCCATCTGCTTGCTCCCTAAAACAGTTGCTCTCTTAAAAAAACTACACTTTACTAGGATTTCTTTATTACAATATCAATTAAAATAGTATTTAAACTTATCACACAACAACAAATTATTCGCTATGGTATCACTCTCTTTAAAACATGTGTAAAATCAAACATTCTTTTAGTATTGAATTTGTAATACAGATACACTAAGCAGTACTCGCCACATGCTTCAGTCCAATCATTTTGTAACCTTTAATTATTAAAGTTCCATAGTCGACAGTTTCTGTTCAAAAATGTTTTGTGAAACCCGGTTGGTGATCTGCCAAAGGAATCAAAGTACTGTCCAACTTTATTATTATCGATGTGTATGGCTACCCAGTGGGACACTGGTTGTGGATCAACATCCAAATTGCTTACTTAATACACAGCTTTTATATGAATAGGTAACTTATTTGCTGCATATACATTGTTTTAAAGATGGAGACATTCCTGTATCTCTAGTGTATTCATATTTTCTGTTGTGGTGTCAAACCTAAAGTTGTGTTACTACGACTACGTCAAGAATACTCATGCGAATGTTCAACTAGTTATTAGGCTTATGACTTATATTATAAAGTAGGTTTCAATAAATACAACACTTGGTTTATTGATGATTTATTTCTTAGACGTAAATATATTTTATTTAACCCTTAAGGTCTTTTTTTCGAAATTTTATCGTAATAAGACATCAAAATAATACCTGATTATGATTATTAGACCTAAAATAAGGGTAGGAAAAATGGAATAAAAAAACTAATTCGCTGATAATCTGAGATATTTAGTGTATATTATCCTAGTAATGCCCGAATTATTTTTTTTTAATTTTTATTGTTTTTTTTTTACTTGTAAGGGGATACATAAATGATAAAAAAAATATTTTAGAAATATATTCAAATTACAAAAAAAATGTGTGTCCATATTAACACGCTAAGCATTAACAATATCAAAAAATACAACTTATTGGTGAAAATTTAATTAGCATAACATCGAATTTTAGACAGAAAATAATCATAATGGTAATTTAATACTACTTCATTTGGTATAGTATGCTGCAAAGCATGAAACACATAATCCCATATTACATTTCATCTATTCTGTTCTACCAGCAGACGATTTGGCTTTGCAGTAAGGTCCCACCCATCTTCTTTTTTTTCTGTCTTTTGAGTATAGTGATCCATTCTGTCAAATCGGTAGGTGTCGGTCAGTGAAGAGGTGGAAGCAGTCTTCCTGGGCCTTTTGCAGGTGTTTTGTATTTATTGAAATAACACAGGACAATTTCCCGGCGGAAGGCAAGTTGATATTTCGTCATAAGAAAAGCTTCAAGTTTTACTTATATATCCTATTGAAGTATTTATTTTCAGTACTGTGATAATGAAAGTGTGTATGTAATTATGTTATAATGATATGTGTATAGGTATTTGAAATAATGAATATGGCAAACAAGTAAACAAAGCAACGGTCACCACCTGAATACAAAACCAAATTTAGTTCATATTAGCTGTCATAAAAAATCACAAACCATTCTAAAACCAATTTCAGCTATGGGCATTCCAGTTGCTGCCCGAAGACTCATAATATAAAGAACCCGGTTCTCTAAATCGGTTAGGCATATTTTAAGAGCAGGCCCACCACCTGTACCACGCACCGATCTTTGAATTTTCGCCCACTTCCCTTTGGTATTGTTTTTTAAATCACTCCATACCTTAGGCAATGCAAATAAAATGTATATGAACAAAAAAATGTGAATAACCATGCAGTGAAACTTTATAATTGAAGTGCTTTTGACATGCAATAAAATCTTTAGAAAAAATAACGAACTAGAACTAACGTTTCGCCGCTTTTCTTCATTGCGACATCCACTGATTCCCTGGCTGTTAAGTAGTTCGGCTAATTATTTCCACTTTTTTAAACAATACTGACGCCCCTGCGGCAAACTCTGAGGTTTAGATAAATCTCCATTGCTTAAAGAAATAAATATACTAATAAGAATATATATTTAAGAATAAATAAAATTATAAAAAGCTCTTGTTTTTAATTTAGTGAGGACTTTTCCATGAATTCCACCATCATTAAAGACTGTATGTGGCTAGTTCTTGACGACATCATTAATTAAATTATAAATAGTTGAATAAAATCGAAAACAAAATACAAATACAATTTTTTAAACAACGAGCAAAGCAACAAGTGAAACGACGCGACGCTTACTCTTAAATGGTAGAACTTAAATGGCGCGTTCGGAAATCTAAAAAACATGGAACATTTTTTTAGTTTAGTGTATAGTATACTATACAAATCAACCTTAAGGATTAACATCCAAACAAAACTTTAACTACTATAATCTACGATCACATTGCGGTTTTTATCTGTTTCAATAACACTATCGAACTCTGCGTAAACAATAAAGTTGATTGTCTGAGTAAGAGTAGATTCAAAGGAACTTCCAACCTTACACTACCATTCATTATTAGATTCCAATGACTCGATGAGTTAGCTGATAAGTCAGGAGTTAAATCAAAAGCTAGAAGACAATTACCTTGCTATACATTTCCCTAGATATTCCGTTTCCTTGGTTTAAAAAAATAATTCCTGTTCCTGAGACTAGTGTATGATAGGACGTGGTGAATATGTTACTCTCAAATGAGGGTTGCAGTGTTTTAGAAAGTACTTGTTGTCCATAAATGTACAAACAAAATGAACTCATCATAATTTTTAGTAAGACTACCACTGTATGCCGCGTTATTCACAAACACAATGATATATCTTTTAGTTATTTGTCCCAGAAATATATTATCTATTGTTTACCCCTGAACCCCTGACGGTATCGTTCAAACTTTTACTTCTGTTCGATGTGCGAGTAAAGCAGTTGGATTAATTCGAGCTCTACGGACAATCAGAGTTGCATCTGCATACTTTTAGCTTTAAATCATTCGAAGCAGTCAATAAATGTTGAATTTTTTTTTGACCTTTGCATGAACAGATAACTATGTTTAGCAATGATAAGAGTATACAATAATTTCTATGCTATTCTTGGTATGAAGCAATATTTAATAACAATTACCAATAGGATAACTTGCTTGATAGCAATTATCAGAAGGGTATCTTGTTTGACAACAATTACTATAACGCAGGTAAAAGAAAAGTCGAATTTTAGATCTAGTCGGCTCGCGGCTCGTGATGAGTACAAAGTAAAAGTGGCGCGCTCTCGCGAAAACTAACGTAATCGGTTCCCCCCCTGCGCCCGCGTCCCCTTAGCATCCATATCGTTCACACTCATTACAAACCGTTTACCATAACTTTAATAACATTTTTATACTTACTAAAAAACATAACAAAATAAAATATACAAATATAATATTTTTTTTTATAATGCGTCGCTTACAATATCTCCACCCCAGTGCTACATCAGCACTCAACATCCATAGGTACTTTAGCGACGCGTGCTGCCGAACGTTGTAGCAAGCTGGTTTTGGTTTTTACTTCAACCACTCGTACCCGGCCATCCTTTCCGGGGATTACTCTTTGTATGATGCCCTTGGGCCAGGTATTTCTAGGGCTTTCGGGGTCAGCGATTAATACTAAGTCCCCGACTCTTAATGGTTCTGTGTCGCGGTTCCACTTCTGCCTGGGCAGCATAGTAGGTAGCACTTCTCTCACCCAGCGCCTCCAAAACATGTCAGCTAACCTCTGTGTTAGTCTCCACTGTTTTCGTAAATATAAGTCGGAATCATCAAAGACACCTACAATAGGTAGATTGGATGATGAACCTAACAAAAAATGATTAGGGGTTATTGTTTCATTACTATTGGGCTCAACCGTCACATGTGTAAGGGGTCGACTGTTAACTATTTGCTCAACCTCAGTCATTAACGTTATTAAGGTTTCTTCACGCGGCGCCCTTTCTCTTAAGACAACTTTTAATGAGTCTTTTACAGAACGAATGAGGCGCTCCCAAGCTCCACCCCAGTGAGGACTAGCTGGAGGAATGAAGGTCCATGTAGTTCCATAGTTGACGGCCTCAGCTTTTAATATATGTTCATCCAAGTCGAGCGTTGCCTTTTTCAGCTCGTTATCGGCACCTCTTAAATTCGTACCGTTATCTGAGTAAATAAATTGAGGCCAGCCTCGACGAGCAGCCATGCGTCTGAGGGCCATGATCAAGGAGTCCGTGGTCAACGAAGGTACTAGTTCTATATGAATAGCTCTTACGGTAAGGCATGTAAATAATACACCATATCTTTTCTCTCTGCGTCTTATTACAGTAATTTCCATTGGTCCAAATAGGTCTATACCACAATGTGTGAAAGGGCGACATCTGGACGCCATTCTGGCCGCAGGTAAATCACCCATTCTGGGTGGGCACGGTTGTGCTTTTCTTATTCTACAAAACATACACTGTGAAGCCACTCTTCTTACTGTCGGTCTTAATTTTAATATCCAATATTTCTGTTTCAGTTCATTAACAACAGCTTCATTGTGACCGTGCGCCGCTCTCACGTGGTAATATCGTGCAATAAGCCGGGCAACGTGATGACGTCCATCTAATATAACAGGTTGTTTCAGATGCAGAGGAACCTCGGTAGCTGCATTTATACGGCCTCCCACGCATAGGATTCCGTGCTCATTCAGAAAAGGGGATAAGGTAAGTAATCTACTTTTTTTATCTATTTCTTTTTTATTTTCCAGGTTGGCTATATCCCCAGGGAAGGACTGTAGCTGAGAGTATTTTATTAGCCATCGCTCAGCAGCCGCCCTTGTGTATCCATCAACGCTAGTATCCAGTTTCTTGCATTTATTAATAAAGGTAAGTACTTTACAGGTTGAATTCAATAGATGTAACCAAGATGAAAACCTTTCAGGATCAGGAACAGCTGGTAAGGATTTATTGTATGTTTGCATGGTCATAGTATATTCGAGATCCAGATGGGGCGTCTCCGGTAGCTGTGTGTCTACTGGCCATTCAGTATCTCGATCACGAAGAAACGCCGGACCATAAAACCACTCATTCTTTAACACAGATAAATCACAAGTCTCCTTGGTGGCGATATCCGCACTATTAAGTTTCGTAGGTATGTAACGCCACTCGTTTGGTTTTGACAATTCATCTATTTCTCCTAAGCGATGAGCGACAAACGCTGTATAATTGCGCATATTGTTTCGAATCCAATGAAGTACAACACTTGAGTCACACCAAAAATATCTTTCGTAAGGTTTATGTTTAAGTTCTTTACATAAAGTATCTGCTAATCTCACAGCAAGCAACGCAGCTTGTAATTCCATGCGAGGTATTGACTGATATTTAAGCGGAGCAACTTTGCATTTACTCGCGACGAACGTAACATAATAGCGATTATTCACTGTCCAACGCCAGTAAGCTACGGCGCACATTGCTTTAGTCGAAGCGTCACAAAATATATGTAGCTGTAGGTTTGTATAACATGAAGTTATCTGCCCGTTAGACGCGCACGCGAGAGATTCGCTAATACAAGACACTGGCAACGGCGGCCGCTCGGGTGACGTATGCGTAATCGCATCGGAAGTGCAGCGTAGTTCCGTCTCGTTTACTCTTGCGGCCGTTACATAATGCCTTGGGATACGCAGCTGATTAATTTCTTTTAATAATTGTAGCCATTCAATCCATTTTTCATAAATAGTATCAGGTATTTTTTCATCCCAATCTAATTGTAATCTCCATACGTCTTGTAACATAATTTTTCCTTTGATTGTAAAAGGCGAAAGAAATCCAAATATATCGAAAATTGACATTAAAACTTTAAGCATCTGTCTCTTGCTAGGTCGCGTGTCGCCTGTTATTATATCTACAGGAATCTTCTTAAAAGAAACGTCAAAAGACAACAGATCTTCTTTCGGATACCAAATCAATCCAAGTGTACGTTCGCCCTCATTTGGCTGTTCAATTTTGAACCTTACTGCAGTCGTTCCTAAGGTCTCTTGTGGAATGCAGTTTAATACCGCTTCGTTGTTACTCGTTATGTTTCTTATCTCGAAGCCACCTTTTTTATGTATATATATAATATCTTGTATAGTTTTAATAGCCGTAGCTTCATTTTCTATACTATCTATATAGTCATCCATATAGTGTTGCTTATGAATAGCGTCCACGGCGGCCGGGTATAATGACTCATACTGCTTTGCATTGTTATTTTTTATAAATTGAGCAATAAAGGGCGAGCAATTAGCACCAAAAATTAAAGACGTCATAGTGTATATATCAATAGGGCCATTTTGTTCTTGGTTGTCCCTCCAGAGAAATCTTAAAGCATCTTGATCTTTAGGTAAAATTTTTATTCTTAAATACATATCTCGTATATCTCCGGTTATGCCTATTTTATTCTCTCGAAATCTCAACATGATGCCAAATAATGCCATAAGTAGGTCGGGACCCTTCAAGAGGTAGTCATTTAACGAAACTCCACAGGTCTTTGCAGCGGCGTCGAAAACTAGACGTAATTTCTTTTTATTAGGGTTATCGACTCCAAAGTGCGGAAGGTACCAGGTTTTCGAGGTATCTTCTTGACAGGTAAGTTTTTTAGCATAGTCGTTCTCAAGTAAGTGGTTTATTCTTTCAGTGTATCTTCTAGCATAAGCTTTATCTGTCTTCAGTCTCTTCTGTACTCCTTTTAATCTTAGCGCTGCGTTAGGGTACGAGTTTGGTAGTTTACAGTTATTATCTTTCCAGGGTAAACCGACATGCCATCTTCCATTTTTAAGTACAGATGTTTTTTCTAAATATTGTATAGCTTGAAGATCTTCTGGATTTTTCCTGGGTCTCATGCTGATGCCCATTGATTCGATTGTAAATGATATTCGTATTTGTTCTTCTAAATTTCGTAACTTATTTTCATATTCTTTATCTGAATCGTTAGTAATGAATAACGCTGAATGATGTACTCGCTTAATGGGCGGGGTCTGGTGGAGCGGGGATGGTTCGCGTAAACATCCATGAATGCATAAGCCTAACTCAGTACGTGTAACATATAATTTACTATTTTTTAATTTTATTATTTTAAGCGGTAACAATAAATCATAATTATCTTGGCCAATTAATATTTTAGGTTTACAGAGTTCATTATTTAAACAATTTTTTATGTCAGGTATAGAATGTACATAGTTAGTAAGATCAATCGACGTTGAATCATGTACAGGTAAGTTTAAGTCTTTTACACTTCTCACGCGAATAGGAAACATAGTTCCGTCTTTGTTTGACACGCTTAAGTCTACTATCTCACAAACACATTCTAATGAGTTATTGTTCCATGCACCACTCACACGCATAATTTGTTTATGTCCATTTAGTCCGAGTTTTTTTACAAGTTCATAATCTATTAACGATACGGTCGACCCGTCGTCTAGCAAAGCGGTAGCACTAATTACACCGTTTGGCCCATGAATATTGATAGGCACGGTTTTCAAAAACACTTTACAGTTAGATAAATTAATGTTCGTCACTGTTGCACTTTCTGTTATTTCCGTAATGTTTATATTACCCGGGGAACGAATATCTTTTGTTATAGGATAATGTAATAACCGATGATGCGACTGTCCACAGTTCTCGATATCACACGGCGCGGCCGGACATGTTTCTCGATCGTGACGCGATAGTAAACACTTATAACAGATGCCGTGTCGTTTAACGTGACGCCACCGATCTTTTCGTAGTGATTTTTTAAAGCGCTTGCACTCTGTTAGCTTATGTTTAGAAACACGGCAGTATAAACACTTAAAGTCATGATTGTCTGTTGTCACTAGCACCGTATTATGTACGCGGTTGAAGTTATTGCCGATGAGATGAATATTAGATGTCGTCGAGATTTTCACCGCTTCTTCTTGTAAGAAATCTGCTAAAATATCCAATCGTGACTTCTTGCCCTCGGTGATAAGCGGGAAACTATAGTCTGACCATTTTGAGAGTAGGACTGTAGGTAAGTTAGACAAAATGAGCGACACTATATTCATTCCTTGTAGATATTCATCGCGTTTGACGGATCTAATGGCTTCTATGAAGTTCTGTACTTTTACTGAGAATGAAACAATATCCTTCTGATAATCTTGTGAAATTGGGTACAGTTTTTTAATATCTTGCATAATCTTAATCACAATGCCGTCGGGGTTACCGAATCGTAGCTCTAATGTAGCCATTATTTTCTCAGGTTCCGTGGCACTGATTAAGAGGGCTGCGACAGCATCCCTGGCGGGTCCACGAAGACACTTACGTATTCTCCACAGGTTTTCTTTAGAGCTGAAATTACACACTTCCGTTGACTCTTCATATGCTTGTTTAAACTGCAGCCATTCCATAGGGTCGCCGGAGAAAGCAGGTAAGTCTCGAGGCGTGCTTAAACGGCTCAGTAATTTAGCGTTAGAAGTAGTATTGTTGGAGGAGGCGGCGAGATCCCTTAGTGCACTAGCCAGCATCTGGACTGTTCCATGTGAAGTTCCAGGGTGAACTGACCCTGGGTGATGCAGCTCGCCTAAATCATTACCATGCTCGTTGACTGGCTGCACCTTTTCCATTTCTTGCTGACTGCGTTCTAACCACCTGTTCACCGTACTATGTGAGTAATTATCTCGAGGTTCACTTTGCTCATCTTCTAAATCAGCTAAGTCGGTTGCCAACCTCTTGTCAATTAATTCCATCTGTATTTTAGCCTTAGCTTCTGCAGCTAATAATTCCAGCTTAGCTTTTCGAGCCTTTATAGAAGAAGATGTAGATTTTTTAGATTCACTTTTTTTTGATGTGGGTATTTCAACGGGCGTGTCATCTACTTTTTTACACTTTTCAGGTAACAATGCTTTATTATCTAGGTTTCTTCTTATAATTTCCTTCTTAATCAACGTATTATTTTCAGACTCTTCAGCTGTCTGCACGTTTGGCTGATAAGTTGACGGTTGGCTGGTCGACGCTTCCATATGTTTCGACATTTCGCGTTCTTTACGCACTGTACTTCGCGTGTTGACCATTGTAGATGATGGAGGTGTGGTGAACATAGATATAACAGTATAATTCGGCTCGAAGACCACTTTATAACGCAGGTAAAAGAAAAGTCGAATTTTAGATCTAGTCGGCTCGCGGCTCGTGATGAGTACAAAGTAAAAGTGGCGCGCTCTCGCGAAAACTAACGTAATCGGTTCCCCCCCTGCGCCCGCGTCCCCTTAGCATCCATATCGTTCACACTCATTACAAACCGTTTACCATAACTTTAATAACATTTTTATACTTACTAAAAAACATAACAAAATAAAATATACAAATATAATACTTTTTATAATACGTCGCTTACAAACCGTTTACCATAACTTTAATAACATTTTTATACTTACTACAAACATAGCAAAATAAAATATACAAATATAATATTTTTTTTTATAATGCGTCGCTTACAATATTTTTTTTTTTAAAGCTATCTATAAGCTAAATTATTATCTAATGTAAAAATACGGTTAAATATGATTTTATAGCAAAGCTTGCATAGTACTAAGTTAATCTATTCTTCCAAATTTATGCATTTTGGACTTCCTTTTTGCCAATTGCTAACACACCTAATCTAAGTACTTTAATACCTACAGTAGCTATTCCAGTAAATAGCATGAATCCACTTAATGATGTGAGCAATGTTGTAATGAAGGATTGATTTCCCATCAACTCATTAATTATATCTGTGGATGTCTCTGCTCGTATTGTTTTCATATCTGTTAATAAACCACGATACTCATATTCAAATGTTATGTCTATACTTTGATTTATCAAAGGTATATAAATGTTGCAATACTTATTCTTGCTTACTTGCACTATATCATACATTTCATTATTACATGATACTGATGATCTATCCCAAGTGCAATTAGATTCGAATTCCATCATGCCTTCATTTTTAAGATTTTTTGATACTAGAGTAGCTCTAGGTTGCTCAAGGCACGCTTCACATGCATACGATATTCCAACACTAATTTCACAATGAGGCTTTTCCACAATCAATTCTTTAAGCTCAACATTTCCAAATGAAATTGTCCCATGACCACTTGATCGGTATTTATAATTTATCCAACCTTTATTATACATTTGTAAATGTTGTATATTACTTGAATCAACTTTGTATGGGCTACTATCAGTTAGTCTATTTATTGCAGGCTCATTAGTGATACATTTAACCTTACAAGAATCGACACTGCAATCCAAGTTATTATCATAGTATAATATCTTATCATTATGTTTATCAATTTGTATGTCTCCTATCATACCTCTTTGTGGCATGTTATGTGGTGATGAATCAACATTGAAATATGTACCATTTATAGATATAAGTGATTCCCTTAAGTGTTGCTTCTCATATGACACTCCTGATATGTAGAATGGCATATGATCCATAATTTCACTCAATATATTATTCATATCATATTTTGGATTGTTAGTGTTCAATACAATATGGCGGACCACATCTTTGTACCTAATGGTAATACTTACTTCCCATATCTCAGAAACCAAAGAATAAACAGGTATTTTAGGACCTTTAGGGTTTATTTGCCACCTATACCATACACAAGATGTGCCATGAGTACACATTGATCCAACACAACTTACTGATGTCATATGGCATCCATATCCATGTGGCTCTTTTGTATTTCTCTCTAATATATTAAGCTTGTACCCATTTCCACATTCTTCTCCCCACCAGCATTTCCCTGAACCTAAGCAATTCCAATGCATTTCATTAATTATATCATATGAGCTAGTGTCATATAGTGAACTAAATCTTGCAATGTTGTAAATAGAGTCAAGTTTGATAGACAACTTTTCATTGTTTAAGTCATTAAAGCAGGCAGTTTCTCCATCAGCAAGAGATAAGGAATATGTTGATAAATCATAGCATTTGTCACTATAACATATCCGACCATTGCTTTTTAAATAAAGCATCTGGTCACATCCATAAGTATCATTTGGTGCCATTGTTGTGAGAGCAATCCCAGTAACTAATGCTTTGCTAACACTTGTTGTTTTTTTAATAGATCTATATTTCTTGTTGTTTTCTAAATCTTGTAAGAATCTAACTCTATCTTCAGATTGCTTAAGCATGTCATTAACTCTATTGTACTCTGCTGATCTGTTATAAATTATTTCAGAATAAATGGGATCTACATTTTTTGGTGAAATCTGTTTCATTAACTGTATGCGCCTTTCTTCTATAATCTTGTCAATAATGTCATTGTTATAGACTACTTTCTTAAGCTTGACGTCTATATTCAAACCTGTAGATTTGTTGTATCTCATAATCCTCTTAACTCTCTTCAGAGACTTAAGACACTGAAGACTTGGAAATGTTTGGATTCAGTGAATTAGAAGACATCTGTGAAGACTTAGAGTTAGTTAAACTCTGTGATGAAATTGAAGCAAAACAAAAACCTCACTTGGTTGATCCATCATATGATGATGAGTTGTATAAATTTTTGCTATGGTTAAAAAAAAATAGGTAAGAAAACAACAAAAATTGTTTTCGTAATTGATTTTATAAGATTTTTTATTTTTATTTTATGTTGTATGAATTTAACGTTACCATAATATCTCCCTTGCAGTCAACGGTCATCATCTTTGTCATCATATGAGATTCAAACTGGTTCCGGAGGACTTCGAAAAAGGAGTGCTGAAGATGGTGATAAAAGCATGAAATGAAGCTGCAAAAAATCCCGAAACAAAGAAGATACACTAACTTCTTCAATCGTAGACAAGGTACATTGTAATATATGTAATACATTTATTAATCAAAGATATTTTGCTAATCATGTTAAAAGCAATATTCACAAAAATAATATTTTAAAATGTCACAATTCTTTAAAAAATGTGTCTGTTATAGAGTCAGCTGTTGGACAACTCATTATATCTAATAAAGTCAAAAGTAATTACCAATCGGACTTAGTCTTTCTTAGATTTTTTTTTTCAGTTAAAAGTGATTTGTTTTTTTTAATCAATGAGGCCATTAAACAACATATCACTTTAACAATAAATTTTGTCTTACATGCAGACTTTGTTCAACAAACTAAAAACATCTTTAATTCATTTGATTTTCAAACTATTTCATAATTTCTCAGGCAGATGATTTAAATGTTTTTATGACATCACTTTGTGAAACATTGACAAACAAAATAAGCTCTTTTGAAATAAAGGATAGCGGATGGAGTCTGACCAAAGTTAATCACATAGAACTGGTCATAAAAAAATTTAGCCCTCTACGAGGTTCTTCCTATTTTTAATTTAACAAAGGATATCGAAGTAAAAAAAGCAATAATAAATGTACAAAACTCTAATATTTTTGTTTCAAATGGGCATTGTTATCTGCATTATATCCTGTAAACAAACATACAGAACGTCCATCATCATACAGCGCTCATTTAAATAAACTCAAATGTCATGGGTGTTAAGTGGCGAGAGAATAATAAGTCTTTTTATAAACTAATTTATTTATTAACACTAAATTAACAAGATTTTAATTTAAAGAGATTGAATTCTTAGAAATGGTATACTTATTCAAAATAAAAGTAAACTAAAAAAACAGAGTAAAGATCTTGAAAGGAGCTAGAAATAGGAATGTCTAGATTTCGGGAGTATTTATATGGGTTTGGAATAGGAGGGGATAATTAGTGGTGAGTATTACTTTATTTACATGACAAATTTGTTAAAACTAATTAAGGGCTAAAGGTTGTTAAGATAATATGATTATTTACTAATGATCTAAACACGATATGGAAGTACACAGTAAATGAGAGATTTATATAATATATGTGAGTACATGTCTAATAATAGGTATAGTTAAGTGCATACGTAACACTTCCCCTCTTAGAATAAAGATCGGGCCTTAGGTGTGCGCGATCTTGCAGTTGTAGGTGAATTTTCCTCTTCATTTTCATCTTCTGATAGTGTCCTCGTGTTGATTGTTGGTAGCGGGGTGCTCTGGTGCTGACGAGAGTTGACGAAACATTGTTAAATATTTGGATACAGCCTGCTTTGGGCTGAAGAGCTCGTTGGTTTCGATTTTGAGTCCAGAAATAATGCCATGGGCAGCATTTGTAAAGTAGATAAATAAGCATTGATGAACCCAGTGCCATAGCGGCGAAACGGAATTTAGGACTGGAGAAGTTACTATTGAAGGAGTTCTGTTGTTCCTTCAGAAGTCGTTCTTGGACTTTAATTTGTTCTTTATTAATATGTAGGGAATCTTAGGGAACGTTTTTCACCATTATAGGGTGTAATTCAGGTAGAATTGGTTATTTCCACGTTTCAGGAAGACAGGCATCTTCAATGTCCACTGTGATGATCGGGTGAGTCAGGTTCATCATCGTCTATCTTTTGCGTTGAGTGTCACAAAAGTGGTGTAAAATTTGCATCCTGAGTTCAGGGAAATTATTCCGGAGCCGAAGATTTTCTGATGTACTATTTTGTTCCCGCATTCAACTACGCTTGGTGTCTTGAATCTCAGGAGAAATATCCACTGGTTATTTCCGATGGATTGAAAGGTGTCCACATGTGTTGAGAAGGTTGACAGTTCGCAATTACTTGGCGGTTCCTTGCTGGACAATTGTAGTATCGCAATCTCGCATATTGGTCTGGCGTTGTAGTTGTATACTGGTAGGTCCTTGCAAACTCTTGTTTTTGTTGTGAACATCTTGGAACATTCCAGGAGGCTCGTTGTGACGTTAACGTTGCCGCGTAGTAGAAGTGGCAAGGTACAGTGGGTTGCCAAATTATTAGGAGCAGTCACTAAAAATTGGTATTCGTGAAGTATTAGTCTGAAATTCATTAGAAAAAAACTGTTTTAGTTATAATAAAATTTAATAACATTAAGCTAATATTTAAAAGTAATATATGAACAAAAAAATTAAAATATACAATAAATTTTACATAATTAAGCGAAATGAAATGATACTTTGTACTTATCAATACTTAGTAACATTTCCTTTTGCCTCAATGAGTGCTTCAATGTGCCTGGACATGCTTTCTATACACTGTTTGGCACTTTCTTTTATTCTGGGGTTGTGATGCCAAACATCAATTAATTTTCTATCACTTTAACCAGTTTAACCTCATAAATTTTCAATGGGTTCATGTCAGGTGAATTGCAAGGCCAAGGTAAAACGGGAATATTTTGGTCTGCCCAAAATTTGGTAACGCTTCTAACCTTGTGCAATAGTGCTGAATCGTGCATAAATGTGAATTCCTCACCATCTTATCAATCGAAAACCATTCCTTAAGTTGCAGTAATAGGCGAATTTGTAAAATTTGTCTGTACTGGTCTTGTTTTATGGTTCCTTGGACAATGTAGAGACGCCCAACCCTTCTAGCACTTATCACAGACCATACCATTATTTTAACGGGGTGTTTCGCCCTGTCCACGATGCAGTCGGGGTGGTATTTTTCATCTTAGCGTCGCCTGACAAAGCTGCTCTTGTCGGCTAGAATTTCAAATGTTGACTCATCCGAAAAACACACCTGAAAAAAAGGAAAATAGTTTATAATTTTAAAAATATGATGTAAAATACCGATAATAATGAAAACTCACTTTACTCCAGTCCTCGACAGTCTTTTGGCGGTGTTCACGAGCCCAGGCAAGAAGTTTTTTCTTCATCGCATCAATAAACCGAGGTTTTTTAATAGGACGATGACCTGTCAAACCTTCCTCTGCCAATCTTCGCTGCACAGTTCTCTTGGAAACTGGTATACCAGACTCTTGAACCAACATGAGTTAAGAGTCCAGCACTTTTCTTTCGGTTTTGCAAGCATATGTCCCGAATCTTCCTGTCTGATCGTGGTGTTGTAATGCCACATGCAATTTTCTGCCACTATTGCCTTTTCTCTTAGGTAAAAGTGGCTAATTTTGGTCCAAATTAATTTTTATTTTATTAATCGCTGACTTAGAATCTCCAGCAAGTTCTGCTATTTTTCTTTGGAAATGGCTTGTATGCTGGAGAAGAGTTTTAATCTTCGTTTTTTTTGGAGACAAATCGCATCCTCGACCCATGCTGCAAGGCAAAAATATTAAAAAAATATTAAAGATTTTAACAAAAAGTTGATTATTAATTAATTTTAACAACATAAAAATATACTTACATTTTTACTATATTTACAGCACAAAAATAAAAATAACCTTGGTTTCACTGTTTCGTGCCTTAAGTACACTGCGTTTCTCCCGATATAAATGATGAAAATATTTGTAGAACACAAATAAATTATTTAACCCTCAATATCTACTTTAAATTTGAGATACAGAAACATGTTGAATGTAAAAAATAGTTTTCTGCGACACTTACACCACTTAAACTGCAGTCAAATGCACAGAAAGAAAGGAATTAAAAAATTAATTGACTGTCCCTAATAATTTTGCAATCCACTGTATATATGCTCAGGGAATAGGGTTGAGTAATAGGAGGAATTGTAATGTTTAATGGGAATAGAGTACATGTGAAATAGATTAAATTTTTCGTTTTTAACTAAAGGGAATTCTAATATATATACTAGTTTATTGAGGTAAATAAAAGATATAGGTGTTGTAGATTCTAAAATTTTATGAATGTTTCCTAACGTTATAGGTGCGACTAAATTATTTATTCTAAGATGGTTTGTTGCTAAAAGTTCTTTATAAAATTTAATAGTCGAAATAATAGAAGGGTGAATTGCTGCTGATTTTATAAACAATATGCTTGTAATTATTTCGTCTAATTCTCTCTCTAAAGTTAGAACTAATTCGAGAATTTGAATTGAAACAGTTGATATTTCTTCAGAAACTTTCAAGTCAAAAATTATTTTAATAGTAGTATTTAAATAAGAGCTAATCGTATTCAGATTATCATTCATAGAATATTCATCGTAAGAAATTCGCGAAGTAGTGTCATTGAAATTAGAGATGGTAGAGAATATGATCTGTAGTTGTTGGGTTAATACCATGGTCTAATTGTTGCTTTTCTAGCAATTCGATTCATTGATTATAGTATTGTGCGGCTTTCGCATTGGGAGTACCTATCAACCATTTCAAAATCGTACCAAGCCTATCTATTAATTCGCGTTTGACGCGATTATGGTTATTCGTATAGTAGCTGAGTTCGTTCAATCTAGTATCTATTTTATCTAAACTGACTTTGGTGAAGGATTTCGTTGTATAAATGCTAAGGGTAATATATTTACTAGAGTTTATGACGGTTTCGTAATTGGCGATCAATCGTTTCAAGGAATCATGTGAGAGAAAAGTGGTTCTAAGTTTCTGAATATGACTAGGTTCCAGGAGCTTTCTGATATACAAAGTAGTTCGTTTATAGCCATAAGTGTACTTCCATCATTGTGGAGTACCTGGAAGGGATAAGAAATTTGACTTAGTGCTTATGCATTCTTATTGATATTTTTAAAGAATTTGTATAAAAGTATGTATAATATAAATTTGAGTATAGATAAAATTGTAATGTTCGGTGGTCAGAAGGGGTCTTCAGAAACAAACAGTAGCGTGACGTTGATAGATTATTTATCACACGACAGTTAACTATAACATTAAATTATAACTTTCTTACTTGCTATACTGTAGCTGACTCGGAGGTCCGAAGGAACTCAAGGAACTCAAAGAACTCACTAACATTATGGGTGGAGGACATTATAAACCAATACAACTGTACAACACATTTGGGAAAGTAAACAAACAGTCTCTGGACTCTACACTCATTATCAATTACTGGTAATTTGATAATTCTAAATGTTGTTTATATAACATTAAAGTACAATTGATTGAAAATATGTAAACATTACAAAATGATAAAACTAAAATAAGGGTTATTCATGTTTTAGAAAATTTATCGTTTAAAAGTTGTGGTTCGTAAGATGTGCGATTTTGTAGAACAGGGCCATCACCAAATGATGTTGTGACCTGAAAGATATTATTATTTTAATTATATATAAAAATATTTTTTTTGAATCTAAAACTATCTAATATTCATTAGAACTAGGTATCAAGTTGATTATTGCAATCTTGTAAAGGTCCTAAGCGATTGTCGTGAACTAATTGGTTTCTATCTGACTTCCTTATAATATAATTTTCGTTAAATCCTTTTCTTGAAATTTCATAAGATCTTCCCATTTACTGTCTAGATTATATGGATTTGGGACGGGGAGAATGACTTTATAGCCTAATTGAAAATCAGATATTTTTCTGATATTATTGTCATAGCGTGCTTAAGCTCATCTTATGTGGTCAAGATTTCTTTAAGCTATGTCACGAGAAATCTTAAGGCGTTCGTTAAGGTCATTGAGGTAGTCGTTTGTTGTGAATTCGCGTGAGTCATGCAGTGAAACTTTATAATTGAAGTGCTTTTGACATGCATTAAAATCTTTAGAAAAAATAACGAACTAGAACTAACGTTTCGCCGCTTTTCTTCATTGCGACATCCACTGATTCCCTGGCTGTTAAGTAGTTCGGCTAATTATTTCCACTTTTTTAAACAATACTGACGCCCCTGCGGCAAACTCTGAGGTTTAGATAAATCTCCATTGCTTAAAGAAATAAATATACTAATAAGAATATATATTTAAGAATAAATAAAATTATAAAAAGCTCTTGTTTTTAATTTAGTGAGGACTTTTCCATGAATTCCACCATCATTAAAGACTGTATGTGGCTAGTTCTTGACGACATCATTAATTAAATTATAAATAGTTGAATAAAATCGAAAACAAAATACAAATACAATTTTTTAAACAACGAGCAAAGCAACAAGTGAAACGACGCGACGCTTACTCTTAAATGGTAGAACTTAAATGGCGCGTTCGGAAATCTAAAAAACATGGAACATTTTTTTAGTTTAGTGTATAGTATACTATACAAATCAACCTTAAGGATTAACATCCAAACAAAACTTTAACTACTATAATCTACGATCACATTGCGGTTTTTATCTGTTTCAATAACACTATCGAACTCTGCGTAAACAATAAAGTTGATTGTCTGAGTAAGAGTAGATTCAAAGGAACTTCCAACCTTACACTACCATTCATTATTAGATTCCAATGACTCGATGAGTTAGCTGATAAGTCAGGAGTTAAATCAAAAGCTAGAAGACAATTACCTTGCTATACATTTCCCTAGATATTCCGTTTCCTTGGTTTAAAAAAATAATTCCTGTTCCTGAGACTAGTGTATGATAGGACGTGGTGAATATGTTACTCTCAAATGAGGGTTGCAGTGTTTTAGAAAGTACTTGTTGTCCATAAATGTACAAACAAAATGAACTCATCATAATTTTTAGTAAGACTACCACTGTATGCCGCGTTATTCACAAACACAATGATATATCTTTTAGTTATTTGTCCCAGAAATATATTATCTATTGTTTACCCCTGAACCCCTGACGGTATCGTTCAAACTTTTACTTCTGTTCGAGTAATGGAATATTTAGCTGTAGTAGAGGCTAAAACCTTTTGATGTGCGAGTAAAGCAGTTGGATTAATTCGAGCTCTACGGACAATCAGAGTTGCATCTGTAATGCATACTTTTAGCTTTAAATCATTCGAAGCAGTCAATAAATGTTGAATTTTTTTTTGACCTTTGCATGAACAGATAACTATGTTTAGCAATGATAAGAGTATACAATAATTTCTATGCTATTCTTGGCATGAAGCAATATTTAATAACAATTACCAATAGGATAACTTGCTTGATAGCAATTATCAGAAGGGTATCTTGTTTGACAACAATTACCATTAGTGTAACTAGTTTAAAGTTGAACAGAGAGATAAACTAGTCTTATATAAAGAAAACATGATGTTGGAAGCTCATATTCAAGAAAGTAGTGAACAGTGAATATTCGATATAACTTGTGTTGTAAATCCTTAAACACCGATGTCGGTAAGTATATATAATACTGATTTTTCTTATAGTCTTACTGTTCCATGGGTATTAAATTAAATATAGGGAATGTTTCTATAATTGTTTCAGAACTCATTTGAGGAAAATACTTTTAAACAATATTACTATCAACCTTTGTTCTCTGATGAAGATACTACAGAAAATGTAGTCATTGATTCTCCAAAAGAAAAATGTGAGGAACCATCTCACAAAAGAAAACAGGAGGAAGATAATTTTAAGATTTTTTTTACATTTAATCACAAAAAAAAGTAAAAAGTGCTTAAATGTTCCTCTGTCTCACATACAAAACCAAACGGCACTACAGCATATATGACAACAAACGTTGATGATTCATTATCATCTACGTATTTATCGAAATCTATGAGCTAAAAGCAATAGACGAAGTAACTTATGAAGAAATTTGGAAACATGCAAGGACTAGGGTCGAATATTACACCAATGAAACCAACTCATATATATATATATATATATATATATATATATATATATATATATATATTATAAGCAAAAAAATACCTTCAAGAGAGTCATGCAAAAAGGTGTCGTTCAACAATAGTGTCAAATAAAACAATTAGCATAATTATAATTACGTATTTAAGTGGTAATTAGTAACAAAGAATATTCAAGCAATTAGAGCTCCAGGAAGAATGTATAATTATCAAAATATTTAATTGCAGTTGTAATGACTTTGTTGTTGAAGAAGACCCTTAGTAAATATATTTATTTACCTGACTGTGAAGTATAAGAAGTCATGTAACTTGGAAAGAATCACTCATTTATTCATGCTCTGTTGACATTACCTCTACATTAACTAAAATGGAAAGTGTTACGAGTGCTTTCTTTGTTGACACTGAAGACTTGGAAATGTTTGGATTCAGTGAATTAGAAGACATCTGTGAAGACTTAGATTTAGTTAAACTCTGTGATGAATTTGAAGCAAAACAAAAACCTCACTTGGTTGATCCATCATATGATGATGAGTTGTATAAATTTTTGCTATGGTTAAAAAAAATAGGTAAGAAAACAACAAAAATTGTTTTCGTAATTGATTTTATAAGATTTTTTATTTTTATTTTATGTTGTATGAATTTAACGTTACCATAATATCTCCCTTGCAGTCAACGGTCATCATCTTTGTCATCATATGAGATTCAAACTGGTTCCGGAGGACTTCGAAAAAGGAGTGCTGAAGATGGTGATAAAAGCATGAAATGAAGCTGCAAAAAATCCCGAAACAAAGAAGATACACTAACTTCTTCAATCGTAGACAAGGTACATTGTAATATATGTAATACATTTATTAATCAAAGATATTTTGCTAATCATGTTAAAAGCAATATTCACAAAAATAATATTTTAAAATGTCACAATTCTTTAAAAAATGTGTCTGTTATAGAGTCAGCTGTTGGACAACTCATTATATCTAATAAAGTCAAAAGTAATTACCAATCGGACTTAGTCTTTCTTAGATTTTTTTTTCAGTTAAAAGTGATTTGTTTTTTTTAATCAATGAGGCCATTAAACAACATATCACTTTAACAATAAATTTTGTCTTACATGCAGACTTTGTTCAACAAACTAAAAACATCTTTAATTCATTTGATTTTCAAACTATTTCATAATTTCTCAGGCAGATGATTTAAATGTTTTTATGACATCACTTTGTGAAACATTGACAAACAAAATAAGCTCTTTTGAAATAAAGGATAGCGGATGGAGTCTGACCAAAGTTAATCACATAGAACTGGTCATAAAAAAATTTAGCCCTCTACGAGGTTCTTCCTATTTTTAATTTAACAAAGGATATCGAAGTAAAAAAAGCAATAATAAATGTACAAAACTCTAATATTTTTGTTTCAAATGGGCATTGTTATCTGCATTATATCCTGTAAACAAACATACAGAACGTCCATCATCATACAGCGCTCATTTAAATAAACTCAAATGTCATGGGTGTTAAGTGGCGAGAGAATAATAAGTCTTTTTATAAACTAATTTATTTATTAACACTAAATTAACAAGATTTTAATTTAAAGAGATTGAATTCTTAGAAATGGTATACTTATACAAAATAAAAGTAAACTAAAAAAACAGAGTAAAGATCTTGAAAGGAGCTAGAAATAGGAATGTCTAGATTTCGGGAGTATTTATATGGGTTTGGAATAGGAGGGGATAATTAGTGGTGAGTATTACTTTATTTACATGACAAATTTGTTAAAACTAATTAAGGGCTAAAGGTTGTTAAGATAATATGATTATTTACTAATGATCTAAACACGATATGGAAGTACACAGTAAATGAGAGATTTATATAATATATGTGAGTACATGTCTAATAATAGGTATAGTTAAGTGCATACGTAACACTTCCCCTCTTAGAATAAAGATCGGGCCTTAGGTGTGCGCGATCTTGCAGTTGTAGGTGAATTTTCCTCTTCATTTTCATCTTCTGATAGTGTGCTCGTGTTGATTGTTGGTAGCGGGGTGCTCTGGTGCTGACGAGAGTTGACGAAACATTGTTAAATATTTGGATACAGCCTGCTTTGGGCTGAAGAGCTCGTTGGTTTCGATTTGAGTCCAGAAATAATGCCATGGGCAGCATTTGTAAAGTAGATAAATAAGCATTGATGAACCCAGTGCCATAGCGGCGAAACGGAATTTAGGACTGGAGAAGTTACTATTGAAGGAGTTCTGTTGTTCCTTCAGAAGTCGTTCTTGGACTTTAATTTGTTCTTTATTAATATGTAGGGAATCTTAGGGAACGTTTTTTCACCATTATAGGGTGTAATTCAGGTAGAATTGGTTATTTCCACGTTTCAGGAAGACAGGCATCTTCAATGTCCACTGTGATGATCGGGTGAGTCAGGTTCATCATCGTCTATCTTTTGCGTTGAGTGTCACAAAAGTGGTGTAAAATTTGCATCCTGAGTTCAGGGAAATTATTCCGGAGCCGAAGATTTTCTGATGTACTATTTTGTTCCCGCATTCAACTACGCTTGGTGTCTTGAATCTCAGGAGAAATATCCACTGGTTATTTCCGATGGATTGAAAGGTGTCCACATGTGTTGAGAAGGTTGACAGTTCGCAATTACTTGGCGGTTCCTTGCTGGACAATTGTAGTATCGCAATCTCGCATATTGGTCTGGCGTTGTAGTTGTATACTGGTAGGTCCTTGCAAACTCTTGTTTTTGTTGTGAACATCTTGGAACATTCCAGGAGGCTCGTTGTGACGTTAACGTTGCCGCGTAGTAGAAGTGGCAAGGTACAGTGGGTTGCCAAATTATTAGGAGCAGTCACTAAAAATTGGTATTCGTGAAGTATTAGTCTGAAATTCATTAGAAAAAAACTGTTTTAGTTATAATAAAATTTAATAACATTAAGCTAATATTTAAAAGTAATATATGAACAAAAAAATTAAAATATACAATAAATTTTACATAATTAAGCGAAATGAAATGATACTTTGTACTTATCAATACTTAGTAACATTTCCTTTTGCCTCAATGAGTGCTTCAATGTGCCTGGACATGCTTTCTATACACTGTTTGGCACTTTCTTTTATTCTGGGGTTGTGATGCCAAACATCAATTAATTTTCTATCACTTTAACCAGTTTAACCTCATAAATTTTCAATGGGTTCATGTCAGGTGAATTGCAAGGCCAAGGTAAAACGGGAATATTTTGGTCTGCCCAAAATTTGGTAACGCTTCTAACCTTGTGCAATAGTGCTGAATCGTGCATAAATGTGAATTCCTCACCATCTTATCAATCGAAAACCATTCCTTAAGTTGCAGTAATAGGCGAATTTGTAAAATTTGTCTGTACTGGTCTTGTTTTATGGTTCCTTGGACAATGTAGAGACGCCCAACCCTTCTAGCACTTATCACAGACCATACCATTATTTTAACGGGGTGTTTCGCCCTGTCCACGATGCAGTCGGGGTGGTATTTTTCATCTTAGCGTCGCCTGACAAAGCTGCTCTTGTCGGCTAGAATTTCAAATGTTGACTCATCCGAAAAACACACCTGAAAAAAAGGAAAATAGTTTATAATTTTAAAAATATGATGTAAAATACCGATAATAATGAAAACTCACTTTACTCCAGTCCTCGACAGTCTTTTGGCGGTGTTCACGAGCCCAGGCAAGAAGTTTTTTCTTCATCGCATCAATAAACCGAGGTTTTTTAATAGGACGATGACCTGTCAAACCTTCCTCTGCCAATCTTCGCTGCACAGTTCTCTTGGAAACTGGTATACCAGACTCTTGAACCAACATGAGTTAAGAGTCCAGCACTTTTCTTTCGGTTTTGCCAGCATATGTCCCGAATCTTCCTGTCTGATCGTGGTGTTGTAATGCCACATGCAATTTTCTGCCACTATTGCCTTTTCTCTTAGGTAAAAGTGGCTGATTTTGGTCCAAATTAATTTTTATTTTATTAATCGCTGACTTAGAATCTCCAGCAAGTTCTGCTATTTTTCTTTGGAAATGGCTTGTATGCTGGAGAAGAGTTTTAATCTTCGTTTTTTTTGGAGACAAATCGCATCCTCGACCCATGCTGCAAGGCAAAAATATTAAAAAAATATTAAAGATTTTAACAAAAAGTTGATTATTAATTAATTTTAACAACATAAAAATATACTTACATTTTTACTATATTTACAGCACAAAAATAAAAATAACCTTGGTTTCACTGTTTCGTGCCTTAAGTACACTGCGTTTCTCCCGATATAAATGATGAAAATATTTGTAGAACACAAATAAATTATTTAACCCTCAATATCTACTTTAAATTTGAGATACAGAAACATGTTGAATGTAAAAAATAGTTTTCTGCGACACTTACACCACTTAAACTGCAGTCAAATGCACAGAAAGAAAGGAATTAAAAAATTAATTGACTGTCCCTAATAATTTTGCAATCCACTGTATATATGCTCAGGGAATAGGGTTGAGTAATAGGAGGAATTGTAATGTTTAATGGGAATAGAGTACATGTGAAATAGATTAAATTTTTCGTTTTTAACTAAAGGGAATTCTAATATATATACTAGTTTATTGAGGTAAATAAAAGATATAGGTGTTGTAGATTCTAAAATTTTATGAATGTTTCCTAACGTTATAGGTGCGACTAAATTATTTATTCTAAGATGGTTTGTTGCTAAAAGTTCTTTATAAAATTTAATAGTCGAAATAATAGAAGGGTGAATTGCTGCTGATTTTATAAACAATATGCTTGTAATTATTTCGTCTAATTCTCTCTCTAAAGTTAGAACTAATTCGAGAATTTGAATTGAAACAGTTGATATTTCTTCAGAAACTTTCAAGTCAAAAATTATTTTAATAGTAGTATTTAAATAAGAGCTAATCGTATTCAGATTATCATTCATAGAATATTCATCGTAAGAAATTCGCGAAGTAGTGTCATTGAAATTAGAGATGGTAGAGAATATGATCTGTAGTTGTTGGGTTAATACCATGGTCTAATTGTTGCTTTTCTAGCAATTCGATTCATTGATTATAGTATTGTGCGGCTTTCGCATTGGGAGTACCTATCAACCATTTCAAAATCGTACCAAGCCTATCTATTAATTCGCGTTTGACGCGATTATGGTTATTCGTATAGTAGCTGAGTTCGTTCAATCTAGTATCTATTTTATCTAAACTGACTTTGGTGAAGGATTTCGTTGTATAAATGCTAAGGGTAATATATTTACTAGAGTTTATGACGGTTTCGTAATTGGCGATCAATCGTTTCAAGGAATCATGTGAGAGAAAAGTGGTTCTAAGTTTCTGAATATGACTAGGTTCCAGGAGCTTTCTGATATACAAAGTAGTTCGTTTATAGCCATAAGTGTACTTCCATCATTGTGGAGTACCTGGAAGGGATAAGAAATTTGACTTAGTGCTTATGCATTCTTATTGATATTTTTAAAGAATTTGTATAAAAGTATGTATAATATAAATTTGAGTATAGATAAAATTGTAATGTTCGGTGGTCAGAAGGGGTCTTCAGAAACAAACAGTAGCGTGACGTTGATAGATTATTTATCACACGACAGTTAACTATAACATTAAATTATAACTTTCTTACTTGCTATACTGTAGCTGACTCGGAGGTCCGAAGGAACTCAAGGAACTCAAAGAACTCACTAACATTATGGGTGGAGGACATTATAAACCAATACAACTGTACAACACATTTGGGAAAGTAAACAAACAGTCTCTGGACTCTACACTCATTATCAATTACTGGTAATTTGATAATTCTAAATGTTGTTTATATAACATTAAAGTACAATTGATTGAAAATATGTAAACATTACAAAATGATAAAACTAAAATAAGGGTTATTCATGTTTTAGAAAATTTATCGTTTAAAAGTTGTGGTTCGTAAGATGTGCGATTTTGTAGAACAGGGCCATCACCAAATGATGTTGTGACCTGAAAGATATTATTATTTTAATTATATATAAAAATATTTTTTTTGAATCTAAAACTATCTAATATTCATTAGAACTAGGTATCAAGTTGATTATTGCAATCTTGTAAAGGTCCTAAGCGATTGTCGTGAACTAATTGGTTTCTATCTGACTTCCTTATAATATAATTTTCGTTAAATCCTTTTCTTGAAATTTCATAAGATCTTCCCATTTACTGTCTAGATTATATGGATTTGGGACGGGGAGAATGACTTTATAGCCTAATTGAAAATCAGATATTTTTCTGATATTATTGTCATAGCGTGCTTAAGCTCATCTTATGTGGTCAAGATTTCTTTAAGCTATGTCACGAGAAATCTTAAGGCGTTCGTTAAGGTCATTGAGGTAGTCGTTTGTTGTGAATTCGCGTGAGTCATGCAGTGAAACTTTATAATTGAAGTGCTTTTGACATGCATTAAAATCTTTAGAAAAAATAACGAACTAGAACTAACGTTTCGCCGCTTTTCTTCATTGCGACATCCACTGATTCCCTGGCTGTTAAGTAGTTCGGCTAATTATTTCCACTTTTTTAAACAATACTGACGCCCCTGCGGCAAACTCTGAGGTTTAGATAAATCTCCATTGCTTAAAGAAATAAATATACTAATAAGAATATATATTTAAGAATAAATAAAATTATAAAAAGCTCTTGTTTTTAATTTAGTGAGGACTTTTCCATGAATTCCACCATCATTAAAGACTGTATGTGGCTAGTTCTTGACGACATCATTAATTAAATTATAAATAGTTGAATAAAATCGAAAACAAAATACAAATACAATTTTTTAAACAACGAGCAAAGCAACAAGTGAAACGACGCGACGCTTACTCTTAAATGGTAGAACTTAAATGGCGCGTTCGGAAATCTAAAAAACATGGAACATTTTTTTAGTTTAGTGTATAGTATACTATACAAATCAACCTTAAGGATTAACATCCAAACAAAACTTTAACTACTATAATCTACGATCACATTGCGGTTTTTATCTGTTTCAATAACACTATCGAACTCTGCGTAAACAATAAAGTTGATTGTCTGAGTAAGAGTAGATTCAAAGGAACTTCCAACCTTACACTACCATTCATTATTAGATTCCAATGACTCGATGAGTTAGCTGATAAGTCAGGAGTTAAATCAAAAGCTAGAAGACAATTACCTTGCTATACATTTCCCTAGATATTCCGTTTCCTTGGTTTAAAAAAATAATTCCTGTTCCTGAGACTAGTGTATGATAGGACGTGGTGAATATGTTACTCTCAAATGAGGGTTGCAGTGTTTTAGAAAGTACTTGTTGTCCATAAATGTACAAACAAAATGAACTCATCATAATTTTTAGTAAGACTACCACTGTATGCCGCGTTATTCACAAACACAATGATATATCTTTTAGTTATTTGTCCCAGAAATATATTATCTATTGTTTACCCCTGAACCCCTGACGGTATCGTTCAAACTTTTACTTCTGTTCGAGTAATGGAATATTTAGCTGTAGTAGAGGCTAAAACCTTTTGATGTGCGAGTAAAGCAGTTGGATTAATTCGAGCTCTACGGACAATCAGAGTTGCATCTGTAATGCATACTTTTAGCTTTAAATCATTCGAAGCAGTCAATAAATGTTGAATTTTTTTTTGACCTTTGCATGAACAGATAACTATGTTTAGCAATGATAAGAGTATACAATAATTTCTATGCTATTCTTGGCATGAAGCAATATTTAATAACAATTACCAATAGGATAACTTGCTTGATAGCAATTATCAGAAGGGTATCTTGTTTGACAACAATTACCATTAGTGTAACTAGTTTAAAGTTGAACAGAGAGATAAACTAGTCTTATATAAAGAAAACATGATGTTGGAAGCTCATATTCAAGAAAGTAGTGAACAGTGAATATTCGATATAACTTGTGTTGTAAATCCTTAAACACCGATGTCGGTAAGTATATATAATACTGATTTTTCTTATAGTCTTACTGTTCCATGGGTATTAAATTAAATATAGGGAATGTTTCTATAATTGTTTCAGAACTCATTTGAGGAAAATACTTTTAAACAATATTACTATCAACCTTTGTTCTCTGATGAAGATACTACAGAAAATGTAGTCATTGATTCTCCAAAAGAAAAATGTGAGGAACCATCTCACAAAAGAAAACAGGAGGAAGATAATTTTAAGATTTTTTTTACATTTAATCACAAAAAAAAAGTAAAAAGTGCTTAAATGTTCCTCTGTCTCACATACAAAACCAAACGGCACTACAGCATATATGACAACAAACGTTGATGATTCATTATCATCTACGTATTTATCGAAATCTATGAGCTAAAAGCAATAGACGAAGTAACTTATGAAGAAATTTGGAAACATGCAAGGACTAGGGTCGAATATTACACCAATGAAACCAACTCATATATATATATATATATATATATATATATATATATATATATATATATATTATAAGCAAAAAAATACCTTCAAGAGAGTCATGCAAAAAGGTGTCGTTCAACAATAGTGTCAAATAAAACAATTAGCATAATTATAATTACGTATTTAAGTGGTAATTAGTAACAAAGAATATTCAAGCAATTAGAGCTCCAGGAAGAATGTATAATTATCAAAATATTTAATTGCAGTTGTAATGACTTTGTTGTTGAAGAAGACCCTTAGTAAATATATTTATTTACCTGACTGTGAAGTATAAGAAGTCATGTAACTTGGAAAGAATCACTCATTTATTCATGCTCTGTTGACATTACCTCTACATTAACTAAAATGGAAAGTGTTACGAGTGCTTTCTTTGTTGACACTGAAGACTTGGAAATGTTTGGATTCAGTGAATTAGAAGACATCTGTGAAGACTTAGATTTAGTTAAACTCTGTGATGAATTTGAAGCAAAACAAAAACCTCACTTGGTTGATCCATCATATGATGATGAGTTGTATAAATTTTTGCTATGGTTAAAAAAAAATAGGTAAGAAAACAACAAAAATTGTTTTCGTAATTGATTTTATAAGATTTTTTATTTTTATTTTATGTTGTATGAATTTAACGTTACCATAATATCTCCCTTGCAGTCAACGGTCATCATCTTTGTCATCATATGAGATTCAAACTGGTTCCGGAGGACTTCGAAAAAGGAGTGCTGAAGATGGTGATAAAAGCATGAAATGAAGCTGCAAAAAATCCCGAAACAAAGAAGATACACTAACTTCTTCAATCGTAGACAAGGTACATTGTAATATATGTAATACATTTATTAATCAAAGATATTTTGCTAATCATGTTAAAAGCAATATTCACAAAAATAATATTTTAAAATGTCACAATTCTTTAAAAAATGTGTCTGTTATAGAGTCAGCTGTTGGACAACTCATTATATCTAATAAAGTCAAAAGTAATTACCAATCGGACTTAGTCTTTCTTAGATTTTTTTTTCAGTTAAAAGTGATTTGTTTTTTTTAATCAATGAGGCCATTAAACAACATATCACTTTAACAATAAATTTTGTCTTACATGCAGACTTTGTTCAACAAACTAAAAACATCTTTAATTCATTTGATTTTCAAACTATTTCATAATTTCTCAGGCAGATGATTTAAATGTTTTTATGACATCACTTTGTGAAACATTGACAAACAAAATAAGCTCTTTTGAAATAAAGGATAGCGGATGGAGTCTGACCAAAGTTAATCACATAGAACTGGTCATAAAAAAATTTAGCCCTCTACGAGGTTCTTCCTATTTTTAATTTAACAAAGGATATCGAAGTAAAAAAAGCAATAATAAATGTACAAAACTCTAATATTTTTGTTTCAAATGGGCATTGTTATCTGCATTATATCCTGTAAACAAACATACAGAACGTCCATCATCATACAGCGCTCATTTAAATAAACTCAAATGTCATGGGTGTTAAGTGGCGAGAGAATAATAAGTCTTTTTATAAACTAATTTATTTATTAACACTAAATTAACAAGATTTTAATTTAAAGAGATTGAATTCTTAGAAATGGTATACTTATACAAAATAAAAGTAAACTAAAAAAACAGAGTAAAGATCTTGAAAGGAGCTAGAAATAGGAATGTCTAGATTTCGGGAGTATTTATATGGGTTTGGAATAGGAGGGGATAATTAGTGGTGAGTATTACTTTATTTACATGACAAATTTGTTAAAACTAATTAAGGGCTAAAGGTTGTTAAGATAATATGATTATTTACTAATGATCTAAACACGATATGGAAGTACACAGTAAATGAGAGATTTATATAATATATGTGAGTACATGTCTAATAATAGGTATAGTTAAGTGCATACGTAACACTTCCCCTCTTAGAATAAAGATCGGGCCTTAGGTGTGCGCGATCTTGCAGTTGTAGGTGAATTTTCCTCTTCATTTTCATCTTCTGATAGTGTGCTCGTGTTGATTGTTGGTAGCGGGGTGCTCTGGTGCTGACGAGAGTTGACGAAACATTGTTAAATATTTGGATACAGCCTGCTTTGGGCTGAAGAGCTCGTTGGTTTCGATTTCTAGTCCAGAAATAATGCCATGGGCAGCATTTGTAAAGTAGATAAATAAGCATTGATGAACCCAGTGCCATAGCGGCGAAACGGAATTTAGGACTGGAGAAGTTACTATTGAAGGAGTTCTGTTGTTCCTTCAGAAGTCATTCTTGGACTTTAATTTGTTCTTTATTAATATGTAGGGAATCTTAGGGAACGTTTTTCACCATTATAGGGTGTAATTCAGGTAGAATTGGTTATTTCAACGTTTCAGGAAGACAGGCATCTTCAATGTCCACTGTGATGATCGGGTGAGTCAGGTTCATCATCGTCTATCTTTTGCGTTGAGTGTCACAAAAGTGGTGTAAAATTTGCATCCTGAGTTCAGGGAAATTATTCCGGAGCCGAAGATTTCCTGATGTACTATTTTGTTCCCGCATTCAACTACGCTTGGTGTCTTGAATCTCAGGAGAAATATCCACTGGTTATTTCCGATGGATTGAAAGGTGTCCACATGTGTTGAGAAGGTTGACAGTTCGCAATTACTTGGCGGTTCCTTGCTGGACAATTGTAGTATCGCAATCTCGCATATTGGTCTGGCGTTGTAGTTGTATACTGGTAGGTCCTTGCAAACTCTTGTTTTTGTTGTGAACATCTTGGAACATTCCAGGAGGCTCGTTGTGACGTTAACGTTGCCGCGTAGTAGAAGTGGCAAGGTACAGTGGGTTGCCAAATTATTAGGAGCAGTCACTAAAAATTGGTATTCGTGAAGTATTAGTCTGAAATTCATTAGAAAAAAACTGTTTTAGTTATAATAAAATTTAATAACATTAAGCTAATATTTAAAAGTAATATATGAACAAAAAAATTAAAATATACAATAAATTTTACATAATTAAGCGAAATGAAATGATACTTTGTACTTATCAATACTTAGTAACATTTCCTTTTGCCTCAATGAGTGCTTCAATGTGCCTGGACATGCTTTCTATACACTGTTTGGCACTTTCTTTTATTCTGGGGTTGTGATGCCAAACATCAATTAATTTTCTATCACTTTAACCAGTTTAACCTCATAAATTTTCAATGGGTTCATGTCAGGTGAATTGCAAGGCCAAGGTAAAACGGGAATATTTTGGTCTGCCCAAAATTTGGTAACGCTTCTAACCTTGTGCAATAGTGCTGAATCGTGCATAAATGTGAATTCCTCACCATCTTATCAATCGAAAACCATTCCTTAAGTTGCAGTAATAGGCGAATTTGTAAAATTTGTCTGTACTGGTCTTGTTTTATGGTTCCTTGGACAATGTAGAGACGCCCAACCCTTCTAGCACTTATCACAGACCATACCATTATTTTAACGGGGTGTTTCGCCCTGTCCACGATGCAGTCGGGGTGGTATTTTTCATCTTAGCGTCGCCTGACAAAGCTGCTCTTGTCGGCTAGAATTTCAAATGTTGACTCATCCGAAAAACACACCTGAAAAAAAGGAAAATAGTTTATAATTTTAAAAATATGATGTAAAATACCGATAATAATGAAAACTCACTTTACTCCAGTCCTCGACAGTCTTTTGGCGGTGTTCACGAGCCCAGGCAAGAAGTTTTTTCTTCATCGCATCAATAAACCGAGGTTTTTTAATAGGACGATGACCTGTCAAACCTTCCTCTGCCAATCTTCGCTGCACAGTTCTCTTGGAAACTGGTATACCAGACTCTTGAACCAACATGAGTTAAGAGTCCAGCACTTTTCTTTCGGTTTTGCAAGCATATGTCCCGAATCTTCCTGTCTGATCGTGGTGTTGTAATGCCACATGCAATTTTCTGCCACTATTGCCTTTTCTCTTAGGTAAAAGTGGCTAATTTTGGTCCAAATTAATTTTTATTTTATTAATCGCTGACTTAGAATCTCCAGCAAGTTCTGCTATTTTTCTTTGGAAATGGCTTGTATGCTGGAGAAGAGTTTTAATCTTCGTTTTTTTTTGGAGACAAATCGCATCCTCGACCCATGCTGCAAGGCAAAAATATTAAAAAAATATTAAAGATTTTAACAAAAAGTTGATTATTAATTAATTTTAACAACATAAAAATATACTTACATTTTTACTATATTTACAGCACAAAAATAAAAATAACCTTGGTTTCACTGTTTCGTGCCTTAAGTACACTGCGTTTCTCCCGATATAAATGATGAAAATATTTGTAGAACACAAATAAATTATTTAACCCTCAATATCTACTTTAAATTTGAGATACAGAAACATGTTGAATGTAAAAAATAGTTTTCTGCGACACTTACACCACTTAAACTGCAGTCAAATGCACAGAAAGAAAGGAATTAAAAAATTAATTGACTGTCCCTAATAATTTTGCAATCCACTGTATATATGCTCAGGGAATAGGGTTGAGTAATAGGAGGAATTGTAATGTTTAATGGGAATAGAGTACATGTGAAATAGATTAAATTTTTCGTTTTTAACTAAAGGGAATTCTAATATATATACTAGTTTATTGAGGTAAATAAAAGATATAGGTGTTGTAGATTCTAAAATTTTATGCATGTTTCCTAACGTTATAGGTGCGACTAAATTATTTATTCTAAGATGGTTTGTTGCTAAAAGTTCTTTATAAAATTTAATAGTCGAAATAATAGAAGGGTGAATTGCTGCTGATTTTATAAACAATATGCTTGTAATTATTTCGTCTAATTCTCTCTCTAAAGTTAGAACTAATTCGAGAATTTGAATTGAAACAGTTGATATTTCTTCAGAAACTTTCAAGTCAAAAATTATTTTAATAGTAGTATTTAAATAAGAGCTAATCGTATTCAGATTATCATTCATAGAATATTCATCGTAAGAAATTCGCGAAGTAGTGTCATTGAAATTAGAGATGTAGCCCAGTCATATTAGGGCTTTCACCTCGGAATGAAAGATAATAAGCTGCAAATTGGTATGAACCTTTGTTTTGTCATTCTAAATGTTGTCTCAAAAGTCACAATCGTTATCGTGTCCGCGTCTCAAGATATTCAAGGTCAAAGGTCACAAAAATCGGTTTTTCGCGAATATCTGGCTTCCTATCGGTTAAATGAGATTTGCATTTATTATAAAAGTTGTAGGCTATAAAATTCCCTACAACTTTTGTTTAAACTTTTTTTTCATACGACCAACCGTTTTGAAGGTAGAGCGCGAAGTGCACATCGTACAGTCATATACGGCCTAATGCAAGGTCAAGCGTGAGTTATGGTTATCAGTACGTTATAAAGTCAATTATTTACTTGGAAATTATAATTATTAAACAATGCCTATTATTTATGTACTAACTATTAATTATTTATATTTAATTAAAGTAAGTAACTTGATTATTTATATATAATTATTCATATTTAACTATTTAAGTATAAAATATTATTAATTCTGGATTATATATTTTAGTTTTATTTTAAGTTAAAATGATAGTAAGAGTATATATTTTACACATATTTTTATTTATTATTAAATACGGCATAATATACATTTATCAAAATGTGAGTTCAAATATCAAAAGTATCTTTGTTGATTTTAATTGTAATGAAATTGGAAATGGAAGCTAATTATCTTCTTCTTCTTCGTCTTCTTCTTCTTCTTGTCGCTCAAAAATGTTCGATTCATTGTCATCATCCTCATTATCTGTCATGTTCATCTCCAAACCTTCCAGAATATCGGGATCATATGTATTTTCTTCATCGGGATTACTTGGATACAGTGAAGCGTTGAGGCAAGCTTGTCCGTTGCACTGGCCGCAAGCTAAAGAACGTAGCCCTGATTTTCTGCATCCACAGCGGGAACCACAACCATTTTTGCAATTGCAAAATATTACGTTTAGTAGTTCGGCTGGTGCTGGAGGTAATAACGTTCGTATGGGCTCCAGGATTTCATTTTCAAGCATCCAGCCCCATTCTTGAGGTTCTAAGTCCTTCCCTAACCACGTTTGAATCTGGTAGTAGACACGTTTTATGTGTTGATGAGCTGCTACACTTGTTGGTGGAAATGTTGACAGTTGTACAGGTTTATTTAGTTTTGTAAATTTGATGAATTGCGTGTAGCGGAAATGATCAATGTTGTCCTCAGATTTTGGAGCATTATATAATGCCAACAAGATGCGCACTCCATTTTCTAATAATGTTTGTTTTGGGCAGTTTTCTTGTTGAAATACTTCCACCAGTTTATCTAAATCAGGATTTTTTTCCAATGCTCTAGTAACAGTTTTTTTTCCTTTTTTAAATAGCGCAGAAGTCGTGTCACAGCCACTGAATGCGTGTAAAAATAAAATGTGCTAAAAGTACGAGGATATTGGTCAAAACTTTTAGTAGAATATATTTGTGTTTTGACATTGCCTTTGCCAACTTTTTTCAAAAAAATTTCCTGATGATGTGACTGAGTACGTCCAATTAAAATAACGAGCAAATCGATATCTTCTCCTATGATGACAGCAGTCTTTTGATGTTCTGATAAGGCAATAGCTGTGTCAATGATGAGAACATCAGCATCATCTCTGGCTTGTTTTGTTGTGATATTAACAGTTTTAAATTTTTCAACAAGCATGTCGATAAATTTTTTTTTATTAGACCGATTTGATAAAAAAATTTCTTGACTGATTGGCACAACCATTGTTTCGTCAAAACAAACTTCATATGATTTTGAAAGTGCAGCAGTTCTTCTTCGTTGTTCCAGTGCTTTAATATTTTTACTATAGTCCGAATATCCGTCAAATACAACAACAATTGCTGAGCCATAATGTGTTTGTAAATATTTAATGTACTTATTTAAAATAATAGAGAAAGTATCGTCTTTGCTCCATACGACGCGATGCAGAAGAAATCCACCATCGATGATGTATGTTACATTATTTTCATCAAGATCGATAACGACAGGCATCATATTGTCATATAATGTTGCTTTCGTGGTTTTTCTCATGCCATTACTATCAAATAAAGATGTCGGATACGGGCTTAGTTCATACTGAAGATATTCTTGTAAATTACTTTCAAATTTTTTGCTTACAGTTATTCTCTGGAAAAGTAACATTGGATCTATAGAAACTTTACAATCATTAATTTTGACAGATTTGTTAATGGCTGAAAGCGGTAAAACCTTATCGACGCGTTTTAACTTTATTTCGTTGAAGTTCAAACCAGTTATCTTTACCATAGATTGCAATCCGATTTCATGGGCTCGGTGACAATTAATTTGGTCATTTCCAACGATTCCTGAAGCTAAGGATACCAACTGATTCGTATTTGGAAAGGGATTATGAAGCGTAAACCAACCAACCAGTTCATTTACATCAGTATCATCCCTTTTTATTCGTGAATCTCTAGCATCAACATGTTGGTCCACAGAATCTAAAGAAATGTTACAAAACCGTTCAATTTCTTCACAAATTGTATTCGTGGCATACATAGCATATACCCACTTACATAGAACACTTTCTTGTGTACTTCGGCCTCGAGATACTCCTCCTTCTGTCTTCATAGATTTCATCAGACTTTGCTCGATTACCATGTCTGTCCATGTACCAGAATTGAATTTTTCTGTTCGTTTTACAGTAAAGAATCCGTTTTTAAAGTTCTCAAAAGCCTGTTGATCCATTGTCTCCTCAAGTTTTAACATATCTTGAAGATACAAATGAGCTGATTTCGCATATAGGAAATGACCACCAGCATGAAAATAGGGCAGCATTTTTCGCACTGCATCCAAATGTTCTTGAAAAAGTCCCAGCCTTTCAGCGCGAATGAAATCTAGGGCTATTGATACCATTTCAAAATATTGCACCCATAACTGTGCCGTGGGACCTCGAGCTTTTAATTCTTTTAGTTTATCCTGAAATTGATCAATTAACGAGTTGGAGCTGCTCGTACATCCTTCAACATCTTCGTAGGAAACATCGCGACTAGTTATCTGTTCAATTAACTCATCTAACACACAATTTTCAATTTTCATCTCTTCAAAAATCTTTATTGATAATGCAAGTCGTAATAATATATGGCCTCTGATACTTCTTGCATAAGCGTGACCATTCAACATTTTGTCGACCGAATTTGTAGCATATATTTTACTTAAAGCTTCTTTGAGACCACTACCGTCCATTACATGTCCTATGCATCCAAGAAAAGACATGAGCATATGAAATCCTCCAAGTTTGACAACTGTTTTAGACAAGTCTGAGTTTGCATCTGACGCAGCAACCATTTCACGTGCTTTTGAGTACAGGGGCTGATCAAATGTAATTATGCACGTTTTTTGTTGATGTGACTTGGCAATATTTATAGCACTATGTAAAGTTGTATAAATTGTGTCTAAATTACTGGCAGGATGATCAATGAAAGGTAGAAATATAACCTGAGAAGTTGAAAAATTTTGATTATTTTTCGTAAGTTGTTGAAGATAGCCATTCCACCCTGGCAACGGTGAAAGATTCTTCCATTTTCCGTATAACCACAACAAATCAACTGCATTAAATTTTTTTTCAATCAGTACTTGATCATCATGTAGATTTTGGACTTGAATCTTGCTGTACCCAGGTACAACTGGCTTTTCATATGCTAAAAGAGATACATGTGATATTGCTGCTAACTCTTTTGCACTCGGTTTAGTTGTACATTTTTTTATGCGATCATCATAAATTACAGCATCTTTCGGAGTAATTATTTTTATCATTCCCATAACGTGAAGAGTATTATTACCGTCAAGAGTACTGACATTAATATCTGCATTGTCTCCAACATATTGTACCAACGCACCAGACTCTGATGGTAAAATACGAGGTTGTGGATGGTAAACTGATGAAACTTCATACTGTATGGTATTACTATATGATGCAGCAAATCCTAAAGATGATAAAACATCTAACAATTTTTTAGACCCATATCTTCTGTGAAGAAATACGGAAAGGCCCAACAGTAGCTGTGATGAAAATGAACGTTCTCGTATCGAAGCCATTATTGCGTGGCTACTATTAGCCACGCAATAATGGCTTATCTATATGTGCATTTCGTTTTTAAATGATCTACTTGTCCTTTTCTATTTTTTAATATCATTTCTTCCAAAAAATGTGATAATGTTTTTGGTATTTCTTCATTAATACAATCTAGCATTTTATTCGGAGGTGGATACGTTTTTGTTTCAACTACAGATGATCTGATGTCTTCCCTAATAATAGCCGCAGCAGCTTCTACAATCCGTAGACGTTCTTCTACAGGAGTACTTTTTTTATTTTCGTACCAAGCTTTTGATAATACGTTAAGCTGTGTATCACGGAAAGATATAATTGTAAATGATCCAATTTTTTTGTGATTATTATATCAGTAAAATACTTTTGTTGTAATTTTGTAATAATTGTCTTATCGTCAGGTATGTATTCCGTAGGGGCATTTTTAAGTTCTTTCAAAGTAAATTGAGAATCTTCATTATTTTCTATATAATAAAAAATCTCCTTCATTGCTTGAGTGACTTGATCATCTTGGCGAGGCTTTTTATCTGCAGATGGTACTCGGGTTAAAAAGTTGGTATAGCAAATAGTATGATACTTTGCTTCAGCAGCGATCAAATCATACTCGTAATATATACGTTCCTTTACTAATTCTCCTAAGGAATCGTTTCGTTCTTCTGCTCTCTTAATTACGTTGTCTTTGAATGCAAGAGTACTTACATTACTTATTGTCCGTCTATACTTTAATTTTTTTTTCTTTTCTGCTATTTCATCAGCTTCTTGGCCACAAAATAAGCATAACTTTCCAAAATCAAAGACTTCATTTCGTTTTTTACGAGGTGCACTTGACGTTGAAGGTTCACTCTCATCTGTGCGTCGTTTTGATGCAATAATAACATTTTTACTCGTGTACACTTTTCGACACTCGGAATGCACATTTACAGAACTTAAAGTATTTAAATAGTCTATATGTCCATCATTTCTTTCAATACTTGCAGTTTTTAAAGTTTGTAAACCACGTACGACATTCACAGAAACACCTTCTGAAAGTTTCTTATCACATATAAAACACAAATCAGCCATAGCTCTTAAAACCGTACGTCCGTAGTTGCAACGGTACAATTTCAAACTAACGAATAATCTTGACTCATACAAAGTGGAGAGAGTGGCCTTGAATACTATAGAACATCTGTCCCGGCAATGAATAGAAAAGGGCATAGGGTAGGGACAAGTATTTCCAGGTATATAAGTATTGAGAAATTTACGCGTTTTAAAGAAAAGATATATAATGTCGTGTTAATTTAAAATAAAACTAAAATATATAATCCAGAATTAATAATATTTTATACTTAAATAGTTAAATATGAATAATTATATATAAATAATCAAGTTACTTACTTTAATTAAATATAAATAATTAATAGTTAGTACATAAATAATAGGCATTGTTTAATAATTATAATTTCCAAGTAAATAATTGACTTTATAACGTACTGATAACCACGCTTGACCTTGCATTAGGCCGTATATGACTGTACGATGTGCACTTCGCGCTCTACCTTCAAAACGGTTGGTCGTATGAAAAAAAAGTTTAAACAAAAGTTGTAGGGAATTTTATAGCCTACAACTTTTATAATAAATGCAAATCTCATTTAACCGATAGGAAGCCAGATATTCGCGAAAAACCGATTTTTGTGACCTTTGACCTTGAATATCTTAAGACGCGGACACGATAACGATTGTTACTTTTGAGACAACATTTAGAATGACAAAACAAAGGTTCATACCAATTTGCAGCTTATTATCTTTCATTCCGAGGTTGACCCCTTTTTTTACCTAATATGACTGGGCTAATGGTAGAGAATATGATCTGTAGTTGTTGGGTTAATACCATGGTCTAATTGTTGCTTTTCTAGCAATTCGATTCATTGATTATAGTATTGTGCGGCTTTCGCATTGGGAGTACCTATCAACCATTTCAAAATCGTACCAAGCCTATCTATTAATTCGCGTTTGACGCGATTATGGTTATTCGTATAGTAGCTGAGTTCGTTCAATCTAGTATCTATTTTATCTAAACTGACTTTGGTGAAGGATTTCGTTGTATAAATGCTAAGGGTAATATATTTACTAGAGTTTATGACGGTTTCGTAATTGGCAATCAATCGTTTCAAGGAATCATGTGAGAGAAAAGTGGTTCTAAATTTCTGAATATGACTAGGTTCCAGGAGCTTTCTGATATACAAAGTAGTTCGTTTATAGCCATAAGTGTACTTCCATCATTGTGGAGTACCTGGAAGGGATAAGAAATTTGACTTAGTGCTTATGCATTCTTATTGATATTTTTAAAGAATTTGTATAAAAGTATGTATAATATAAATTTGAGTATAGATAAAATTGTAATGTTCGGTGGTCAGAAGGGGTCTTCAGAAACAAACAGTAGCGTGACGTTGATAGATTATTTATCACACGACAGTTAACTATAACATTAAATTATAACTTTCTTACTTGCTATACTGTAGCTGACTCGGAGGTCCGAAGGAACTCAAAGAACTCACTAACATTATGGGTGGAGGACATTATAAACCAATACAACTGTACAACACATTTGGGAAAGTAAACAAACAGTCTCTGGACTCTACACTCATTATCAATTACTGGTAATTTGATAATTCTAAATGTTGTTTATATAACATTAAAGTACAATTGATTGAAAATATGTAAACATTACAAAATGATAAAACTAAAATAAGGGTTATTCATGTTTTAGAAAATTTATCGTTTAAAAGTTGTGGTTCGTAAGATGTGCGATTTTGTAGAACAGGGCCATCACCAAATGATGTTGTGACCTGAAAGATATTATTATTTTAATTATATATAAAAATATTTTTTTTGAATCTAAAACTATTTAATATTCATTAGAACTAGGTATCAAGTTGATTATTGCAATCTTGTAAAGGTCCTAAGCGATTGTCGTGAACTAATTGGTTTCTATCTGACTTCCTTATAATATAATTTTCGTTAAATCCTTTTCTTGAAATTTCATAAGATCTTCCCATTTACTGTCTAGATTATATGGATTTGGGACGGGGAGAATGACTTTATAGCCTAATTGAAAATCAGATATTTTTCTGATATTATTGTCATAGCGTGCTTAAGCTCATCTTATGTGGTCAAGATTTCTTTAAGCTATGTCACGAGAAATCTTAAGGCGTTCGTTAAGGTCATTGAGGTAGTCGTTTGTTGTGAATTCGCGTGAGTCTTTAAGGGTATAAAGCAAACGAGGTTTGTAACCGAATAGGAGTTCATGAGGAGTGAAGCCTGTGGACTGATTAAGTGAGGTATTATGGCACATTATTGCGAGTGGTACGACCAATTGTGTGACTTTTTTGTTGAGTAAGTGATCTCTGAGTACTGCATGGAATCTTTCTAATGCACCGTTAGTTTGTGGGTAATATGCTGAGCTGCTCGCTTCGCTGGTCGCTTCGGAGTTTAAATTATTGATACGGGATGCTGGTGAAGGAGCTGGTAAGGCACGCTGTTTCAGAGTGCGCATTTGTGTTTGTGGAGTCGGTAGCGCTCTTTGTATCCCAGGTTGGTAATTTCGAATACTCTATTGTAAGCTCTTTTCCGACATTCCGAAATGTTCGGGCCTTTTGTAATAATTGCATATTATGAGGTGTGTGTGTGAGATATTAGGTTTAGTGTAATTTATATGTCGCTTGGTTTAGTTGGTTTATGGTTAAATAAAAATTGCCTTGAGGCATTTATTGACCAAATCTTGTCTTTTTCTATAGCGAAACGTCCTGCTTCGGTAACACTTTGGAAACCACGCGTCCTAAGCATTGTTCCTTATTCGCTAGATAGACCGTTTATGAAGACGCTTTAGGCGGTCTCTTCCGTACTTGCTATGCGGCCTGGTAAGGTACCATTATTAATTTCGGTGCTCAACTTTTCTATTATTTTACTCCTACAAAGGTCTACCCTATTATAATAATCTGTTAGGCTTTCTCCGTGTTTTTGAAACACGGATTGAAGTTCTAAATTTAGGTCTGATATAGTTTGAACATTTGAAAAAAAATGTTTGCCTACATTGTATATCTAACTGTTGAGGGCATAGACGAGAAGTATTTGTAGTTTTTCAACGTCTGCCGTTAGTTGAAACGCTGAATGACATGATCTGACAAATCGGTAAACTTCTTGTGTTTTAGAGGTGTGGAGCGTGGGGATGAGTTTAATTAAGGTGTTCCTATCGGAGACATGTTTGAATTGTGTGTGGTGAATTTCGTGATTGAGAAATTGAACAAGGTTCGTGTTTCATGGATTTGAACAAGTTTAAATTGAAAAATACACAAAATATACAAAAATATGATATGCGGAAGGGTATGAGCAGACAAAAGCCACTTACCACAATAACGTCAAAAACAGGATCATCGCAGGTCCGGGGAACACTTTCAAAAGCCTACAGCTACCGTGTTATATGCTTGATATACACGTTTATGTTCGTCTTTTTGCGAGTTCATCCTACCGACTGCGCCAAAATTGTTATGTGGCGAGAGCAAAATAAGTCTATTTAAAAACTAATTTATTTATTAACACTAAATTAACAAGATTTTAATATAAAGATATTGAATCCTTAGAAATGGTAATTAACTTATACAAAATAAAAGTAAACTAAAATAGTGGATAACATTAGTGGATTTTTAAATTTCAATAATAGTAAGTCTCTTTGTCCTTTTTCTTGATGAAATAGATTTTGTGTAATATAAAATACACTTAAATTCCTATGGTGACCTATAGTGAATATATCAACAATTCTTCCATCGGATTGTCTCATAAGGTCCATAAACCATTATAAGATTGGGCTCTTTACCATCAAACATATTGAGATCTGGAATACCCTGATAATAATTAACGTTTTGTAAATTATACAATGGTTGCATTTCATCAAAGCACTATGTTATTTGTTTTAAAGTAATTTTGCAAATATAACTAGTATATTTAATAAAATTTGTAATAAAATTTGATTTTCCACAACCACTTGGTCCAGCAACTATTGCAGTAAAAGGATGAACATAGTGAAACATTCTGATACGTGTAGCCTCTGAGAGGTTTGGTGAATATTAAAAGACTTTTAAACGTTGGTACATATTAAGGTAGCATTCGGTTCAAGACGACCGCGACGCGAGACCGCGACTCGAGACACCCGGTCAACAACCGGCAACCGGTCGCAGGTCGCAGGACGACAGCTACCTACGAATCTACGCGACACGAGTCGTGCGACCCATACGAAACTCAGTATGCTTGCAGTTACTAAACTAAACGGTTGTATTCCATCACGACGCGTTTTAACTATGAACAGAAAAAGATTTATTCGACAGTTATTAGAAGACGAAGAAGAAGAAGACGATGATATGCTTCTTTTATTATGTGCTCTAATTCCGAAAAAAAGGATGAAAATCGATACATTGTTTACGTCGCGAGAAGAAGAGGGCTGCTTTCAGACACTCATAAAACGACATTTAAATTATAAAGAAAAAAAGTTCAGAAAGTATTGTAGGCTAAATCATAGTCAGTTTAATTTTGTACTCAGTTTAATCAATCAAGATATTCAACCAAGAAGAAATGGCTCATCAATCATCACAAGCGCTCAGAAACTTTTCCTTACATTGAGGTAAAAAAATAATTGTTATCATATTCTGTAGATTCTTCTAATTGGAGATGATTATTTGCATCGTGAGCAACCTGATTCAGTAATGGGATGCTTAAATCAGTTGGTTGGGCAGGTGGAGACGCAATACTGCTGATAGGGGAATATGGGCTCAGGTTTGATGCTGAACTATGTGTAATATTCGAAATTGAATAGTTTTCATTTGAATGTGGGCTGTAGGAAGCGCTGCTGAGACTTGAACTTTTATTAATACTTCTCAATTCATATTCTGCCAGTAAATTAAAAACTTTCGTTTTAGCCTCCACTCTTAAACCCGGTGGTAATTTTTTTAAAATAGTCCCGATATGTGAGCAAAATGAATTGATTCCGTCTTTATCAGCTTTCTCTTCCTCTTCTGCCATGATCTTCATTTGTTCTTGTCTTTGTTTATCTCTTTCTTTCCAATGCTGCAGTAAAGATGAAATATGTAAATTACTATCCAGTTGACATGTTTTCTTTTTTTTTCTCCCACTTGTCTCAGCTGTACCTTTACCTGGTCCGCTTGCCTCTTCATTGCTCGTTACTCCACTTCTCTCTGCATTACGTTTTGTTCCACTTGTACCAGCTGCACTTATTCCTGCTCTTTTTACCTCTTCATTGCTTCTTTCTTCACCACTTATCTCTTCACTACGTCTTCTTTGTTCACTTATCCCTGTTGTACTTGTTTCTTCACCACTTTCGCTACCTTCAGTATTTTCAGCTTCAACTGTTGCTACACTCGCTCTTTCTGTGGGAATTTTTTCTAAAAAACGAAGTCTCTCATACAGCATCCATTTTGTTGTTTTTAAAGAGGCTGAAGAACCCGTGGGCAATTTGTTCTTACGTTTGCATCTATTATAGGAATCTCTTATATATTTCCACCTCTTCTTGCAATCATTACCTGTAATGAACATAATGTTGTTTCAGATTTATAGCTACTGGAGAAACATATGCATCTCTAGAGTTCACGTATCGTATATCGGCAAGTTATATTAGCAGAATAGTGAAAGAAGTGCTTGCAAGCCTGCGAAAGAACTTGGTCCCACTTTGCATGCCAGTACCGACAGAAAATCATCTAAAGCAAGTGACGAGTGATTTTTGGAATCGATGGAATTTTCCCAATACTTTTGGAGCCATTGATGGAAAACACGTGCGTGTTAAAGCTCCAAATAACAGTGGTTCGCTGTTTTTTAACTACAAGGAGTATTATTCGATCGTACTTCTGGCGATTGTAGATGCCAACTACAAATTCATTGCTGTTGACGTGGGTTCTTATGGTAAAGAAGGAGACAGTGGTATTTTTCAAAAGTCATGCATAGGGAAAAATATTGCTCGTAATAAGTTTAATGCTCCGAAGCCCGCAAATTTACCAGGAACAGATATTATGCTTCCACATTTTCTGGTCGGTGATGAAGCGTTTGCCCTTGATACATATATGATGAAGCCATATTGTAGAAATGATGCGAGAGCGAATCGTGATAAAGCTATCTTCAATTATAGACTTTGCCGTGCCAGAAGAGTGACAGAAAACTCGTTTGCATTGTTATCACAAGTATTTAGAATATTCTACACACCGATATCAATCAGACCTGAGGTTGTTGATGACTTGATTTTGACCGCGTGCTGTTTACATAATCTTTTGCGGGATGCTTATTTAGAAAAAAAACGGCATTCCTTATTACAAATATGATCCAAAAATCCCCCCACCTACGGAAAACATGATACCATTCTCAAGAGTTGGTGGTTTTGCTAGTCTGGCGGCATTTGATATACGAAATTCATTGAAATCATTTTTTTTAAGTCCAGTTGGCCAAGTATCATGGCAGGAAAATCGTATAAATAGAATAGAATAGCGTCCCATGGAAGTAATCCCAGAACAGTTTTATAACCTCAAAAAATAGAGAAAAGTAAAATAGTACCTATTTGTAAACAATAAAAATAAGTACCTTTTCTAATAAAAATATGTATCATTTGAACTTACTTGTTTTATTCAACGCTTTTCCAATTTCTTCCCAAATATTGTCTCTCACAGTATTATCTTTATAAGCTTGAAGCCTCGTATCGAATAAAGGTGCGTTTTTACTAACTAATTCTATTAAAATTTCGTCTTCGTGCGAAGAAAACACGGCCATTTTGCATCTGTCGCGCCACGGCACTGCCTTGTGAGCGACCGAGTCGCGCGACGCAAGTCGCCGGCAGGCCACGCCCACACGTCGCGCGACTCGGTTGCTTGCATCCGTCAGCACTTCCTATTAATTCATATAAAGCAGTGGGTCGCGGTCGCCGGTCGCGGTCTCGAGTCGCGGTCTCGCGTCGCGGTCGTCTTGATCCGAATGCTACCTTTATATATTCATCTCAAATATATGTACAGTTACACTAATATTAAAAATAATATACTTGTTCTTAAACTTAAGCTTAACTTATGGTAAAATTATATCTAAAGTAATTTTATTGTATTGACAAAAACATAAAATATCTTATTTACAAAAATTTAAAAGTCGTTTATTTATAGTTCTGATAAAATTTATAATATAAAATAAATTACTTTTACAAAAGCATGGTGTCACAAACACATTTATTTACATGTTATGCTTATTACATTCTTGCAATTTATAATGACCCCACGCGAGCGTGTTAACATTATTAGGTAAAATAAATCGCTTGGTGTCCATTGTAAGATAACGATATTTTGTTAATACGTACTTTTGGTTTCGGAGTGTTTTTAAAACTATTTATACTAACTTAAAATTAATTTGGGAAAAAAATAAAACTAAATGTGAGACATGTAGCCGATTTGAGGCTCCTTTAATGTCTGATTACATACTCGGCCGGCGGATGCCGGGTGGGCCGAACAGACGCTGAGTTTGCGTCTCTCTTATTCTATGAAAATCTTAATCTAGAGCGGATGGACGAGGTGTAACCATAACACCTCCATCCCTAAGAGGAAAATTATCGGAGGGATCGATTTAAGATTCTTTCCGATAAGTTTGCTTAAATGATAAACATATTGGCGATTTTAGCCAAATTATACAAAATATTAAGAAGAAAAGACTTAAAATTATTAACACAAATGTTACGTAACCTAAGATTTCACTGAATTTATTGTCCTTCTTATTATTTAAAGCACTTTCAATTACCGCACTATGTTTTAACGAAAAGGCCATATATTTCACTTTATCTAAACTAATTCCTTTCATGTTGAGTACACTTGCGCTAGATAGGGTCATATCCGTTCTGAATTAGGGTAGTGTAATAATTGGAATCTTCTTAATGACATTTGATTCTATTAAAGTTCTATGGTGGAAGCGAACTCCATGAATTTCAGGTCACAGGGTTCATCGATAGTCATCAGGTAAGTGCCAAATAGAAATTGCTTACTGACCTCAGGGCCGCGTTGCTTGGTCAGTGTTTTGTACTGTAGAGGAGGCAGCCATCTGAATGGACTTGCTAAATCTTAACTTCTTCGATTTGGACCTGATGCTGCTTATGGGAGTCAGGTCGTCAGGAGCTGTTCTATACAGGTAGTTTCATAATATAAAGCTCGATTGTCTGCAATGCATAGGAATTGATTGCTGGTCGACAATGAACGACATGATTTACAAGTGGTAAGAACTTTAATTATTTCGCCAAAGGGTAAGGATATTTACGAATAATGGCTAGAGTTTTGTTTTCAGGTTCATGAAAAATTGCTAATGAATATATCTTAAAATAATTATATAAGTTGAGTTATCTGTAATTGGTATTTCCAGTATAAATGTTATCTGATTGTCTTTAATATATGATTTTATTCAAATGCTTTCCTCTATTTTTTTAACAAATTTGTTTCTGTTGGTGGATATAATATATACCAAGCTTGAGGAATTAAAAATTAAATTTAAATGATATAAACGATTATGAAAGTGAACAGAGTTCTAGTTAATTGTTTCAGTTACATTAATGAAACTATCAAACATTTTAGAGACTATTGTCAGTTTCTTTGAAATATTTGGTTATGATTTAAATTAGGGATAAGTCCGTCGTACTTAACCGCGTCATCGTTATCCAGATTACCAGTTATTATTTTCATTACACTATATTTTCCGGGAGGTTATATAAAAACACGTTTAGAGCTGTATTACTTTTACTATATTCTATAGATAACTGAATTCGCAAGTTTTAAATCTGAATTATAAATGGAAATCACCTTCGACATTAATAGTGACCGAACACCTTATATGATATTAGAAAAAATTAAGAAAAGTTTCACCTGGATTGATTTAAAAAAAATCTAATTCGATATTAATGCACTCTTCACTGCGAGGGTCTCCAAAATGTTGGATTAACAAGGCTTTTAATGTGGACCATGTAACAATGTCCTCTCGTTCAGACAAGAGCGCAGCTGCATCATCTCTTAAATAAAGATTTAGCTGTCTTTTATCACCACTGTACAGAGGAATTGTATATATTATTTCTTTTAGTATTGATGATACGGTTGTGGTTGCCATAATGATAGAGTAATGAAATGATTAGAGGATGCAACTGGCTTTAAATATGAACTTTAAATAATAAGAAACTTTTACAAAAAATCATACAATTAAAAATTAGTATAAAATTAAAATTTTATAATAAAACACACACACACACAATAAAAACAATTTAAAAGAACTAAAATTTAAAAAATTAAAAGAAATTTTGTTAAAGTAAAATTTCTAAAAGTTATAAAATAATATTGTAAAATCATTTAAGTATTTATTAATTTCCTTTAAATTTAAACTTATTATTATATATTTAATTATGTAACAATTTAATACATTTATGTAATTTCTTTAAATCAATTCAATATTTAATTTTATTAAACGAAGTCTCTATGTTCATAAGTACTCTATATTCCTATTCTAAGAATAAAGATAAGACCGAAAAATTTCATACGGAGATATCACCTTAACAACAAAGTTATAATGAGCAAGGTTTGATCTCAAAAATAACAATTACTTATAATTAACATGAAAAATACGGGACGATTAGCGGAACAAGGATTGGCGAAAAGTTTGACTCACTACATGACTGCTACTCCCATATTTTTTTTTTTTTGGTTTTCTCTGCTTCTCGCGACACAAAAGAATATTTATTTGGTTCGACGGATCTCTACGACTACCGAGTCTATAAGAAAATCCGCCCCGGCTGCGCCACTTTTGGTTTCGGAGCGTTTTGAAAACTATTTATACTAACTTAAAATTAATTTGGGAAAAAAATAAAACTAAATGTGAGACATGTAGCCGATTTGAGGCTCCTTTAATGTCTGATTACATACTCGGCCGGCGGATGCCGGGTGGGCCGAACAGACGCTGAGTTTGCGTCTCTCTTATTCTATGAAAATCTTAATCTAGAGCGGATGGACGAGGTGTAACCATAACTACGTTGTGTAAAAATGGTATGTTTGATCGATCTAAATATATTGTTATACTGAGTGTTTTTATTTATAAGACAAGACTTGTGGTTTTCCATTGACATTGCTCGAGTGACATTTTTATTAACACCTTTAGCTTTTGTAATTAGTTTGGTTTTTGTTTTTATAGCATACATTTTTGATCTCAACTCTACGAACTCTGTAACTATTTCATCATTATTTTCATCTTCAAAACATCCGTTTTTTTTCTTACTTAATTGAGAATAACCATGAATGTTATTTTCAGGATAGCTGGATGTGTCAAACAGTTATAATATATCAGGTTTAATGTCTTCATAATCAAAATGAAAATAATACATAAGAATTTTTGATTTCTAAAATGGAGAAGCCTAAGTAGATAGGTTTATCATAACAAACTTTAGCTTTATGCAGCTGTACTGCTACCAATGACTCTGAAAACACTGAAATACTTATATGTTTTGCTATGAGATCTTGAACACCTAAAGATTTACCGCGATTTTTCTAGTAGCTAAGTCATTTAAATTTAACATTTACTCTTTTATCAACATTCTCCATCGTTTTACCAAAAACTGAATTATCTTTCTCTCTTTTCTCTTTTGAGGAGTGGTCCCTAACATTTTTCTTTTGGAGAATTAATCACTACATTTTCTGTAGTATCTTCATCAGAGAACAAAGGTTGATAGTAACATTGTTTAAAAGTATTTACCTCAAATGAGTTCTAAAACAATTTTTCTACATTTAATTTAATACCCATAACCCACAGTTAACAGTAAGACTATAAGAAAAATCAATATTATACATATATACTAACCGATATCGCTGTTTAAGGATTTACGACGCAAGTTATATCGAATATTCCCTGTTCACTACTTTCTTGAATATGAGCTTCCGACATCATGTTTTCTTTATATAAGACTAGTTTATCTCTCTGTTCAACTTCAAACTAGTTACACTAATGGTAATTGTTGTCAAACAAGATACCCTTCTGATAATTGTTATCAAGCAAGTTATCCTATTGGTAATTGTTATTAAATATTGCTTCATACCAAGAATAGCATAGAAATGATTGTATACTCTTATCATTGCTAAACATAGTTAGTTATCTGTTTATACAAAGGTAAAAAAAAATTAAACATTTAATGACTGCTTCGAATGATTTAAAGCTAAAAGTATGCATTTCGGGTGCAACTCTGATTGTCCGTAGAGCTCGAATTAATCCAACTGTTTTACTCGCACATCAAAAGGTTTTAGCCTCTACTACAGCTAAATATCCCATTACTCGAGCAGAAGGAAAAGTTTTAACGATACCGTCAGGTGTTCAGGGGTAAACACTAGATAATATATTTCTGGGACAAGTAACTAAAAGATGAATCATTGGGTTTGTGAATAACGCGGAATACAGTGGTAGTCTTACTAAAAATCCCTTTATTTTGAAAATTATTATATGAGTTCATTTTGTTTGTACATTGATGGACAACAAGTGTTTAAGCAGTTTGATAATGTTATTGCAATAGATAAAAACCGCAATGTGATCGTAGATTATAATAGTTTTGTTTGGATGTTAAATAAAATATTTTTTTACGTGTAAGAAATAAATCATCAATAAACCAAGTGTTGTATTAATTGAAACCTACTTTATAATATAAGGCATAAGCATAATAACTACACTCGTGAGCAAAAAAATCGACTCAGACGACACATCTGTAGTCGCAAGTCACTGGAAAAAAAAACTGAAAGCAAAAATATTTTTTTCGTAGCTTTTCGTATCTTAAAGCTGCTAGTATTAGCTTCAAAATGATATAAAATATTGTAAGGTTTATTGCTCACACAACCCAACAATATGTTGTGATCAGTAACCACCCTTTTTACGCTTGTTTACAATAGTGCTAATTAAGGGTTACTGACCCATATAAAAGGTTATCTACCTGACCCACCTTTATCAGTTAGCTGTCAAACGTCAACCGATACACATCTCCGTAATCAACAATCAAGAATTCTACCTGAAAATGGACACAACAAGCGATTTAGCAGCTCAAGCGATCACCCTATTGCGACAAGGCCAGAGTCAGCGTGAAGTGGCACGTGCACTGAACATGAGCCAGTCTGCTGTTTCCAGATTTTACCGTCGTTACCAGGAGACTGGTGGCTTGAATCGAAGACGCGGTTCCGGTAGAAAAAGGTGCACATCAGAGAGAGATGAACACTAAATATTAAAAAAATAATTTTAATTAAATTATTGTTTTGACGAATTTTACGTGGTATTTTCTTTACCGTCAACCATCACTTTTTTTATTGCTTAAGACTCCATCTCATTCAATATTTTTTCTTTACCAGAAAACATTTTTTAATAACAACATAGACCACTCATTTTAAAGCTAAAACAAAGAACTTTGAGATGTTAAAATCGGAAATATAATAAAAGCTTCCGATTTTTTGCTAGAGCTTTTTAACCGCAAGCGTGCGTCCTGAGTCGATTTTTTTGCTCACGAGAGTAATTGGACTTTCGCATTCTTGACGTAGTAACACAAGTTTAGTTTTGACACCATAACAGAAATTATGAATACACTAGAGATACAAGAATGTCTCCATAAGATTCGCCCATCTTTAAAACATAATGTATATGCACCAATAAGTTACCTATTCATACAGAAGCGTCTTGTGTTTTTAGTAAGCAATTTGGATGTTGATCCACAACCAGCGTCCCACTGGGTAGCCATACACATCGATAATAATAAAGTTGGACAGTACTTTCATCAAAGGTGGACATGGAGATCTTCCGATGGAAATACAAAAAATGAACTAGACTATATTCTTACCAACATAAATAAAAACGTTCAAAATGTAGAAGTACTAAATATTCCATATCCGTCAGATCATAGATGCGTATGGGCAACTTTTAGTTTAAAATGTATTTAAAAAGGAAGAAACAACTACTCAAAATGCAAAAAATATATCCGAAACTCGCTAGATTTTACTTACCAGAAAAAAGGTTACCATTCTATCAGAAGTAAGATTCAGTCTTCGATCAAAAAGGGATTTTGAAAAAAAAGCAGGTCAATTTTTTTTATATTTGCATTGCAGCGCAAAGAGAATCTGCCCGCCATCCAACCTGAAGAAGAAATTTCAGAATACATAAATTATAAATTCCTAGTTCCATCAACGTCAGCAAATAGTTTAATTACTAAGAAAACAGGAGTTTTACTTGAAGAAACTAAACCATGTAATGCAAAAAAGAAGATACAATATAAAAGTGACGACAGTAGCGAACAAGATGACAATTATTCCTTGAGACATACTTCTGAAGATGAATGCTTTATACCATCTGAATCAGAATCTAATGAAGATAACGAAGAGTCTGTGTGAGAAATAAAAGAAAAGTGTGAAATTTCGCCCATTCGGGTTAATAGTTACGTTTTAGTTAAATTTTGTGGGCCAAACGAACAAATACTATGTTGGAAAAGTTTTGGATTAACGATGATTCTGGCATGTATATTAAATGTATGAGGAGAAAACAGGATGAATTTTATTGGCCGCATGTCGATGACATTAGCTTTGTAATAAAAAGTGACATCGAAATAGTTTTAGGAATCCTTTGTGAGGGTCGTAAAGGTATTTTAAAATTTGACTTTATTGACTTTTCTAAGTATAATATTCAATAGAGTGGTTCATAGATTACCTAGTTTTAGTGTTTAAAAATTATATAAGCTATGTTTCACAACTTGTTGATCACTTGTGCTGTTGATCGATTCAAAATTTAAAGAAATTAATTTCATTTGAAATTATTGTTATGTTGATATTACAAAAAAACTATACTCGCCTACATTTCAATATGATTTATGCTTCGATCAACAATACTACTAGATATCGTGTCGGCGTAAGAAATCCGTCTCGGTAAATATAAGCTTACTTGTAAAGTGAGCGTATATATATCAATTAGTTCTACTGGAAAAAATTGTTAAAAAATTGTTAAAAAAATACAACTACATTACTATACTTTTGGCGGAAAACTCTAAACAAATGTCACACACACTGATTCAGGGAGCGTAGAGCCCAGTATTTTTGATATTTTGTCCATGAATTTATCAGAACGACAACATAATAAAGCAAAACCAGCTTATAGCGAGAATTTACTCGTAGTTGTGAGATGGTTATAGTTATAGACGTTTAATAGGCCTAATGAGCATTTTGGCATAGAACATTGTAAATCTATATTAAAGAGATTTTTTATGAATAAGACTGTTAGTTTCTCCCGCACCATGATTGCTGTAAAGCATTCGAAACGACGGGAACCAAAAAAAACAGATATTTCCAGTGTCTATTCAAGAAACAGTGAAGATGGGTCAGAAAACTATTAAAGAAAAGGTCTTAAGTCCAAAAAAAGATTTATCCGACCATTTTGATGTTTAAACAATATAAAGAATTACAGACATTAATAATGAGAAAAGCAATAGCAATACTGCTTATTCTTTTAAGTTTGCTCTCTTGGATTTCTTTAACTCATGGGCGAGTCTCAGAAGACTATGCCATAGACTATGACGGAGGCACAGATGATCTATCATTTGAACCAAACCTCCTCCCAGGGCAGCCCAGGATTGGACACATGAACAACGCTCAGGTCAATCAACCTCGGTCTTTATCAATGCCCACATGTCCCCCTTGCGGTCCAGCTTTCAGAAGAAGATCAAATCTCTTCCCTGGGGGTGTCGCATCGCAACACATATATGGGAATAATGCTAGAGTATCCCAGTCTAACGTATATCAAGAAGATCCTCAAAAGTGCAAATCTCCTATTCCTCCTCCGGTTGAGGGTCATGATCTAAATCGTTTGGGTAGGTCTAGATATAAGAGAGAATCCGCTTCGGGTAATGCTCCAAAAAGCACTAAAGGCATAAAAGCTGGAAAATCAAAAAAGCGTCACACCACCACAGACGCGATCATAGTCAAAAGGGCAATCAGCACCACTCCTGATACCACAACAGTTTCTTCGTTGAATCTGCATGAGTTTCCATCCTCTCTTCCTGAAATAGGGAGAGAGTCAGCTACTATAATCCCGTCAGCAGGGGTGGTTATAGAGCAATCTGGAGCTTATATGGAATTCTCTGGGTATGTTTATGTCCCTATTCTCTACCATATGCCTCAATTATTATTGCTGAGTAACAATCTTATGGAAGATGGTTGTAACATCACAGAATTCATAAACTACCAAAAGGCTATTATGGAGATCCTCGAAAACAAGATCGGGTCTTTAATCCCACAGCATAGAACCCGACGGACAAAACGCTTTTTGGCGTTGGTTGCTCTCGGAGGAGCGGTGGCCTGGAACCGGGCATCCATTGCATCTCTTGAGACATCAGTTGAAGCTCTAACCCAGCAATTGACAGCAGTCCGAGACCAACGCCTCTTAGTAACTGAGAGTATTAATATGCTTTCTACTAATTTTCTATCTAAATTACCGGAGGTCGTAAAATATTTAAATAATATCGCTCACCTAGCAGTATAATGGCACATTTACAAAAAAAGCAAAATTGAGTTTTTACGGCCTAAGTGTTTAACACGTTAGCTGCGGCACCAATTTTTGCATACTTTCCGTTCCTGCGGCACGAGGTATAATCGGTCCGTACCGTGACCAGACGTTAGGGCGACACGCGGTCTATTAGACCCCACCTCCTTTTACAGACTAAAATCCATTTTCTGGCGCGAAATCAAAGATAAATGAGAATTTTGGTCCTTATTGATATAGACAGTGAATTGATGAACCCTAATCCACCGTCGCCCCGGGATCTGATGGCTAGTTTGGGAATTATTAGCAAAACAAAATATGGGATCTTATACACCTCGTAACGCACTGAAATAGGGCAAATTTTCGCTGCGATTAGTGATGGGAAAAATAATATCGACGTTTTTAAACTGTCTTAACTACGCAACGACTTGACCGATTTTGATCAATTATATCTCATTAGATCGTTTTAAGGGCAAAACCTGGCAAAACAACACAAAGCTATCAAAGGATACATTTTTTTTTAAATAATCTAAATTGTGCTTGAAGGCGCCATAAAGAAAAAAAAACCGGCCAAGTGCGAGTCGGACTCGCGCACGAAGCGTTCCATTCTATACCATTAAGAGGCACCTATTACAGACTTATTATTGGAAAATAATGGATTACGGTTTATGCATAAGGTTTATCTTTCTATTTGTATAGAAAATCTTAATGCGGTTCACAGAATAGAAAAAAAAGGCAACCAGAAGTAGAAAAGAAACTGTCCTATTTATTCTGCCTCGGGCTTTAAAAATACAATTATTAGAACTTGAATTAACATTAAAAAATCAGTATCAATATACTTTTTTTATAAAAATCTCAATATATATGTTGTACTTATTTATGAGTGTTTTTCATTGAAACAGGGTAGACAATAAGATTTTTTGCACTGAGTGCACTGAGTCAAAATCTTTTTGGATTTTTTATCAGCTTCACGAGATGGTAAAAATGTGCGTAGTTTTTGGTAACAACCAACACATCTTCTCCTTTTTTCACCTTTTTCGAGGCAATGGCGTGCGCTTTCAGGTGCTGAAAAATAACAAAAATGTAAAGATAACGTAATAAAACTGACATTGTTACTTAGGTTAGATCGTAGATGAGAATAACAATGATAATGTAGGTATAACTGCATCAAATGAATGTGTTTGTTTTATACTTAAAATGTTGAAAGAGTAGGTAGGTAAGGTAGCTTAAATTCAGAATAATTAAAAGGAAACAATAATAAATAACTTAATAATGACCAAATGTCAAGCTTAGTTTATGAAAGCTTCAACACGTTGACTGTCAAGAAATATATCTAAGCATTACATTACTTGGGGTCTCATCGATTTCCTTTTTTATTAAAGATTCTATAAGTTTGTCCACAAAGAGTCTTTTTGGTAACTTTTTTCCATCAGTTTGGATTGAATTAAACACAATCCAGGCATTAATTAGCGCCGTACCAAATATTAGCTCCATTACAACTTTTCTCCACCATTTGATTCCTCTCTTCAAAGTTGTATAATAAGAAGACATCTGGTCAGAAAAGTCAATGCCTTTTTTTGTTTTATTGTACAGCAAAACACATCCCGGTTTTTTTATGCATTCGTCGGTTCCTCTCTTCTTTTTTCCAGTATCTATCAGGTTATCATCGTGATCTTTGCACGTAGTCAACATCAAAACATTCCGTTTATCCATCCATTTCATTACCTTTACGCCCTTTTTGTTCATTTTTCCAATAATTTCGCCTTTCTGCAATTTGTAACTAGTAACTTGCTTTGGCAGATATTTCCGTATTTTATTAAGTGTTCCACATAAAAATGTTTTTTGTGATAGAAGATCTTCTGCCAGGCCCAACGAAGTGTAGTAATTGTCTACTATTACGATTCTACCCATTTCTGTCAGATTTGTCATCAATCTTAACACTACTTTTTTACTGTGTTCTAATTCTTTTTTCTGATTTTTTTCCCTGTATAAACCTCTAACTCAGAAGTATAACCTTCGGGAGTGCAAAGCTTATAAAGCTTTACGCCGTACCGGTGTGATTTGTTTTTTATGTATTGGCGAAAACCTAGTCTTCCTCTCCATGGTATCATGGTTTCATCGATTACCACATACTTTCCAGGATTTGCAATACGTCGAAAGTTTTCTGTAATCTTTGTGAACATATTTCTAATTTTATATAGTTTGTCAGTTTGGTCTTCATTACTTACATCACTGACACATGCCAGCATTTAAGTAGCAATAAAAATCTGTCTCTTGTCATTACTGAAGAAATAAATTCGTTTCGATACAATTTGTTTCTGCTCCAGTATAAATTTAAATTAGGAACTCTACACAAACCCATTGCCATTAAAACAGCCAAAAATGTTCTCATTTCCTGAGAACTGGTGTCACTCCATTTTGTCATGCGTGAATTACGTTTCATATTTTGTTGATTTATTTGTATATACTTTTGTGCGTAAGCATTTGTTTCAGATACCATTATATCAATAATCTCATCTGTAACAAGCATCTTGTATATATCTTCAGGTGTAACTCCCACAAACGGGGGTAAATTAAACGTACATTCTCCAGCGAATTCATTAAAAGTTATTCGACTTTCCGATATATTTTCCCACTCATCGTGATCTTTAGCTTGCGTGCCGGGTAATGTTTCGTCCGTGACTAAAATGTCATCTTCTGTAGCTTCTTCATATTCACTATCTGGAGATAAATCCTGATCTGAATGAACGCAATTTTCCATTGAAGCATACTCTTCCGAATCACTACACTCTTCCTCCGAAGGACTATAATCATTGTCAGTACCGCTAAAATTATCATCTTCCATATTATTACTCTCATCCAACTCAGGTGATTTTCGAATATTCTGCACACTGTGACATATTTTGTTTGTTTGTATTATATTATTGTTTTCGCAGTCTATATGTTGAATAATATCATATTCGACAATATCAGGTGATTTTAGAACAGTTGGCAATTTGTTATTCATGTCTCGTTTTCCTTTAACATTGTCATCAGGAATACTTTCTATAATTACAGAGACCTCATGACTTTTTTTGGATTTGGACGGATTAAAGTCTTCTGAATATGTACATTCGGATGTAACATTTTCTCTCGGTCTTTTTTGTGTCGGAGTACGAAGTAATTGTTGAATGTTGTCCTCACTAAGTGATATATTACAATCCAGTAAATTGGAGCGTGAGATTTCTGACAAAGATCCAGCTCTGCTCTCCGTAGTTATAAAACATATTCACAGTACCTTCGCAAATAGCATCTATTTCCTGAACATTTATATTATCAGAAGTATTGCTGTTCAAAGGAGATATTGAAACTTCCGCTAAATCTTTACTGGTCGAAGCTATAGGTTCAATTATATCGACTGTCATTGATGATGCTGTTTCCCCTATAAAAATATTTGATTATAAGCGATGTATAGACAGCACGATGTATTAATTATAACAAGATGTAATAAATACAACCTTTGTTAAATTTTAATATTAAAAATGAAATGATAATAAAAAAATATTTAGGATACATACCGCTTTTATTTAAGTCAGGATTGGTTTTAAAAAAAGGTGCTGCAGTCAAACCTTTTTTTCCTCATTGTACCAATCGCTCCATTCGGTTCGCCATTATTACAATAAGTAGCTATATCAAACTTCTTATTCAGGTCGGCCCACTTTAAAACTACTACTTAGGGCTTCTAACGCCTTTTTAACATTTATAATGATTAGTTAGACCGAGTCTTAGAGTAGGCCAACCTGCCTTCTAACCCATACATAAAAACACTAATCAAACTCACGACATAAGTACCAATAACATTTACGTAATCTAATTGAAACGGCACATCTGTCAAATAAGTCGTTGTTTTACCATTGCTTAATGATAATAGTGGCCATATATGACTTACAAGCATAGTTACCAGTGCCAATCGGCAACTCATCAGCGTTTTACTACAAATCCAAATTGAATTGCTACAATTTTACTGTAAGCCGGCTATTAGTATCGTATTTAACTCTTGAATGTTTAATATTACCTACTATAAATAATATTAACTTTATTTCAGATAATAAATATTAAAACGGATTCAACTACTTGTTACTTTTGGCATGAGGGCTTGGGTTCTAAAGGTTCTACAGAAATAGGAACTTGCGTCTACAAGTTTCTAGAGAAAGTTGCTGAAGAGCATCCAAATTCTGATGTTATTTTCTACAGTGATAATTGTTGTGGCCAACAAAAAAATCGGTACGTATCAAATTTTTTACGGTGAATATTTTGATATAATTATTAACTTTATTAAAATTTCTAATGAATACGTTTTTATTTTTAGATTGTGTTCAGCATGTATTATTATGCTGTCGAAAATTTAGCTATAAATTCTGTGTGCCATAAGTTTTTAATCAGCGGCCATAGTCAAAATGAAGGTGATAATGCCCATTCTCTGATTGAAAAATCAATAAAAAGGGCTAAAAAGTCTGGACCCATCTACGTTCCAGATCAATATGTTAATTTGATACGAGATGCTAAAAAAAGAGGAAACCCTTTCATTGTTCATGAGATGCATTTCAGTAACTTTTATAACTTGAAAACACTGACTGAAGAGCAAGCCATTAATTACCAGAAAGACACTAATAGGGATATAATAAAACTGACTGAGTTAACAATGATTAAATTTACTAAAAATAGTGACTTCTATGAATTTAAAACATCTTTTGAAGGAGAATGGGTCCAGGCTAAGCTTAAATTGGTACGACGAAAAAGAAAGCAACCATCACAAATTAATTTAAAAGCAGCTTATGATTCAAAAATGAATATTTCTGATTCAAAGAAAAACGATTTGTTACAATTACTTCGTTCTAACATGTATAAGAAATACCTACCTTTTCTTATTAATTATATTCATACTCTTATTATATTCATTCTTATTAAGTAGATAATGAAAGAAGATACCTGGTTTAAATCTTCGTAATTAAGTATACCTACGTAACTATTCGCCAAGGATCTTTGTCTCTCTGTAGTTAGCTGTGAGTTAGATTTGCGTATGGAATACTCGCGTTTAAAAGCTTTACGTAGGTATTTAAACAGAGTTCAAAAAGGCGAAGTTATGCATCACACGCTTTACAAGAGTGAGTTTTTCATGCGCAAATTCATCCAGCTTTTAACTTCACACAGAAAAAAGTTCGTGTCGAATAGTAAAGGTCAAAATCATGAACTTACTGTGCAAGTTCCTAATATGCTTATAGTTTTGTTTACTGCTTAGTCAATTAATAAAGATACTTAAAGGTAAAGTAAACTTCCTTAAAATTTCGGAATGATAAGGTAAAACTTGATTTGAATCATTGGATTTCATTATCGTACCTTTATCTAAACTTAAACTGCCAAGCTTTTAAGTGCTTTTGTTTTTAGAACGGAGAGTAACTATCTCACCATAATTTTAAAAGTGTATGATGATTACCTACTGTTGCACACTCACCACCTTTTACTATTTGTCACTTGTCACTATAGAATTAAACTGCACTCGATTTTTAACCATATTTATTAAACAAAAATAAGACTATCTTATAGTTTGAGACAGAACGAAACGATAGCGTGATGTAGAAGACAGGTAACGCCATCTATGTTTAGTGCATGCAACTAAATTAACTTAAACGATTAAACACCTACCTTTACAATTAAGAGAAGATACGTGATTATACTTTATTTTATTTGTTATAGTTTGATGATGACTATTTCTTAACGATTCACGAGCCAAATATAGGTTATTATAATATTTTAGTTAAACTTTTTAACGTATGTTGATTTCAAATAAAAACTTTTGTTTTCTATTAACCAATTGTCTTTATTTCTTGGTTTTCACATTCTGTATAATTTTAGGCTTTGGGGGCATATATGACATTTTTGGAAGTTGTTAAAAGTATAACGGCACAATTGCATGGCTCTTCTTCTTCTTTGACTGTTATGAAGTAACTCCTGGAAACCTGAAGTAGATTTTTTTATCCCTAAGTATCTATTAAGGTCTATACTAGTTGCTAAACCATTCAATGCAGAAGCGGTACAAGCTGTAAGTTTAGGGGCTTCTAAGCTTCACATATCATTTCATATAGCAGTACTTTATCATTTCGGGGAATCTGACTTTACCATAACTCTATCTTGTACAATTTCTGAAAATCTAAGGCACGATCCAGTATTGATCCAGTTATTAAAATAATCAAAGGTTTATGTCCTACCATAAATAATGCATTTTTATAGTGACGGACCATCTTCGCAATATCGAAATAAATCAATGTTTTTTCTTGATGGCTAATTTCCTTACTGTTAATTTTACCTATTGTTATTAATTTCGTCGATGATTAATTTATTTTTTGCTTACCGGGTGGACTGTTTTGTTATATTACCCTGTATTGCGTCTTTAATTGCTATTTATTTAGAAAATCGTCATAGCTGTGATTTGCTGCTTCGACTCTGTTATCACCTTTTTTTAATTGTGCATATTGAGTTACAATTCAGAGAATATATTATTAAAAATGCATTATCGGAAACTGAAAGCGATAGTGATTGCACAAGCTCTGGCATCCAAAATGCATAGAATTATAAAAAAAAATACCTTTAAGCATTAAGGCTTATGGTGTTTCTTAAGAAGCTTTTCATGTTTAACACAAATTTCGACATTTTTAACATATAAAAATAGGTGTGTTGTATAAAACTCAAAGCAATATGAACTAACTGTATAATATTCACAGATGTATAAAAAATATTTATATTACCTCTCTGAAACCACCATAATCAGCTGTCACTATGATTCACAACATCCAGAGCCATCTTTTGAAAACGGACCGAATTAATTAGTACTCATATATATAATTATAGGGAACACAAGAGAAGACTATCATAAGCGTAACTCAAGCTGGGCGTCCATGCACTAAATGGTAGGTAAAGCAGTTTCTCCCTGTCTGTGGAGAGTATAAAACACATGTTTTGAAAAAATAACTCGTTTTCTGTTGCTTTTTGTGAGTTCGGGAGCTATTATACATTTACATTGATCTGTCTATGTGACATTGAAATGTGTTATCCATTATCAGAGATATTCTCATGAGGTGGCGGATCATTTTGTAGTTGATCATCAGCGTTTTCGCGCATCAGAGTTGGCAGTAAACCTGAGAGACACTTAGTCGTGTTCTGATCGAAAGAAATTGTTATAAATTATGTATGCATTTGTTTTTATTATATCTGGAACTGAAAAGTAAAAAGTGAAGCATATACTTTTTGTTCCCATTTAGTGTGCCTCAAGCTTTTTCCTATACCAATTCGTCCTGTCTAATGTGGTTATGAATGTCGATAGATAGCCGCAGAACCGTCAAAATATATCTCTAATTTAGGTCTATCGACTTCTCTGGAAAATTGTTTTCCACTATCGTCCCATCTCCTTTTGCATGCTGGCTGGCTAGGCAGTGTCGTTTCAAAAGAGGAAATAAATGGATGATTTTTTTTGTCTGTTCATACACAGGCAATGAGCTGAACCGAGTTTTTCCGCTGTACTTACTGTAGTGTATGGCTAGAATGTTGGTTGTCTCATGCGCCTGCGTCACGAGTCAGTCGCGTCCCGGCAGATAAGCGGAGCGGTTGAGTAACGCGATTGTATGTGTGGTGTGGTGCTGGTGAGCCGTAAAGTACTCCAACAAGTAGAACATTACATGTGGCGACGAGGACAAAAGTAAGTACACAATATAACTAAAAAAAAAAGGAAAGATAGGTACAGAATAAAATGAAGTAAGCATTAACAATAAGGACATTATCCACGAGTTACCTGTATTATTATCGACCGGTAGTTTTAAAAGTTAGTTAATTGTATCAATACATTTGTATTTAAGCTTTCTAACGATTTTAGAATATTTTCCAACATTTTTCTAGTAGGTACTCAGACGGTGCGCGTGACGTCACCGAGCCGTCCGCGGCTTGGTGTGCTTGAATAGGAAATAATAATACTTGACTTATATTTTACTAATATTACAATACTATATATGTAGATAATATGTAGATAATAACAATAATGCTTACTTATTTCAAGTGTATACCTAATCATGGTTTTGGTTTAAGGTTGTTACCTTTAACATAAACCTTCACATAGTATTTGTAAAACATTTATGTACGTATATTAAAATTGAATACCTACCTAACTAGTTATTACCTATGCAGATTAAAATTAATCTGTTTCATTAAATTGATGCAAGACTTCATGTTATTAATGACATATAAGTATTTATTTACCTGAAGCAGTTACAATTGAACTGATCATTAAATTGATATTAATTGGATGAAAATAGTAGTTAATAAGTTTAACAGGTATAAACATGGAGCAGATAAAAATCTCATCATTAAATTGATATCATGGCGACAGTACTAGTGTTGACAAGCTTTGAGTGAATATAAGTTAATATATGAAACATTAAGTTAATGCATTTGTTGATTGATATAAACAACTCAATATTTCCAATATTTGGTTAATATAGCGGATAAAAGTAATCCGATCATTAAATTGATATGAGTTGGAAAATGTGTTAAATGAAAACACAATAGCAGATAATATTTATCTGAATCATTAAATTGATTATTCCAGGTCGCCCAAAGATGTCACTTCTTACATTGGAAAGGTTCGACTGTGATGGTGAATCAACCTCGGTGGGCGTACGATGGGAACGATGGAAACGAGCATTGCTTATATATTTGGAAGCGTCCAACATTGATAAAGACATAAAGAAAAGGGCCGCCCTTCTACATTTCGGGGGTTTAGATTTACAGGAAGTATTTTATAACATTCCTGGAGCTAACATCGAACCGAGTAGTGACGTGGACGTATTTGAAGTAGCAATATCTAAGCTAGATTCCTACTTCGCACCGAAACAAAGCAAAGTTTACGAGCGACATACATTCAGGCTGCTCAAACAAGAACCTGACGAAAAGTTTGAAAGGTTCCTAGTAAGACTTAGGAAACAAGCTGATAAATGTCAGTTTGCTGATCGAGACGAAAACATTATCGACCAAGTAACGGAAAAATGTTACCTGTCCGAACTGAGGAAAAAGATCCTTCAGATTGGAGATGAAATAACACTGGACCGAGTAATCACAGAAGCAAACACATTAGAAGTTGTAAATAAACAGTTAGAAGAATTTAAAAACCCTAAAAAATCTAATGAAAATGAGGAAGTAAATAAAGTGGACAGTAAAGATAAAAGGTTTTTTTATAAACCAAAGAATATACAGCATGGATGTGGTAGATGTGGTAATCCCAGACATGCTGCACATGATGTCAAATGCCCAGCAAGAGATAAAGAATGTCTAAAGTGTGGTCTCAAGGGGCATTTTAGACAATATTGCAGGACTAGACAAGCCTTGAAGAGAAAAATAGGAAAAGAATATAGTCATGAACGAAAGAAAGGTCAATTCGATAAAGAGAAGGGTGATATAAATCAAGTACGGGATTTCTCAAACAAGATGGTACAAAAAGAAGAAGAAACCGAGTACGTTTTCCACATTGATGAGGATGTTGAAATTGACTGCACCATTGGAGGAGTAGAAACTAAGATGTTGATTGACTCGGGCTGCAAGCATAATTTGATTACGGAAGCCACTTGGGAAACATTAAAGAAAAATAAAGTTAATTTGTATAATCAACATCCAAGACCTAATGTAACATTTACGGCCTATGGTAGTTCTACACCACTTAAGATAAAGGGATCATTTGAAGCTCGGATACAAATAGGATTGAGATCGGAAAACTCAACTTTCTATGTCGTTATTAATGGCACAAGAAATCTCTTGGGTAAAACTACTGCAATATCATTAGGAGTACTGAAAATAGGACTGAATGCGGAAGTTAATCAAGTATATACAGGGAAATTTCCTAAATTCAAAGATGTATTAATTCAATTACCCATTGATAATTCAATTCCACCCGTGTCGCAGCCTTACAGGTATGGATTTCATTGTTTTTAAAAATAAATAAATAATTATTTCTTATATAAATTAAAACAAATAACAATAATTGCTGATACTTCAATACATATATAATATATTAATTAAAGATGTTGATCTGATTATTTAATAAAATGTTACTTCTCAGTAGTTACTTATGATTATTTCAATTCATCATTAAAAAATAAATAAATAATTATTTCATGTATAAATTAAAACAATAACTATAATTGCTGATACTTTAATACACATATTATACAATATATTAATAAAAGATGTTGATCTGTTTATTCAATAAAATGTTACTACTTACTACTTATGATTATTTCATTTCATCATTACAAAAATAAATAAATAATTATTTCATGTATAAATTAAAATAATAACTATAATTGCTGATACTTTAATACATATATTATATATTAATTAAAGATGCTGATCTGATTATTCAATAAAGCATTATTACTCAGTTAATTACTTATGATTATTAAATTTTTAGAAGGATTCCTATACCTTTGGAAGCTAAAATTGAAAACAAAATTGAAGAACTTAAACAAAGGGATATTATAGAGCCAGTCGTAGGTTCTTCTAAATGGGTATCCCCTATGGTGCCGGTGTTGAAAGAAAATGGAGAAGTACGTCTTTGCATAGATATGCGCCGAGCAAATGAAGCCATTATACGTGAAAATCACCCATTGCCAACAATGGATAAGTTGTTAGCTAAAATGAAAAATGCAAAAGTTTTTACAAAATTGGACATAAAAGATGCCTTTCACCAAATTGAAATACATCCACTTTCGAGACATATAACTACTTTCATAACTAATAAAGGCTTATTTAGGTACAAGAGACTTATGTTTGGTATATCGTGTGCGCCAGAAATTTTTCAGAAAACATTAGAGCACATACTTTTAGGCTGTGAAGGAGTGGTAAATTACATTGATGACATTTTGATATACGGAAAGGACATGCATGAACATGATTCGCGAGTAAAAAAAGTAATGTCTGTTCTGAAAGAAAATAATGTTTTAATAAGAAATGACAAATGTTGTTTTGGAATGAGCCAAGTAAGTTTCTTACGACATGAGTTGTCAGCAAAAGGGGTAAGGCCACTGGAGAAGTACATTTCCACAATAAAAGAATTTAGAGCGCCTAAAACTACCGGAGAGCTACAAAGTTTCTTAGGACTGATTAATTTCGTTAGCAAATGGATCCCTAACTATGCCACAGTCACAGAACCTCTTAAAACACTACTACGAAATAAAAACGGGGATCGAACCGATATTACAGAACAATGGGGATCAGAACAAGAGGGATGCTTTGAGTCATTGAAGAAAATCATGACAAATATATCTAGCTTAGGGTATTACGATGTAAACGATCGTACGATGGTCATAGCAGACGCAAGCCCAGTGGGTTTGGGTGGAGTATTAGTCCAGATTAATTCTGAAGACAACCCCAGAATTATTGCATATGGTCACAAAACTCTGACTGACTGTGAACGCCGCTACTGCCAGACAGAAAAAGAGGCGTTAGCCCTTGTATGGGCAGTGGAACATTTTCATATATTCCTCTATGGTAAAAAATTTGAACTTGTAACAGACCACAAACCGTTAGAGGTTATATTTGGTACTAAATCCAAACCATGTGCTAGGATAGAGAGATGGGTTATGCGCCTACAATCGTACACCTATAAAGTACAACAATTATGAAAATAATCATGAACATAATCATGTGCGCCGGAGGCGCACGATTGTTCGATTACTGTTGTTGTATGCGTTGGATTTAATGAGAAATTTTTAAGATAAAAAATTTCAGTTATATAAAGACTTTACGGTGGAGTTTTTAGCCATTCGCTTTCAAGTATTCGGGAAGTTAACATCATTGAGTCTCTCAAAGAATTTTTGGTGTTTAAGAATACAAATGGACAACAACAATCAATATCCAAATATGTCTCAAGAAAACGACGATTGTGTTCAGATTGTGGCTTTGAACGAAGGTCAGGAGGAAATAACGGAGAATTTGATGGTACAGAATACGCAGTATGCTCTGGAAGTGGAACCTGCTCCAAAAAAAATAAACAAAGGAAAACAATTGATGTCAACGAAGAAGAAGCAAATTTCGACGATCAAGAAAAATCCTATTTATGTATGGTTAGAAAATTTGTGGCAGAGCGACATAACTCTACGCATAATGAAACCATGGCTTCAATTAGTCAACAAAAAAGCGTTAGCAACAAAGAATATGAAATTATATCAAATAGGACAAGCGATAACGAAAATAATGAAGGAATTTTTAATACACGCAAAGAATGCAAAGGTAAACTTGACGAACTGTGGCTTCGGAGTCTTCGAGGAGTGGATCTGCGAAGAAGGATTATCCACGACATATGGGAAGCTCCAAGCGATGGATTGGGACGAAGGTTTGAGCTCAATATTATTCGACCATTATTCCGAAGCAATCATGGAGTTGGAGAAACGTCAACAGGAGTCAGAGGACGAAGTGGAATATTTATCATCGGCGAACATGAAAGGCATATCCACGTCATCCACGACTGCCAATATTCAGGAAGTACATGTAGGTGCGTCCACATCCAAAGACTCAGAGATTATGTTACCGAAGATATTGAAGAAGAACAAATCTGGGATAACGAAAAACAAAGTCACATTCCAGAAGGAGAAATCACCATCGAAGAGGCTGAGGAAACTGAGCAGCGACGACGAATACGAAGTCGGTCAATTATTCCAGGAACAACAGAAAAATACTCAGGGGAGCGTAGAGGACGAGAGCGAACCGGATGTGGACATTCATCCAGAAACGCCGAAGAAAAAGAGGAAAGTGACATGGAACGACTCGGATTCGGAGAAAGAAGGAGTGGACGAAGAAGAGGATTACGCTTGTATGGTCGCAAATCTTGCTCAAGCTCATTCATTAGTACAGACTACTGGAAAAATCTCGCAATCTATCTTAGTAAAGGATGCAGACGGTTATATCAATATAACGTCGCCGGGAGAGCGTGGGTGTATGCTGGTGAAGTTAGAGCTTTACCCATTCAAAGATTGCGCCAAATTACCGAAGAATCAGTATTGGACCAAGCGCACATACAGCTCGCTAACAGTGATCTCTTCGCCAACATCCCCTGCATACGATCTAGTAATGAAACTGAGACGCCAGATGACAAAGGACGTTATGAAAATCAAAAATGTAAAGACCGAAAAGAAGGTCGTATCAGGCTGGAAAAGTGGTTAGAATCATTCATTATAACACTAATGAAAAACATTATATATACCGGACATTGGACAAACGGCCCTTATAAATATTTACCCAAAAATAAACAAATTTTAACGGTATGTTTTCACAATATTCAACAAAGAATAGTTGATATGACTTATAGAGAACTGTTTTTAAAAACAAGAGTCATTTCTATGAATAAGCTAATATATGTAGCTCCATGGAATGCTGTTTCCGATTATTATTATGACGCATATCAAAGTGTTTCTGTTTTAGAAGAACTATTGAAATTTCAATTTAACGAAAATGAAGAAAATATATATAATTTTTTAAAATCTTTATACTATCTCATTGATAAGAAGGTACCGAAAAAAAATTGTATTTGTATTGTAGGACCTTCATGTAGTGGTAAAAATTTCTTTTTTGATTGTGTTATACATAGTTGTATTAATTTTGGACAAATTGGTAATTTCAACAAGTATGATCGATTTCCTTTACAAGATGCTTTACAAAGACGTATATTATTATGGAATGAACCAAATTTTGAACCAGGTTCTGAAGAGATATTAAAACTTCTATTTGGCGGTGACACGTGTGCTGCTAGAATTAAATATGAAGGTGATGCTTGTATTTTGCGAACACCAATAGTTGTCTTAACTAACAGAGATATTATACCAGATACTGATGCCTTTAGAAGTAGAGTATGGAAATATACATGGCGTGTTGCGCCATTTTTGAAATACTTGTTGAAAAAACCACATCCAATAGCATTATTCTATGTTTTTTTTAAATATAATATTTTAAGTATGAATAATTTTAAGTTTGAAAATTGGGAAATGGATTTAATAAAACAAAAATAAAGGTTTTACAATAATATTTTTATTATCTTTTATTTCTTCACCATTAGATTCCTTATCTATGTTAGTAATTAACGTATTGTGTTTTCCAGTCTTATCGCTTTCCGATAACAAGGTTAACAATGTATGTACTTGTGGGTTATCTTTTATTTTTATGTTATTTTCCACGAGTACTTGTTTATTATCAAATAAATGACCAACAATCCGTTCTAAATTATCGATACGTGCCTTTGTTTGTAAATATAATTTACGATAAATAGTTCTTTCTTGAACTAGGGCAACGATATCTAATGGATTGTCAACTAATTTAGTAATGACTTTTAAATAGGCAATTAAGAACCAAAGTTTATTTTGATTATCAATTAAATTAACTTCGTCATACAAAACAAAATCAAAAGTATATAATAAATCAGGTCCATATGTATGTCAAAATTTAAATAATTCCCATGCAAGTCTATGTTCAGTTTTATCAACAGGCATTGTTTTCCAATAACAATCTGTAGGTACATTAACAGGAGTCTTTTTTGCATAATATAAACAATCTTCTCTATATTTCATTTTATTTTCAATATTACGATTAAAATTTACAAAATCTTTAAATATATCATAAAACGATTTTCTTGTTTGAATATTAATAGTTGGTACAACTTTTTTCCACTTATCTTTTAATATACAATTTTGAAAAGTAATACTATTAAGTAGAGTGGAAGTCATCGATGTTTTCGTAGCTGTAGAGGTCGATGTCTGGGTCTGATTCGCAAGACCCTCGCATTTCTGGAACATTGTGCTCCCTATTTCCAACCTCAACATTTCTAACTCCGACTGATTTGAATCGTTTTGCCAATTTATGTATTCCTCGATGCTCGCGTTCTGCTCTAGTTTTACCATCGGGGGTTCTGAGTGATCTCCGCGAAACAAGAATCTGATCGGGGCTTGCTCTAAGTCTTCTGTTTGCTCTAGAGACATCTCTGTTTGACTCAACACGACCGGACACAGTAGCAGTAACACCCATAATTTGAGCACCATATCCTTGAAATCCTTTTTGTTTATTAATAAACATTTTAACATCTTCAGGCCAATCATAAGGATCTCCACTAGTACACATAGATTCCATATCAAATTCAACATCACAATGTGCATAGCTTACCGTATACAAAGAACTATTCAAAAAATTTGTATTTTCAGTAGCTGGATTTAATGCCGGTGTAGCGAGTAAACCTAAATGCACTTGAGGTTGATTACGGAATGACGAATGTTGACCAGAGTGCACATGTACAAACGTATAACCTTCTACAGATTGATAGTATGTATATGATGTACGATTTACATAGTCGTATGATGTTTTGGTGAGTTCTTGGCTAGCTCGTACAATACCTCTCTCACCCTCTGTTGTAGATAATTTTATAATATGAGGCAATTGATGTTTATAAATAACTTCTTTATAATTAACGTCATCAGCAAATCCATCTTTTTTATTATACATTGGAATCACTACTTTTTTAGTTGGTTTTATATAACCATTAGATGGACTGTATTCATAATTTACAATTGCCTCATGCATACATTTATTAGCGAAGCCGGTATGCAAAATCTTATCCATTCTATAATTAATTATTTCTGGCAACCCATCGTAAGCCCCTGATGTTTTATTAAATATGACGCCAGCATACCAATTTAAATGTCTTGGTATCTCGCTCGAACCAGCAGGTTTATACATAGTGTCGAACTGCTCTTCCAATGATTTGTCCTTCACACCGGTAGGCAACATTGGTTCAGTGGCCTCGCTTTTTAATGGGCGATTATCCAAATATATTTTGTTATTCAAACCCACGCACCATTTTATAACGGGAACATATTCGGTAGTTGCGGTGCCAGATAATGTAGTCCCGTGATCAAACGATGTTCTAGTTCCACACAAGTGAATATCACATTTCACTTTTACAATTTTAGAATTAAATGGTAAACTTGTAAACTCTTGAGGCGACAAATACCATGGCACCCAATCTACTGGATAATATGCATATGGTGTTAATTGTCTGCTTAAAATATCACCATTTATCATTGTATGAGCATATCCATAAGTATAATGATACCATTTTTTCGAGAATGACATATGTATGACTTTTAGCTTTGGATTTGATAAAATTTTAGCTAAGCCAGTCGATTGCGATGTAGTAACTCCAGCTCTTCCTGCTGCTCCTGTATTGGATCCCAATCCACTGGTATCCATAGGCTCCGCATTACTACCTCCCGCAGCGACAGATGACGCCGACGGCATCGAAGGCACATTATTTTGTACATCTGCCATATTAATATATTCGTCAATATTATCCAAATGCTCAATAAATAAATCGTCCAAATTAAATTCTTCGGTGTCAAAATCAACAATTCTTGAGGGTCCGGCGGTGTCGGCGTCGTTATTACGTCTGGAATCGGTGGTATCGGATCTATTTTGTTTTTGATATTCTTGATCAAATAATCTTTTAACTTCTCTTCCAGCATTACTTAACCTCCATTGATTATAATTACTGAACTGAGATTTTTCTGCAGCTGATAGTTGTCTCCAAGCCTTAGAATAAGCTTTTTGTAAGGAAGCGTAACGAGCTTGACCTCTATGAAGCGTACGACCGGGAGTCATTGTTGAAAAATAATGGAACTCCGCTTTTATATATGAATTCTATGACGTCATCTATACTTATTATAAAAATAAGTCCCCCGGCCGCGTCTTTCTGTCCTCCTGTCTGTCTGTACGCGATAAACTCGAAAACTACTGAACGGATTTTTATACGGTTTTCAACAATAGAAAGAGTAATTCTTGAGGAAGGTTTAGGTATATAATTTATTATGCTTTTATGTAAATTAGCTGAAATACGGCGACAAATGTTGAAGAGGTCGCAAAAAATCTCGCCAAATGGGAACTTTCCACGCGAACGCCGCGTAAACTAGCAAAGATACAGTTAAGTAATGTACTAGAGAATTCAAAATCTATAAAAATGCTACAAAAAAGTCCGCGATAGCATATCTCTATCTCTTACGGTTGACTTACAATAACCACTTTTATGTTAACATTTTTAATTAAAAACATTACGTTATTTTCAAAGTTATTTTCTTTAGTTCGGTATTAATCCTTATCCAAATGAATATTTTAGTTAGCTTAGTCATTTAATGCAGATTAAAATTGCTCTTTACACTAAATCAATCAGATGAATAGTTTTTGAGATATCGTTGTTAGAAGTAATTAGTAGCGAAACATTTTTAATGCTTGGCGAGCATTGAGATGCCTACGGCGAGTCCATCCCCTCTGCCCCGCATCGCTCGACCGCCTGCTCAAGCTATATAAACCGGGCGATGTAGCGCGCGATCCTAGGATACTTTTTACCGCGGGAAAATATCTTATTTCTGAGGAAAAATACAAAAACTGCAATGTAAGAGTATACTAATATGTAACACCTAAGAATTTAGTTTTTGGTCATCTGAACGCGGGCGGAGCCGCGGGCAATGCTAGTACTTTATAAAATCTAACATGTAAAACACCACCGTAAAGTATTTATATAACTTGAAATTTTTTATCTTAAAAATTTCTCATTAAATCCAACGCATACAACAACAGTAATCGAACAATCGTGCGCCTCCGGCGCACATGATTATGTTCATGATTCATCAATCGGGTAAAACCAATATCGCAGATTCGTTGTCTAGACTCAGTAAAAGTGCAGAAAAATACGTAATGCAATTGAAAGACAACCATATTTGCCAAATTGTGGATTATGCCCGACCTCGGGCAGTTTCCCTCAAGGAAATAATAGATAACTCAAGGGACGATCAAGAAATTTTAAAGGTGAAAGAAGGCTTGTATCACAACATATGGAACGACGACGTGAAACTATACAAACTCTTTCAAAGTGAGCTATGTTTCCATGAGGGTATATTATTGAGAGGAACGAGAATTGTGATTCCCTTGGCACTCCGTAAAAGTTTTAGATTCAGCTCACGAGGGGCACCCCGGCATCGTGTCGATGAAAGCAAGGCTTCGAACAAAAGTTTGGTGGCCTAGATGTGACAAGGATGCCGAAAATATCGTGAAAGCGTGTAAAGGATGCACCCTCGTATCTGCACCATATGCACCAAACCCTATGAAACGACGTGAGCTGCCAGACGGGCCTTGGATTGATATTGCGATCGATTTGATGGGTCCTCTCCCAAGGGGTGATCACTTATTCGTTGTAGTAGACTATTACAGCAGATATAAAGAAGTGAAAATTTGTCGAAAAACCACCTCTACTGAAATTGTAGAAAAACTTAAAGAAATGTTCAGTCGATTAGGAAACCCAATGTCAATAACTGCAGATAACGGAAGACCATTCATCAGCGAAGAATTTAAGTCATTTCTTACAGAAAGAAACATCACTCTTTTCAATACAGTGCCAAATTGGCCTCAACAAAATGGGGAGGTCGAACGACAAAATCGTGACATACTTAAACGACTTAAAATAAGCATAGCTGAAAATAAAGACTGGAAGGAGAGTTTGCTAGATTATTTAACTATGTACAATAGTACACCACATTCTGTTACTGGGAGAACCCCATCAGAACTTTTTTTCAATAGGAAATTTAGAGATAAATTACCTATGATAAGTAATTCAATGGAGAGGATATCACAGGATACTGAGGTTAAGGATAGGGATCAAGAAAGAAAAGAAAAGGGAAAGGAAAATGGAGATAGGAAACGGAAGGCTGAAGAATGTGATTTAGCACCAGGAGATAAAGTTTATATCAGAAACATGAATAAAGAAAATAAGTTAAGCTTGGACTATGATCCAGAAACTCATACAGTAGAAAATAAGAAAGGAGGAGATATCACGGTTCGAAATGATGAGACTGGTCAGATTCGTAGAAGGAATATAGTGCACTTGAAAAAGATTCAAGGCAAATGGAGCGTATGCCAAGATCAAAACGAAATTAACGACGAAGAAATGAATGTTGAAACCTAATCCTACTTCACCTAAAAAATAAGTTTTGATTTATTCAGTGATGCATCAATTATATTTGATTCGTGTAGAAAACGATAGTAATTATCATACTTGTAGAGAACCCCGTTAAATATATAAGTAACGCGATTGTATGTGTGGTGTGGTGCTGGTGAGCCGTAAAGTACTCCAACAAGTAGAACATTACACTTACAATAGATGCCCCTTTACGCAGTGGACACTTTGCTGCCATTTCAGACGCAGGATAAAACTGTGTGCTGTCTTTACTAGTCCAATGAAATATATTCCAACATTGAAAAATTCCACAGCTTAAATAAAACTATGTTTTCGGATTATTTCGCGGATTTATTTTGATTTTTGGTTCCCGACGTTTCGAATTATAAAACTAATTAAAATTATAAAAATGTTTAAAGTTAAAAAATATTGTAAGTAATTTTTGTAATTTTCATTTTGTTAATTGTGGGTAGGCGGTCTGTAACAACTATACCTTCAAGACATGTAACACCGCAGTCTCTCCCGTGACCATGGATGCTGTAAAGCATTCGAAACGTCGGGAACCAAAAATCAAAATAAATCCGCGAAATAATCAGAAAAGAGTTTTTTTTTATTTAAAATGTCAAATATTCGCGTAAATCTAAGAAAGTATTAATTTCACAGCTGTTTTGACTAAAGCAAACCATGAGTCTCCGACTACTTTTCTCTCAGAAGCATGCCATGGCTCAGTTAATCTCAGAGTAACTACTCTGAGTTTGACTTTATTATACCTATTTGTTTTTATTTTATCATAATATAATTATTTTTAACCAAGCATAAAACTACTCGCAGTAAACTGTCAAATCAATCGGTATATACTGAAAAAAAATTAAAATGAGGCGTAGGTATTTATTATAAAATGTATTTAATTTCTTTACAGCGTAAACGTTTATTGTTAGATGACAGCCTTGAGTATACGTAAACTAGTTTGCTTGATACTCAAGACTTCTTCTTCTTCTCCCTGCCCATTTCCCAAATCACTTGGGGTCGGCGCAGTACATCTTCAGTGTACTGCTGATAGGATTTGGCAAAAGTTTTACGACCGGCCGCCTGCCTGACGTCAACCCTCCTTGGAAATGCTATTGTCTTTCTTTGTCTGAATGGTGTTAAATATTATGCACTTTCGTTTTGTTGTATTTTAAAACATTTTTTATACTATTAATTCAATTATTAATGTTATTTTTGGGTATATTTTAAAATAAATTTCGATTACACAATAAATTTTGTATTGACGTTGTCAATTTTTTTTTGCTTGATACTCAAGACTCCATATTATATACTCTCAATTGTTGTTAGGGTAGCCGAAAAGTAAGCTTAGCTTAGAAAAGTTAGCCTTCAAAAAAAAAGAAAAAAAAAACAATTGACGTAGAAGCCAATGCTTGTCACAATTGTGAAATAATCAAAGAATCTAATTCAAACGAAAATGACAAGAGGAATGAACTTGTGGCGTTTACTACGGGGATGCATAAATAAAAACTTTAAAAAATAAAATAAAAACAGACTTCCAGAAACTAAAATGTAAAAAATAACTAAACGGGGGTTTTCATTTAGAATAGATACCTAATCAGATATTTTCAAAGTCGGTGTCAGCCGATGCAAAGCAAATCTAATATATTTCGATACGTAAAACACATATTTACCTATTAGATACTTATATCTTAAAATATTGTCGTCTCAACTGTCGGTGAACATACATAAAAAAAAGATTCCGACGAATTGAGAACTTCCTCCTTTTTGGAAGTCGGTTAAAAATGATGTACATAATAAAACAGTGTATAAATAAACATATAATTTCAGGACGAGGAAAATAAGAACACAGTAAACCAATGCAATAAGCTTTATATTATCACTTTTTACTTTATAAGTTTTATAACGTCACTTCAATATTTGTATTTCCATCTAATATCACAATTAAATGTAATTTTAACGATCACTTTATATCACTTCTATTTAACCAATCACAGGAAAACTCTTTATCTTATCACTTTTTACACATAAGTTCGCTACTATTTTGACCAATAAGTTTACCAGCATAAGTTCAATATTATTTTAACAACGATTACTTATCTTTTCTGGCGTAATGCACGTCTGTCGGAAAAACTAACTCTTCCAATGGTTACCTTACGCTTTTATATCAATCAGCCGGAAGTGCAATTTTAATTATTTTTTTATTAAATCATCCAAAAAATCAGTTAAGTATCCATAATTTTTAATTTAATTTTATTAAATTAAACAATAGTATTTCAGAATTTTTAAATGTAATAATATAATTATGAACTTCTTACTATTTGATTTATTTTTAAGCATATTTTTATATTTTAATATTTCTTTAAAAGTAAAATCAATAGATATTCCATATTAATTTTTTTTTTTAATAATATTGGCGAGCAAACGAGCAGGCGGGTCTCCTGATGTTAAGAGATTACCGCCGCCCATGAACATTTGTAGCACCAGAGGCACCACTAATGCGTTGCCGGCTTCTCAGGACTTTATTGGTCCGCCCCTTGAATAACCCCATGTTGTAGTCAAGCGGGAACACAGTCGATGGGAGTTGGTTCCACAGTTTGGTAGTGCGTGGAAAAAATGATCTGGCATAACGGACAGTCGAAGTGCTCCAGGTACCCAGGTGGTGAGGGTGAAATTGCTTTCGGTGGCGTGCGGTGCGGTTGTAGAAGAGAGAGGGTGGGATAAGGTCAAATAGCTCTTCAGAACACTCCCCGTTATATAGCCGATAAAATATGCAAAGAGAGCTTACGTCTCTGCGGTGTTCCAGGCTTTCCAATGAACTAGTTAATTTGGGATCGTCCACAAGCCGTACTGCCCTCTTTTGAATCCGGTCAAATGGTAGGAGTTGATACTGGGGTGCTCCGGCCCAAAGGTGAGAGCAATATTCCATGTGTGGGCGGACTTGCGATTTATAAAGTAGGAGCCTGTGCTCTGGCGCAAAGTATCGCTTAGCTCTGTTGATGTAGTCAAATATTTCCTGTTAATTTATTAATGACTTTTAATGAAAATATCATTATTCATAACTTCTAATTATGTATATTATTTTATTATGTACAATTTTATTACTCCGTGTAAGACTACCTTAACAGTACACAAGATGAGAGTTATATGAATTCCACAAACTTTTTGGTCAATTATTATTTAAAACTTGATGGTGTCAATCCACGTTTAAGAACGCAAATATATATAAATTCATCAAGAGGTAGTCATTTCAATGAAATAGAATATGAAGAATAGTTTGTAGGCACATTTATATTATTTTTTGTATTACAGTATAATTTTATGGCAGGGTTTAGAAAATTGTAAAACTAAATTGTAAACACTTTCTAAAAATTTTACGAACAGATGTTTATCAATATTCGTAAGTTAGCAGCAGCTAGAGGTTCAAAAAAAAGAAATTTGATTTTAAAATAATTTATTTAAATTATAATTTTATCAATTAAACTTTTTATTAATTAAATCTAGCTTCTTGATCGTAGCTGAATCTAATAATGATCATTATACTCAGGGCCGTGCCTGGGTATATGGCCGCCTGCGTGCCAGTCTGTATGGCCGCCCCCAGGATAACATTAAAAAAAACTACTTTAATTTTTAATGTTTATTATTATACACAGGGCATCAAACCGGGAAAAAAATCAGTTTTTGGTTAACCGAAATCGAGAACGAAAAAAAATATTGGTTTTGTTCCCAAAACCGGTTTTATGAGATTTATATGTTTGGATGAAATTTAAGAAAAAAAAATGCACAAAATAAACATTTTTTTATTTAAAATTTAAACAAAAATAATAACATGAAAAAAATTATGGTATTGGTTTTATAATCACAGACAAAATTATCAAACATAAAGAACAAGGAATAACCCTTAAATCTATACTAACATATTAGGATAACAAAGCTCAGTGGCCAATGGCAGATCTGGGCTGACTTGCAATTTGGGAGGTATACAAAATAGAATTAATTTACTTACTTTAATAATAACATGAAAAAAAGTAATTATGGTATTGGTATTATAATCACAGACAAAATTATCAAACATAAAGAACATAGGAATACGATAATTTAAAATCCTAGGTGTCGCTCAGTGACAATTTAAAATTATTTGATTTTAAAAAATCAAATCTTACGTATTATTTATTGATATTGAAAATAGTAAAGGTTTTTGGTTAATTAACCGGTTTCATAAAATTATTTCGGTTAGGTTACCGGTTAATTAGGGAAATCTTTCAATCTTTCAATTATCGCGATTGAAAGTGAAATTGCTGAATCTTCACGAAGCAATTATTAAATAAAGTACATATTAAAAGTTAATCCTACGGGATTTTTTACTGACAAAATCGTCAATTGCTTCGTGAATATTTAAAGATTCAGCAATTTCACTTTCAATCGCGATAATTGAAAGATTGCTCATACGTTCTTGCGTCATGGAAGTACGTAGGTAATTTTTTATGATTTTCAATTTAGAAAAACTACGTTCTCCAGACGCAACTGATACAGGCATGGTCAATAATAGTTTTAAGCTTGTAGATACATTTGGAAATGAATTTTGTAAATTGTGTTTGTACAAATACTTTAGGAGTTCTTCGGGTTGTTTCCTATCTTTTATAATTATTTTCAATGAAATTAACTCTTCGTATAATTCTGCTCCGTTTATGTCGCACGATTCGCCATCCTTGAATTTATTATGAAAGTCGAAGCAACTTTTTTTTATGTCGTCCTCTCCTATTTCAACAAATTTATATAAAAATCCGAAAGACTGTTCGAAATTGGATAATGTTTCAAATCGGGTAGTAACAGATGAAATGGCTGTATCCAATATTACATAGAAAAAATTAATTTTGAAATTTTCTTTAGCAGTTAACTGAATATCCTCATCTCCTTCATAGTCAAATTGTTTTCGCTTATGGCGTCGACGTAGATTAATTTCAACAGGAAATTCCGGTTGTATTTCAAGTGATTCACATAATTCATCAGCAATTTTCAAATACTTTTCGAAATTTTCATCATTTCTAATACTTTGGAAAAAAATTAAAATATTATTAATAGATTCAGCACATGAAGTAAGATTCCAAGAAACGGTCTGCATCATTTTACTAATAATATTTACTTTTTCTAAGATTTCGTACCATATTACTGTGGAACAAATAAATTTGTACGATTTAATTTTCATTGCCAAACATTTAGCTTCATGTTGACCTATTGGTGTTGAACATTCTTCCGCTAGTTCTATTAGGCTGTCATAAATTTCACCTAATTCATGACGCAGTGGTCTAATCGCCTTAATCCTTGATTCCCACCGGGTTACGCTAACTTGTTTTACTGTTAACGATTTTACATGTTTTTTTAAAATTTGCCATCGAAAAGGTGATCCGGAAAAGTAATTGTATATTGCTGACACATTACTAAAAAAATCCACAGTTGAAAAAGAAACTTTCGCTGCATCATTGACGACCAAATTTAATGTATGCGCGTTGCATGGCATAAACAAAGCTCGTGGATAATTGTCCAAAATTCGTTTCTGCAATCCAATATGTTTTCCAGCCATATTTGATCCATTATCATACCCCTGGCCTCTCATATCGTTAACATTTAATTTAAGAGAGCTTAATTTTTCAATTAAAAAGTCGTAAAAAGCTTCTCCAGTACTTTTTTGAGCTGGAGAAAAACCAACGAAATTTTCTCTCACTTCTACTTCGTCATTTTGAATATGCACATATCTCAAAATTATTGTAATTTGCTCGACATGTCCCATGTCCGGCGTACAATCCAAAATTACTGAAAAATATTTGGCGTCTTTTATTGCTGACAAAATATATTTTTGAATTTGCGCTGCAAGGATACTAATTATTTCATTTTGGAAGCGATTTCCCGCATAATGTGGCATATGGTTCTTTAAAGCAACTGATTGTTGAATGCGATTTATGTGATCTGCCATAACATCATCAAATTTTCCTATCATTTCAATTGCTTTTAGAAAATTTCCATTATTGTTTTCATACAATCTGCTCGAGCTACCTCTAAACGCTAAACCCTGTACTGCCAGAAATTGTACCACAGATATCATGCGTACGACAATTTGATACCATCGTTTTTTCTCTGCGTCATAATACCGTTGCAAATTTTTATCAATTGTAGCTTTGTTTTTTAAATTTAATTCCAAATTTTTCCAATTGGTGCAATTTCCGATATGCAGCGATGTTTTTTCATGACGAGATAAATTATCAGATGTGTGTTGCCAATCATTGAAGCCTTCATTAACTAATTTTATTTCTTGTTTGCCAAATAATTTACAACAGAAGCAAAATATGGAATCCGTTTTTGGAGAATAGATTAACCACTCACGATTAAATTTTTCACCATTTGGCATTTTTCTATAGAAATAAGTTGATGAAAATGATCTTCCCAATTCATTAATTGGATATGTAGATTGTTTATTTTGTATGGGTCCTTTTTCGATTAATATATCCAATATTTTAGTGGTAATTGTTAAAGGCCAGCAAGCTGGATCATTTAAATCCATACACATAGCAAAATATGCTTTATCAATTTCAGCGGTATCGGTATTGTATAGATCGATATCCTTATTATCTTCTGTTTCCATTTCGTCGGTACTACTAGTATTGTCATTAGCCTTTTCATTTTCGACAGATAATTCATTTTCATTTTCATCGCAAAACAAATCATCAATTGGATTTAATTGAGGTGTGTTAAGATAGCAGTGAAAGGTTAGCAGAATCGTTCGAAACATATACGGTATTTTGTGGCTAATTTGTTGCTAATTAGTTGCTAAAACCCCGATTTTGTTGCTTTGTCCGATTTCGAAAAAAAGGAGTTACTGCTATCTTAACGTTAAGCTAGCAGTAAACTCAGCGGGACCGGCATGGATTAAATGCAATTATACATCAGTATTTGTTGCTAATTTGTTGCTGACAAATAGTGTAAAAAAATTTAAAAAAACCCTAGAATTGGCTAGACCTGGAGACCTGTAGCCGTATCCATGCTATCTTAACATGCAGTTTTTTTAACAAGACGATGGCATGGATTTTGTTGCTGGACGCAAATAACATCAGGACACCCCAGAGAGCCAGCAACAAAATAGAAACTAAAATTCTGCTACACCTGGAGACCTGTAGCCATGTCCATGCTACATTAACATGCACTTTTTTTAACAAGACGGTGGCATGGATTTTGTTGCTCATTGCAAATAACACCAGGACACCCCAGAGAACCAGCAACAAAATAAAAACTAAAATTCTGCTACACCTGGAGACCTGTAGCCGTATCCCTGCTATCTTAACATGTACATTTTTTATGAAAACGATGGCATGGATTTTGTTGCTGGACGCAAATAACATCAGGACACCCCAGAGAGCCAGCAACAAAATAGAAACTGAAATTCTGCTACACCTGGAGACCTGTAGCCGTATTCATGCTATCTTAACATGCCCTTTTTCTATGAAAACGATGACATGGATTTTGTTGCTATTCACAAATAATATCAGAACACCCCAGAGAGCCAGCAACAAAATAGAAACTAAAAATCTGCTACACCTGGAAACCTGTAGTCGACTACAAGTGTTCATGCTAACTTAGCGTGCACTTTTTTTAACAAGACAGTAGCATGGATTTTTTTGCTCATTGTAAATAGCACCAGGACACCCCAGAGAGCCAGCAACAAAATAGAAACTAAAATTCTGCTACACCTGGAGACCTGTAGCCGTGTTCATGCTATCTTAACATGTACATTTTTTATGAAAACGATGACATAGATTTTGTTGCTGGTCGCAAATAACATCAGGACACCCCAGAGAGCCAGCATCAAAATAGAAACTGAAATTCTGCTACACCTGGAGACCTGTAGCCGTATTAATGCTATCTTAACAGGCCCTTTTTCTATGAAAACGATGACATGGATTTTGTTGCTATTCACAAATAATATCAGAACACCCCAGAGAGCCAGCAACAAAATGTAAACTAAAATTCTGCTACACCTGGAGACCTGTAGCTTACTACAAGTGTCCCTGCTACATTAACATGCACTTTTTTTAAAAAAGACAGTGGCATGGATTTAGTTGCTATTTACAAATAACATCAAGACACCCCAGAGAGTCAGCAACAAAATAGAAATTAAAAATCTGCTACACCTGGAGACCTGTAGCTTACTACAAGTGTCCCTGCTACCCTAAAATGCACTTTTTTTAAAAAGACAGTGGCATGGATTTTGTTGCTGGACGCAAATAACATCAGGACACCCCAGAGAGCCAGCAACAAAAAAAAACTAAAATTCTGCTACACCTGGAGACCTGTAGCCGTATCCCTGCTATCTTAACATGTACATTTTTTATGAAAACGATGGCATGGATTTTGTTGCTGGACGCAAATAACATCAGGACACCCCAGAGAGCCAGCAACAAAATAGAAACTAAAATTCTGCTACACCTGGAGACCTGTAGCCGTGTTCATGCTATCTTAACATGTACATTTTTTATGAAAACGATGGCATGGATTTTGTTGCTGGTCGCAAATAACATCAGGACACCCCAGAGAGCCAGCAACAAAATAGAAACTAAAATTCTGCTACACCTGGAGACCTGTAGCCGTGTTCATGCTATCTTAACATGTACATTTTTTATGAAAACGATGACATAGATTTTGTTGCTGGTCGCAAATAACATCAGGACACCCCAGAGAGCCAGCAACAAAAAAAACTAAAATTCTGCTACACCTGGAGACCTGTAGCCGTATCCCTGCTATCTTAACATGTACATTTTTTATGAAAACGATGGCATGGATTTTGTTGCTGGACGCAAATAACATCAGGACACCCCAGAGAGCCAGCAACAAAAAAAAACTAAAATTCTGCTACACCTGGAAACCTGTAGCCATATCCCTGCTATCTTAACATGTACATTTTTTATGAAAACGATGGCATGGATTTTGTTGCTGGACGCAAATAACATCAGGACACCCCAGAGAGCCAGCAACAAAATAGAAACTAAAATTCTGCTACACCTGGAGACCTGTAGCCGTGTTCATGCTATCTTAACATGTACATTTTTTATGAAAACGATGGCATGGATTTTGTTGCTGGACGCAAATAACATCAGGACACCCCAGAGAGCCAGCAACAAAATAGAAACTAAAATTCTGCTACACCTGGAGACCTGTAGCGGTGTTCATGCTATCTTAACATGTACATTTTTTTTGAAAACGATGACATAGATTTTGTTGCTGGTCGCAAATAACATCAGGACACCTCAGAGAGCCAGCATCAAAATAGAAACTGAAATTCTGCTACACCTGGAGACCTGTAGCCGTATTCATGCTATCTTAACATGCCCTTTTTCTATGAAAACGATGACATGGATTTTGTTGCTGGTCGCAAATAACATCAGGACACCCCAGAGAGCCAGCATCAAAATAGAAACTGAAATTCTGCTACACCTGGAGACCTGTAGCCGTATTCATGCTATCTTAACATGCCCTTTTTCTATGAAAACGATGACATGGATTTTGTTGCTATTCACAAATAATATCAGAACACCCCAGAGAGCCAGCAACAAAATAGAAACTAAAAATCTGCTACACCTGGAAACCTGTAGCCGACTACAAGTGTTCATGCTAACTTAGCGTGCACTTTTTTTAACAAGACAGTAGCATGGATTTTGTTGCTCATTGTAAATAGCACCAGGACACCCCAGAGAGCCAGCAACAAAAAAAAAAGAAAAAAGAATTTTAGTTTCTATTTTGTTGCTGGCTCTCTGGGGTGTCCTGATGTTATTTGCGTCCAGCAACAAAATCCATGCCATCGTTTTCATAAAAAATGTACATGTTAAGATAGCAGGGATACGGCTACAGGTCTCCAGGTGTAGCAGAATTTTAGTTTTTTTTTGTTGCTGGCTCTCTGGGGTGTCCTGATGTTATTTGCGTCCAGCAACAAAATCCATGCCACTGTCTTTTTAAAAAAAGTGCATTTTAAGGTAGCAGGGACACTTGTAGTAAGCTACAGGTCTCCAGGTGTAGCAGATTTTTAATTTCTATTTTGTTGCTGGCTCTCTGGGGTGTCCTGATGTTATTTGCGTCCAGCAACAAAATCCATGCCATCGTTTTCATAAAAATTTACATGTTAAGATAGCAGGGATACGGCTACAGGTCTCCAGGTGTAGCAGAATTTTAGTTTTTTTTTGTTGCTGGCTCTCTGGGGTGTCCTGGTGCTATTCACAATGAGCAAAAAAATCCATGCTACTGTCTTGTTAAAAAAAGTGCACGCTAAGTTAGCATGAACACTTGTAGTCGACTACAGGTTTCCAGGTGTAGCGGATTTTTAGTTTCTATTTTGTTGCTGGCTCTCTGGGGTGTCCTGGTGCTATTCACAATGAGCAAAAAAATCCATGCTACTGTCTTGTTAAAAAAAGTGCACGCTAAGTTAGCATGAACACTTGTAGTCGACTACAGGTTTCCAGGTGTAGCAGATTTTTAGTTTCTATTTTGTTGCTGGCTCTCTGGGGTGTTCTGATATTATTTGTGAATAGCAACAAAATCCATGTCATCGTTTTCATAGAAAAAGGGCATGTTAAGATAGCATGAATACGGCTACAGGTCTCCAGGTGTAGCAGAATTTCAGTTTCTATTTTGTTGCTGGCTCTCTGGGGTGTCCTGATGTTATTTGCGTCCAGCAACAAAATCCATGCCATCGTTTTCATAAAAAATGTACATGTTAAGATAGCAGGGATACGGCTACAGGTCTCCAGGTGTAGCAGAATTTTAGTTTTTTTTGTTGCTGGCTCTCTGGGGTGTCCTGATGTTATTTGCGTCCAGCAACAAAATCCATTCCACTATCTTTTAAAAAACAGTGCATTTTAAGGTAGCAGGGACACTTGTAGTAAGCTACAGGTCTCCAGGTGTAGCAGATTTTTAATTTCTATTTTGTTGCTGGCTCTCTGGGGTGTCCTGATGTTATTTGCGACCAGCAACAAAATCCATGCCATCGTTTTCATAAAAAATGTACATGTTAAGATAGCATGAACATGGCTACAGGTCTCCAGGTGTAGCAGAATTTTAGTTTCTGTTTTGTTGCTGGCTCTCTGGGGTGTCCTGGTGCTATTCACAATGAGCAAAAAAATCCATGCTACTGTCTTGTTAAAAAAAGTGCACGCTAAGTTAGCATGAACACTTGTAGTCGACTACAGGTTTCCAGGTGTAGCGGATTTTTAGTTTCTATTTTGTTGCTGGCTCTCTGGGGTGTCCTGGTGCTATTCACAATGAGCAAAAAAATCCATGCTACTGTCTTGTTAAAAAAAGTGCACGCTAAGTTAGCATGAACACTTGTAGTCGACTACAGGTTTCCAGGTGTAGCAGATTTTTAGTTTCTATTTTGTTGCTGGCTCTCTGGGGTGTTCTGATATTATTTGTGAATAGCAACAAAATCCATGTCATCGTTTTCATAGAAAAAGGGCATGTTAAGATAGCATGAATACGGCTACAGGTCTCCAGGTGTAGCAGAATTTCAGTTTCTATTTTGTTGCTGGCTCTCTGGGGTGTCCTGATGTTATTTGCGTCCAGCAACAAAATCCATGCCATCGTTTTCATAAAAAATGTACATGTTAAGATAGCAGGGATACGGCTACAGGTCTCCAGGTGTAGCAGAATTTTAGTTTTTATTTTGTTGCTGGTTCTCTGGGGTGTCCTGGTGTTATTTACAATGAGCAACAAAATCCATGCCACCGTCTTGTTAAAAAAACTGCATGTTAAGATAGCATGGATACGGCTACAGGTCTCCAGGTCTAGCCAATTCTAGGGTTTTTTTAAATTTTTTTACACTATTTGTCAGCAACAAATTAGCAACAAATACTGATGTATAATTGCATTTAATCCATGCCGGTCCCGCTGAGTTTACTGCTAGCTTAACGTTAAGATAGCAGTAACTCCTTTTTTTCGAAATCGGACAAAGCAACAAAATCGGGGTTTTAGCAACTAATTAGCAACAAATTAGCCACAAAATACCGTATATGTTTCGAACGATTCTGCTAACCTTTCACTGCTATCTTAACACACCTATTTAATTGGCTACTACAACTACTTTCCGGTTCTGGCGATTTTACTAAAAACTTTGTTAATGAGCCAAACATTTTTTTAGCTTCATTTTGCTTTTCCTCTCGCTTTCTTTTATATTGCGCTCCAGACAATCTTTTCGTTTTCCTTTCAGACATTCGTAGGCCTTTAAAAATGTAAATGAGCAGTGATATTAAATTTTAGGGTAGACTTTCAATTTTGGGGCCCGGAAAATTTTGGCGGGTCTTTTTGGAGGGAAAAGGCCTTTTAATATGAAATTCTTAAATAAATATTAAAAAATATTTAATAATATTAAAAAAAAATTAAAAAAAAATTAAATAATAATTAAAATAAATAATAAAATAGTGCAATTTAATATTAAATTACTTAAAATCTTCCTTAATTTATACTAAAAAATGAATATCTTTCTCATTTTGAATGCATTTATATAATAATTAAAAGTTGTTTGTTTGCATACGAGATTCTCTGTTTAAATCGCTCACAACCCGCCGATGGAAAATCAAGCATTTGAACTTGTGTAGCCGAAAGCAACTCTTTAAATTAAGCTTATGATTCCTTTTTATAATAGCAATGTTATTGTTATTAAATGGAAGAAATTTACCTGACATTGAACTAGAAAACAGTTATATGTGGTTGAATTTTCCTCTCCGTTTTCATTTTCAAAATAAATCTTGACATATTTATGTTTAAAAATATGTTTTACTTAAAAAGCTTATAAATGATTTTCTTATCGTGTCATCCTATGCGCATTAAAATATACATTAATTATAGATTTTAAGTAATTTAATATTAAATTGCGCTATTTTATTATTTATTTTAATTATTATTTAATTTTTTTTTTAATTTTTTTTAATATTATTAAATATTTTTTAATATTTATTTAAGAATTTCATATCAAAAGGCCTTTTCCCTCCAAAAAGACCCGCCAAATTTTCCCGGGCCCCAAAAGTGAAAGTCTACCCAAATTTTACATTTTTTGTGTATTACCTTTTTCAGTCTTTGTCGAGTAAATAAACTTTTTATTAAATTTCACCACACGAACACACAGCTAAAAGTTTTCAGGAATTAAGCAATTTATTTTTATTCGTTAAATTAAAGACTTTAATAATATCGGATCACACACAGGACACAAATAACGATTTATCCTCGCTAGTCTATAGACTAATACGACTAATAAGACGAATAAGACCGCTTACGCGACGCCGGTCAATTGAAAAAACTATTTCGGCTCGTCGCTCGTGCAATGTTCGAAAAAATTCGGATTCGCTGCATGACTAGGTCATGGACGAATTGTGGTTAATTCGTTCATGGACTAGGTATATAAATACTACAACGACCTAATCAGTTTTTATACATTTCTTATTTCTGAGAAACTCTTTTTAGATAGATTAGATTAGAGAAACTGTTTTTACTTCGTATCTTAATGAAAACAAACCGATTGTATTTTTGCCCAGTAAACAACTTGTAACGATTTGGCCGCCTCTTAATTTCGGCCGCCTGCGTGCGGTGCACGCAATGAACGCCCGTCAGGCACGGCCCTGATTATACTAATTAAATAATAAGGCAATGTCGGCTGGTGCAATATTGCATTAGCTTTAACCGAGATTCAGTTATTTGGGAATACGAGTAGCTTAGTGGCTGGCAGCCTTGTGGTGCAACCGTGTACATTGTCTGAAGGTGAGTTTCGCGATTGGTGACAAATGAAAGATTTAATTTGATAATTTTTAGAAACACTAGTTTGTTGTGCAAACATTCCTACAAGGTAATATATAATTCTCGTATCACGTCTTAGCGTCCGCTTGGAGTACAACCGAGACCTCCATAATGGCGGAAACGGAACAAATTTTATACAGATTATAAACAATGTAAATAAAGTGACGTTCGAAAACTTATGATTTGAAATCTAAATTATTTGTATGTTATTTATTTTTTATTTATTTATGTACCATAAAATATATGTTATACAAAATAAAGTAACAGAATGTCGACAAAGGATAACTTATCTCTTTAAGAGATTTCTTCCAGAAACCGTTCAGAAGTGAGAAAATAAGTTAATTTAGTGCGGTTTAGGTACAGTACAGCATTAAATGGAATTGACTTAATATTAAAATATATCAACTAAATATTATAATTAAAAATAAAAATAAATATATTTATACACACATACATACATACAAACATATATACCTACTTCATTCATACTTTTATACTATAATTTATATCTGATTTGAAAAATAGTGCTGTGTAATTCTAAATTTAAGTGTTGTGAATGAAGGATCATCTTTAAAAATATAATTACGCAGTGAATTCCACAATCTTGCTGCCATAACAGAAACAGATTTTTCATAGAATATTGTATTGTAGTGAGAAACCACTGATTTGGGCAAATTGACACAAGAACGCACTGGTCTGCATCTAGGGGGCATTAATGTAAAGCGCTCACTTAAATAAGAAGGTGTAGAAGTTTTTAAAATATATACGCAAAAATAAAGTTTATGTATCTAAATAGCAAGATAAAAAATCGGTTCACATTGTGACAACTCTTCAGCTCCCATAGTTAGTAGAAGTTTCAAATAGACACACACACGGTCAGAAAAGAATAGAAGTTTCCACTTATAATTAATCAATTCATATCAGGCATTGATAGAGCGGATCAAATAGTCTTCTATCATTCCACACCCACTGAAGACATTGATATGGTATAAAAAGTTTTTTTTTCATCTACTTGACCTTGCAGTCTGCAATAGTTTCTATATTTACAAAAAATATTGTTAAAATAATAATAAATCGTAAGTATTTACAGAAGATTTGATCAAAATACTTGTAAGGCTGCCTCCAAATTTGAAACCCGAAATGATAAATAGACAACAGATTTGACAATCGTCTCAAAGAAAGAGCTAACTTTTTACAATTATCCGCTAAAGGAAACATTGAAAATAACGGTCACTAGCCTTTTTTTAATATTTATATTAATATTTTAAGTAATAATAATTAAGTATTATGTACGATAACGAATATTTTTCTTGTTGGTCTTCGGATGATTTTGAAAGTGTTAAAAATAGTTTAAACGCTTCTCTTTCGGTTGAAGGTATAAGGTATAAAAAATCAAGTAAAACAAAACCCCTTAGTAAAAAAACACAAGAATAAATTTCGGACAATTTATTTTAGTACTGCAAAAAAATAACTTTTGCATAAACATCAAAAATACTGTATTCATGTGACTGTTACAAGTTGAGAGTACCTGACAGTATAATATCCAATTTAGCTGTATCAGGAAATACTTGGCATTTCAGATTGGGTCATGTTAATAGTAAATACCTGAATAAAATGACATGTGCTGTTGATGGAATGAATCTCGAAGGAAAAGTTGATCTTGATCATCATGTACAGTTTGCTGTGAGGGAAAACAGTGTCGACTTTTAGTTACTTCATTTAGTTCACATTGACATTTGTGGACCTATGGAGCATGAATCGCTTGTTGGTTTCATAAAACAGAAAGTTTAGATGTTTTGCAGAATTTAAAGCAAAAGTTGAGAAGAAAACTCATAAGAAAATAAAGATATTGAGATGTGATAAAGACTGAATATTGTAACAAAGAATTTAACTCATATCTTACGAAGGAAATTATCACACACCAAAGAAGTATATTCTCCTGAACAAAATGGCTTGGCAGAAAGGAATAATCGATCAATTGTGGGAAAATCCAGATACTTATATTTAATGTTAATTTAGGCATTTCATTTAGTCATTTTTATTATTATTTTATGCGTAATATTTTATGTGTTAGCTAATAAGTTCATTAAAATGTATTAAATAAGAAAATATAAGTTACCGGAAAATGAAAACAAAAACTTAGAATTAAATGTAAAGGTCAATACACACCAATAGACACAACCCCTATCCTACTTTAAAGAGTAATGTTTAATTTCTCAAACTTCGGAAAAATGTCCGAAGTGTCTCTCTCTGGAGGAAGTGTTATATATGGTTTCAGTATATAAAAGAGTCTACCCTATCATATTTCCCCTTACCCCCCGGTACCTCACACAGTGTTTTCTTTAAATAATCATATAATTCCATATAGATTTAGTCTTAATAGAGCTACGGTTATTGTAATACAGTATATTGTTCTCTGGCCGATTCCGTCCACGGCGGCCAAATATATATATCAAAAAGTGCAAAGCCTTATAAGAGATATTATCCTTTAATTATAAAAACTGCAATAGAAACCTATGAAACTGGAAATAAGTCTATAGTTCATATAACTAAGCAATTTAATATAAGTCGGTTTTGCACAGACATATAACAAGAAGAATGAAAACACAAGGGGGACAAAAAAGGCTTAGCGAAGAAGCAGAAAAATACATAATAAAATATATTAATATTTGTTCAGAGTGGGGGTACCCACTTGATTCTTATGACTTACGCATAGAAATAAAAAGATTCACTAATAACTTTCCAGGTGTGAATTATATTGAGTTTTTTAAACCGTCACTACCAAGAAATTTCACCAAGAATAATTAATCAGTGTTTGCCATAGCAATCACTTAATGAATAGCTATAGTATTGGGAACGGGGAAAAGCGCTTTTGCGGTTGAATCTAATTATTTTACGATGGTATCTACATTTTCATCAGATACAAAGAAATATTTAATCTTTGAATTTGTTGACAAGTGCGGTTGTATGCTGCCTCCGCAATGGGAATGTCTCGACCGTGAGTAACATAACTGTCCAGATTCCGTTTTGTAGCTTTATTGTTGTTTGGAGATATTGTACAGAAAGATGTTGTCTTCGGCTTGCCCTCATATTGGGCATAAACAACACGAGTGTGTAAGGAAATCTGTCGTTTTGATGCGCCAAAATGTGAAGCTTGAACTTTTTCCGCTAGTTTACATACATAATTTTTGGAAAAGTCGCAATGCAAGAGAATTTCCTGTTGTCATCTTTATAATTCCTATACATTCTGTATTGATGAGTAATGTTAAAATGATGTTTCTTAAACAAAAGCATTTCATCACCAAATGTTTGCAGCAGTATTTCCAGTGTCTGTGTTACTTCTTCTTTCACTCTTCTCTTAGTAATCTTCTTATCATATTCGTGTTTCTTTGTAACCCTTCTTTTCAATGTCACTACTTCCTTCAAGTTTCGTTGCAATAAATTACAAACAACACTTTTGTTAGAGCAGTCGTTACACTCACCATACATACATTTGGGATCATTGACTTTGCACGCAATAGTAGATACTAACTGAGCTAAATTATCACTTTCTATTACATTTAGCCTTTTCAGTTTTTCTGACATGAAATTTAGATTGGCGTGCTTTACACAGGCACAAGTATTTCTGTCGCTTAATTTTGTAGTAAGGATATAAAATGGTTTGTATCTCTCGAGTAAACATAGCATAAGATAATTTCCCTCCTTCACTTTTATATTTAGTATGTAAATTTTTCATGGCATCTAGTAAATATCGTACCTGTTCTCTAATAATGTAATGTTTTATATCCCTTTTTACCGGCCGCAGCGCGGCTATTGTCGTCTCTGTTTAAAAAATCGCTAAGATCTTTTAAGCGGCATATTTTTCTGTCTTTCAACTTTTTTCGGATCCTTATTCTTCCCTTTAACCCTATAACAGTGCTCAATTTTGTTTTCATTTTATATTTTGTCGTATGTCGTTAGTTATAATTTTTTTAAATATGTATCTTTCTTGATTGTTTGTTATTTGGGAGTACTGCTCACTCAATGAATCTTTAATCGACATATTTTCAAATAGTACCTTTTTACAATATTTTTCTCTGGACTGCTAATTTGTGGTTAATTTTCTTGAATGAAAGTTTCAGTTTTAGAATAAAGAGTTTGTCTATTCTCTTGATTTATATTTACGTTTACAGTATCTTTTTCTAAATACCTTTTTAAATATATTACTATTTCTTTTAATTGATTTACTTGCTTTTTGTACCTGTAGTTGCTCTTTTCAAATTTTTTATTATTGTTACTAACAGATTTACCGTAGTCTTTAATTTTGAATTTTCTTTAGCTAATTGGTAACGAAATTTACGATTTTCGTTTTCTTTTGTATTATTTTGTGACTCTTCAGAATCTTCTTTAGTATATCTCTCTTTTTTCTGTTTCCTCCATTTTTGTCGCTGCAGATTCCGTTTACTTTCATTAAGTTGTTTAACTTTTTTGTTTTTCAGGATTGCTCTCTCGTAACTTTTGAAGATACCTTCTCTGTCGTTCTGCCCCAGATAAAGGCATTATCTAAAAAAATAATGAAATCTAATAACGAATGTTGTTTTCAAACATATTTCTCAACTCGCGATCGCCATCTATAAAAATACCATATACGGAGAAAAAACGGCTTAATCATTTCCAAGATAACTGCAAACAAACATACACATATGTATTGCAAGTTCGGCTTCTGCTCGAAAGCGCTCAGACCAGAACCTAATATGGCTGAGCACCGGCAAGTATTGGAAACACCGGTATTGGAAATCAAATCGCTAAGACAATAAAACTAAGATGGCAGACATTTGGTTTTGTTATGTTGGTAGGTAGTAATAATGTTGCCGCACGTAAAAAAATTGGACGCGTTCTATATTGTTTGAAAGCTTCCGAATCTTAGTCATACAATAGAAGTAATACAAAGGAAGAAAATCGAAGACAAGTTTTCTTTTGAGAATTTTATGAAGAAATTAATATTCAAAACTAAAATAAAGCATTTTATCAACAAAAGCATATATTAACTAAGATATTTCATTTTAAATTTAAGGAAGTATTATAAGATATTTTATGTCTAAAAATTGGATTTATGTAGGTAGGTTCAAAAGTTATTTGATTTAGATTATAATACTGCAGGGGTAGGTCAATGAGGTTTTGTATGGCAAACAAAAGCTATTATTTTTTTAAATATTATTTTTCTACTATTTCATTAGTTCTAAAATATAATTACTAATTAGTATACTTGAAAAGAAAAAAACAGTAGAATTATGAATGAAATATAATTATCATAATAAAAAATATACATAAAAAATATAATAACATTTGTAAAGAGAAAATAGCACTAAGAACAAAAATGATATCTTATTGTTAAGATATTAATATTTTTAAAAATGACTATGTAGTCGATGTCAGCACACTGCAGTCTGAGATTACGTATTTGAAATATAGCTTAGACAAATTAACCAGTAAATACAATACTGCTCAGATAGAAATTGCTGATCACATATCTGCCATGGACGACCTTACTGGTGAAACTTAGTAATAATAACCTTGAGCGGTTTAACTCATTTGTTAAAGACCATACTTGTGAATGCCACCTTTCACCTTCAGGTACTTCAAGGCAGTCAAATACTAGCTTAATTAATAACTCCCTGACTCAGCCTGTAGGAACTCACACCGACCCCAAATATAAATATTAAAATGTATCTTCGCAATCTCTTTCTAAGAAAAAATATACTTATATTTCTAAAACATTAAAAATATTTAAAAAACCTGTTCATAATAATTTTCTACATCATTTCTCTATATAAAAAGTCGACATTGTACAATCATTTATATTAATTATAATTTAAATATGTATTAGTGTAATTTATAGAGTTATATTATATATATATATATATATATGTGTGTAGTATTTCTAATATTAGGTTGAATCATGATATCTATTGTATATAATATTTAATATTTACACCACTCACCCTGTATAGTCTTCCATATCCTCACCCAAAGTTTGTCTGTAAGAAATCGCTAATTAGCGATAAGACCGCCTTTTGTTCACACTTTTGGTTTTGTTCTATATTTTGTTAACTGTATTTACTTCATGATTGTGGTGTACAATAAAGTGTAAATAAATAAATAAAATTTATAGCGTTGAGTTAGGGATATGCGTGTATTATTAAATAACTTTTGTGGAGGCCAGTGAGTTATCAATCATCGCACGCCCGGAGCCACTTATAATCATATAGTAAATTCATATAATTGTTTAACTAAGGACAATAGCTTTTTCTGCCTGTAACTTGAATCTGTTGATTATATTAAATATTTAGGGGCAAAAATAGATAGTAATTTAAATTTTAAACAACATATACACACTTAGTAGAAGAACTCATAAATTAATATATATTTTTAAAGCCATTAGACACGTTTTGGATCCGAATATATTAAAACGAGTTTACTTAGCTTTATGTCAGTCTATTATAACGTACTGCATATCAACGTGCGGTGGTACTTCTAAAACGGTATTACAAAAGATCGAAATCGCTTAATATGCTAATCTCAAAGTAGCAACATTTAAAACTTTTCTGTACCCCACATCACAGCTCTAATAACTGACAGGTCCTTACGGTAAGACAACTGTTTATACTAGCGATCTTTCAAAAACAACATACACTGGCGTGCAAAAAAATCGGGCCACCCTTAATTTTAAGCGTAATTTTTTGTTGACAATTGTTTGGTGAAAAAAAATACCGCAAAGGTAATTAAGGAGATTAGATGCCTTTGTATCCTTCAAAAAGTCATAAAATTCCTGGAAATGCACGTGTGCGCTTAATTATAGTCAATTAGCAGTAATTAGTGAATATTTGCATAATATGGATTGAATCCACAAATACTGTTTTTTGTTATTTTAGAAGCTTAGTTGAGTTCCAATTATTAAACAAGACACTTCTACTTTGATCTGCGATTATTAGAAATACTGCAAGATGGATCTGACCGAGGCTGAATCATCTCGAATTGTGACTTTGCTTGAAACTGGACAAAGTCAACGTCAAGTGGCTCAAGCTTTTTCTGTGAGCCGTTCTACGGTCCAGAGAGTGTACAAAAGTTACATAGAGACTGGTGGCTTTGTACGACGACATGGTTCCGGCCGACATCATCAGAGCGTGATGATCGATTTATTGTGTCATCAGCTCTAAGAAATCGTCATCGCACAGGGGTCCACGTTCGAAATCTCCTGAGAGAAGTGAGAGGTGTTAATGTTAGCGAGTGGACAGTAAGGCGCCGACTTAGAGCCGCTTCCCTGACGCCACGCAAGTCCGCAACTGGCCCCAAACTCACCCCTGCACATCGAATTGCAAGATTACTTTTTGCCCGAGATCACGTGAATTGGAATTTGGAGCAGTGGAAGAAGGTTCTTATTACTGACGAAAGCAGAATGTGTTTGCATGATGCCGATGGCCGTAATTTTGTTTACCGGCGACCAGGTGAAAGATATGCACCATGCACTATGCGGGAAACAGTGTCATATGGAGGGGGCTCAGTTATGTTTTGGGCAGGATTCTGTTACGAAGCGAAAACCGAGCTTATATTCATAGAAAATGGATCAGCCGATAGGTATATAACGGAGGTTTTAGAAGATCATGTGATGTCTTTTACTGAGTTCATTGGAGAAGATTTTCTGCTTCTACAAGATAATTCTCGCCCAAACACTGCTACATCAGTAAGGCAGTATCTTCAAGAGGTCGGAGTGTCTACTATTGCCTGGCCAGCGTGAAGCCCTGACCTCAATCCGATAGAGCATGTATGGAACCATCTCAAAAGAAAAGTTAGAAGTCGCGTAGTAGTCCCGAGCAACATTCAAGAATTAAAAAGCGCTTTATTGGAAGAATGGGAGTCTATTACACAAGATCAAAAGCACTGTATACTATGTTGGCTTCCTATATAATAAATAAATAAAGATTATCTAAAAAAGTGTGTCAAATCTCTGAAAAACCGATTAAAAGCTGTAATTAAAAATAGAGGCGGTAATACGCATTATTAAAAATCATAAAACCAATCGAAATCTTTTAATTTTCCCATTAATTTGCCGCTTACATTTTTATACCAAACTTGCGAAAAATCATTAAATTTCATTTTCCTCTATTTTCGAGCAATAATTTTTATTTAAATTATTCAACGATTATTGATTTAGGTACCTAGGGTATACAGCTACTCATATATTATAATAAAATTAATAAAAAAATATCATATCTTAAGTTTGTCCATTTTCTCTAGGTGGCCCGATTTTTTTGCACGCCATTGCTGTAGTTTATTGCTACGAGTATATGACCCAACGAACTTAAATAATCGCAGAAAATTTTCTGTAGATACAACTAATTTTAAAACAACTTTTATAAGAAGATTCTTTGCATTTTTAAGATCACACTTATATAATAAACTAAACAAAACATTAGACATTTACTACCTTAATTAAATAAACTGTAAAAAAACTGTATTTGCTTACCTGCAAAAATTAACTTATGCTGAAACTGAAAATCTTCTTAGTATTCAGATTTATCATAATTTTTATTATGTAACTTGATCCTGCAATAATGCCTATGTAAAAATAATAATACCCAGGCACACACACGCGCACACACATTACACAGTCCTCTCCTTTAATTGCTCACACACATTACACTCATTACACAAATACTTCTTACAGTCATGCATTACACGTCTTAAGAGAGAGGAACGACATATTTAGAAATATTAATTATTATCTTTAGTTGATATTTTATTCTTTATTTTTTTGGTAATAGTTATGTAACCTAACCGTGGGGATATGGCGCTGACAGCTGATGCACAGGTCTCCTAGTTCGGCTGCAGATGCTATGTTTTAAATATTTGTGTGTACAAAATTAGATTTAGTAAGTGTTAAGCAAATATCTGGATGTATTACCTTTTGGAAATAAAGAACTTTTTATTATTATTAAATAACATCTTGAATGAGGCTCACTATTATTGACCTCCAATTAAGATTAAAGATGGAAGAGGGCGCTGACTCCTGACATACAGGTTTATTCTAGTTTTCAGAGGCTTCAACATTCTTATGTAAAAACTAAGAATTGTGTCAATAAAGATATATTCTATTGTATATTATATTAATTGGGAGAAGGGGTAGTGTAAACAAGAGTTCAATGGAAAAGGTTTTAAATAAATTGCAACAATTAAATATAAATAAGATCTTATTGTTTACCTTATTTAACTAAATCGCCTCAGGAAAATAGGTTAAGATATGATTATCATTAATAATTTAATGCACACTTTAACTACGTAAGTGTTTAAATTTGAATATTAAAAAATAAAATAAAATTGAAGCTATTGTGTGACACAGTGACATTTTTCTCTGGAAGAAGAGCGGTCAATTTACTCAGAACATCAGCTTTAACCGTGATAATAAAATTAGGATTAGTGCGGGACTGTATATTTACTATTACTATTGATTTTGAAGAAAGTTTAAATTCTTCATTTCCACCTATCCCTGATATGATACTCCTATTAGGTATTTTTCTTAACGCTAACATTTGGACTGCAGCTTCAGTAATAAATGACGCCTGCGATCCTTGATCTAATAAATACCTAAACAGTATAAAATTACCTTTCCTCGCCTTAATTTTTACCATAGCAGTTGCAAGTAAAACTTGGCTAAAAATATCCGAATGGCAAGAAATTACGTTATTGGTCTCGCTTTGTGAGGAGGTTGATAAAACTTCGCTTACTGACTTAACAGCTTTGATCTCCTCTGTTATATTTAATAATTGAAACTACTGAAAATTATAGCAACCCATTTTATTCCTTATAAGAGTGGAAGCCATAGATTACAAAACTACTTGACAGTGACACATATAAATAATTATTGTATAAAACACCTCCCCTCTAAAATGAAAGTAGAGAGTTAAATACTAAATAACTATTTACTTACAAAAATTTTAAATTTACAAATCTAACCTTTGTATGGGTTTGATTGTACGCCCACTCCTAGTTTTATAAGGCAGCACTTTGGTTTGTGGCAACACTTTAGGCTCCTCATTATATTCAAATGGCAAAAAATCCCTTTTTAATAAATTACAATCAGTAAAAGTCTTTCTCAAGTGATGGCTATTTCTTCTAAGTGGTTTTGAGTTACAATCAGTCCTAATCCAATATGATCTAGGTTCTTTACTTTTCTTAACTACAAATCCTTTTTTCCAATTTTTATCTTTATCAGTTCTGTATACAATTTTATCACCAGGTTTATACACTACTTCTTTACTTTTAGAATGCTTATCATGTTGAAGCTTAGTAGTTTTTAGCTTTAAAGTTAACAATTTATGTATATTTGTAACAATTTTTGGTTCTAAATATGATGAAGTTACAGGAATACCTACCTGATCTTAGATTTCTACTATTTAAAATCTGTGAAGCAGAGACAGATAAACCAGACAAAACACTATTATTATAACTCGTAAGAAAGTCACGGTAATCCTTACCATCCTCAAAAGATTTTTTCACCAAATTTTTACTTATATTAACAGCTTTCTCAGCTAAGCCATTGCTTCTGGGATAATAAGGACTACTGATAACAATATCCATGTCCGTTTTTTATAATATTCACGACACTCTTGAGAGTTAAATGGATTGTTATCTGCAATAATTATACAGGGGTAACCCAGTCGACTGAATATATCTTGACATGCATCTATAACAGATTTTGAAGTTTTATCTTTTATAGGCCTTACCTCTATCCAGTGTGATAGGTAATCAATGACTACTAGATAAGCCTGGCCTGCATATTCCATGATATCCATACCTACCTTATAATATCTATACTTAGGTATATCATGTGGTACTAATGGCTCATGCACATTAGCAGGACTGAATTTTTCACAAGTCCGACACTTAGATATAAAATCCTGAATATCAGAGGATAAACTTGGCCAATAAAATAATTGTCGGGCTTTAGTAATGCACTTGATGATCCCCAAATAGCCTTCATGTACCAATTTGATAACATATGAACGCAATGTATTTGGAACTACTATTCTGTTTCCAAAAACAAAAATCCATCTTGAATAAATAACTGATTTTTTAGTTTAGCAAAATGTTTCAATGTCTTATTTAATTTCTTAGGCCACCCATGATAGAAATAATAACATACTTTTGACAGAACCGGATCTGAATTTGTTTCACTACGGAAAATAGCCTTTCTAGAATCCGACATAGGTAAATGTTTAGAAATGGTATGTACCATCTGCAACATTTCCTTGTCAACCTCAGTTACATTCAAACTATTTCTGGATAACATATCCGCAAAATGTACATATTTACCAGGCACATATTTAAGTTATAAATTAACTGTTTCAATCTTAACCTTTTCAGTCTAGGTGATCCAATCTTACTTATTTGTTTACTCATAATAGATACAATGGGTTTATGATCAGTTTGTACATCAACATCTGAACCATAGATATATTAATGAAATTTTTGAGTACCAAAATAAATTGCAAGCAATTTATTTTGGTACTCTTTCTCAGTTTGACCATAATTCAACTCAAAATTGTTCATAGATCTTGATACACAAGCTACTAATCCTAAATTACCAGAATCATCTGGCTGGAACAAGCAACAACCTAACGCTTTACTTGATGCATTACACTGCAATATAATTTTCTTTTTAGTATCAAATGGATAAAGTGCTGGAGCACAACTAATTTTCTCTTTTATTTTAGCAAATACTTCATCATGTAAAGGTAACCACAAAAACTCTACATCTTTTTTAATAATTTACACAGAGGGGACATTAACTCTGCCATTTCTGGAACATAACGTCTAACATAGTTTAATGATCCAATAATTTTCAATAATTCATCCCTATTAGTTGGTGTTTTTAACTTTAACAATGACTCAACTCTAGATTTATCAATTGACATACCATGTTCATTAAAAATTTGACCCACATATTTCACTTCGCGCTGTCTATACTGAAACTTTTTCTCATTAAACACAATTCCTATCTCCTTAGCTTTATTCATCACACTTAGTAAAGCTTTATCATGTTCTTGTATTGAATTTCCCATAATTAATATATCATCAGCCCACACAACTACATTTTTGAATTTGTTAAAATAGGTTTCAAGTACATCTTGAAACAATTCGGGTGCATTCATTAACCCGTAGGGCAACACTAAATATCTATAGACACCAAAAGGAGTAGAAAAACAACATTTCCATGATGAATTTTCATCCAAACTTAAGTGATGAAATATTTCTTACCATTCAACTTCAAAGCAAGCTCTTCTAATATTGGCAAAGACTTAGGTTTTTTTATAATATATTTATTTAGATCAGATGGATCTAAGCAAAGTCTAATCTTTTTGTTAAGCTTCTCTACCAACACAATACGGTTAATACAAGCATTTTCATTTAGGTTATCAACCTTTACAATTGACTTCCTACTTTCAAGTCTATTCAGTTCACACTTTAACGCATCTAAAAGACAATTAGGTATTCTTGAAGGTGGATGACAAATTTGTTCAGCAAAAGGCTTAGTGGTTATACTAAAAGTACCAGGTAACTTACCAATACCCTGAAATACATTTTTGTGCTCAGATACAAACTTATCTTTCAATGAGACCGGACTTCTCTCAGCACTATGTACTCTCTTGATTAAATTTAGAGAAATACATCCAGGTAAACCTAGGAGCATAGAATGACAATCAACAATAACAAAATTTTCAAAACACTTTTCATTTTTATACTTACACATTAAATTTACCATGCCCACAGGTGACACCTTACTGCCCTCAAAAGATACTAACTGTATATTTGTTTTTATAGGTTTTAAACTTAACTTTTCATTAATCTGTTGAAAAATACTTAACGGCATAATGCTAATGTCCGCGCCAGTGTCTAATTTGCACTTAATTGGTAAATTCTCAATCAGTATAGTTTCTACCCACTCCGACTTGGACTTAGACTGGGACAGTACCATATTACAATACAAATTATCATCACCACTTTCAGAATTACTCTCACTTTGACACCTAACTAACTTAACATTTTTCTTTACTCTACAGCTGATAGCAAAATGATTTTTTAATCCACACTTCTTGCACACTTTCCCAAAAGCTAGACATTCCCTTGGACCATGGAGATTCTGGCATCGGCGACACTTAAATTTACCTGTAGACTTAGGTTTCTTTTTATATTTATTTGCATCAACCTCACATGTTGGGTTCATTTCTTTGACCTGTAGTTTACTCTGCTCTGATGTTCTACAGAAATTTGCAGCTTTCTCCAATGTCATGCCATCCAAGCGCAGTAGTTGTTCCTGAACGCGCTTGTCATAGACACCTTGTACTATTTTGTCTCGCAATAATTGATCCTCAATTGGCTCTGACTTGTCACTAAAGTTACAATTTAATAACAATTGTTTTAGGTCTGTGAGGAAGTGGTCAAAACTTTCACCTTCTTTTTGCTTTCTATCATTGAATTTGAACCTTTCAAACACTTGGTTTACTCTGGGGCTTACATATTTATCTATGGCGTTTATAACCGCTTCATACACACCTGCCTTGTCTGTTGGTATCCGCAAGGTTAACAAAACTCGTGCAGATTCCATACCCAGCATATTCCGCAACAAAGCAAGGCGAATTTTATCACTTGCCCCATCTTGCCTAGTTGAAACTAGATAACCCTCGAAACATGTCCGCCATACTTGCCACTCTGCGGCGGCACCACTCGCTCGCAGATCAAAGTTGGGTAACAACTTAACTTTATTCTCCATAATTATACGAAACTCGAAATCACATATATTTATGAACTTACAAAATTACTGTTGTCGACTTTTCGACGGCTGCGCCATGTTATATTTAATAATTGAAACTACTGAAAATTATAGCAACCCATTTTATTCCTTATAAGAGTGGAAGCCATAGATTACAAAACTACTTGACAGTGACACAGATAAATAATTATTGTATAAAACATCCTCATCTGATTAAGAAGATTCAGTAGTATGCAGAAGAGAATGGTGTTTTCTCTTACATATACGACATCTGGTAGACTGTCGACACGAATATAGCGAGTGATTCAATCCGAGACAATTAAAACATAACCTTTTAAGTTGGACAAAATTACGACGTGAGTGAACATCCTCATTAGCAAACTATTTACAATTATATATATCGGCGTGACGCCGTTAATTAATCATAATTAGAATAAATTCATAATTTAAAATTATAATAAATAATAAAAAAATCAATTTCTAAAGTAACTTTTCATATTTAAATAAGTTTTAGCGTTTTCAATTGTTGTTAAATAACTATTGTTTTTGATTTCCTGTTATTTTATGGTAAATTAAATTATCAATAATATTTATCGGCGTGACGCCGTTAATTAATCTTATTTAGAATAAATTCATAATTTAAAATTATAATAAATAATAATAAATTCAATTTCTAAAGTAACTTTTCATATTTAAATAAGTTGTAGCGTTTTCAATTGTTGTTATTGTTTTTGATTTCCTGTTATTTTATGGTAAATTAAATTATCAATAATATTATAAGCTCATAAATGTTAAAATTAAAATAATAAATTATTAAGTTCGTATTTCCTCTTATTTTATGGTATATTAATTTATCAATAGTTTTACAATTGTAAAGTTTGGACATAGTACTTCCGAAAAAAGAGGGCGCTATGTTTAAGCTAATATCGCGGGAAAGCGGCCGACCAAGAGGAGGGTGGACGATGGGTCGCACTTCACTTTTGCTCGGGCGTTTACCTGGTATAGAGGACTGGCTGTTTTTACTTAAGCTAGCAGATAAGTATTTAGGATAGGTTTAAATAATTATAGTGTTAATTTGGTTATTATTAATTGGTTTGTTAGTTTAAAGTGATTAGTAAAAATTATAATAGTAAGTAAAACGACTTATCATTTTGATCTCTAGTTGATTTTAATTATCTTTAAATTTATTTAAATTAAAAATGAACGAAAACAACAAGGTAAGTGACGTCAGCAATGCTGACGTCGTTTTTAATGACAATATTTCTGTTCGTCCTTTGTCATATAATTTATGGTCTCCAGAACATTAACCACAAGTGATTGCATTAGAGACAAAAAGTGCCTTTATATCATTATTACGAGTGTATTGCTTATTCATTTTTGGATCTATAAACTCTAATGCCCTATATCTATGTTCCAAAAACATCATTAAATTGGCTTAGTTTAGGTAATTCTTGTGAAACATCTCCTATGTAGAGTTCCCATTCTTTTCTGGACTGTGGATCGAGTTTTTGGCTAATCATATAAATAATAATAACATCCCAACTACTGATATCTATATCTAAGTTTCTCAATACATTTAAACATTCGTTAGTGGTGTCTAATAATTCCTTAATAGCATTAGAAGTCTCTACTGTAATGTTCTTTTGATTAATAGGCCTTCTCAAAATACAATTTGCCAGATACCTTTTGTTATTATATCTATGTTCTAGCTGTGTCCAACAAGTACAATAATTATCGGATGTAATAGGCACATAACGTAATAATTTTTCAGCTTAGCCTGTGAGATGGCCCTTTAAATATTGTAATCTTTGAACATCATCTAAATCATTTATTATGAGTAAGAGACAAAAATAAGTCACGAAAACTAATCCACTCACTATAGTTACCGGAAAATATAGGTAATGATATTTTTGGTAATTTAACATTGCATATATTTTGTTCGTCTTTTTTAGCTAATTTCAATGTACACTCTACGAACTAAACTCTTTAAAACATCCTTTAATTCAGACTTATAATCAAAATATAATTCCTCTGTAACTTCAAACACATCACTCTTATAATAATCCGTATTATCCAAGTCATAATTTGCAATAAGTTTATTATTATTTTCTACAAATACGGACCACTGTGATTCCAAAGCCTCGAGTCGCGTTTCAATATAAGTAGGAGTTAAACGTTCCTTCGGTGATTTTTTGAAATTTATTTTTGCTATTTTTATAGTTTTATTACAATTATATTGCACCTTTATCAATGATTTCATTTTTAAATTTTATTTTTTAATTAAAAAAATTTAAAGTCCAAAAGAGTTTTAAATTTTTACAAGTGTTTGGTATCACCTTTGCACTGCACTATAATCGAGCATGGGTTCCCCGTATTGTCACTTTTCTTAAATTTATTCTAAGTCCAACTTTTAACTTTAACTTATTTTCGCAAATTCTATAATAATAATAATAATAATTCTTTATTTGCTCAGAATATGGTATTTACAATGTTCTTATGGTTTACAGTTAAGTTCATACATATTCTACTCATAAAGAGTGTGCAAATATTTATATAAATTGAACTTAATTATTTAAAAATTATTTCTATGTTATGTCAAAATCAAAAGTTAATGTCAAGTTTATATTATATATATATAGAGAATAATAATAATAATAATAATAATAATTTATAACTATGTCATATCATTTCAAACTCCACAAATAAGATAGTCATTAACATTATAAAATAATTTTTCTAATAATAAATCAAACAATTTCTTTTTAAATAATTTAAATGGTAATTTCTTGAGATCATCTGGTACTTTGTTATATATTACAATTGCCATACAATATACATTTTTGGAAAATACTATTAACTTTTGATATGGTATATAAAGTTTATTAAAGTACCTTGTGGATCTTGGTATAATTTCTTGATTTTTTTTGAAGGATGGATATTTCTTTACAAATAAACATATTTCGAATATGTATAAGCAAGGCAGAGGAAGAATTTTTAGTAATTTGAAAAGAGGCTTGCAACTGTCCAAATAGTGAGCACCACACAACGATCTTACGCTTTTTTTTGTATTTTGAATGCTTTGTTTGCATCTACAGAATTGCCCCAAAAAATCAAACCATATCTAAGGTTTGATGAGACATACCCATGATATGCCAATAAACCTGCTTCTAAAGTTCCTATTCTGTGTAATCTCTTTAGAACGAAAATAAATTTATCTAGTTTATCACATAAGTTATTGATGTGTTCTTTCCAGTTGCATTGTTTGTCTATTGTAATACCTAAGAATACCGTCGAGTCGACTATTTCAATTTTATTTTCGTTGTTATTAATGTCAATTTTTTTAATATTACTATTTCTAGTTTCAAACTGAATTGCTTTCGTCTTTTTCAAATTAATTTTTAAATTATTTTGTATTAGCCAGTCAAAGGTTTTTTTTAAAGATGAATTAGTTTCATTCTTAGTCTCATCTAAATTCTTGCAACAGACAGTAATTGTAGTGTCGTCAGCAAACAAAATACATTTATGCTTGATGACGTCAGGCATATCATTTATGTATATGAGAAATAATAAAGGCCCTAAGATACTTCCTTGGGGTACTCCAAATGAATTGTGACGATAGGTAGATTGGAATGTTTTTTTAAAATCATCACAAGTTTTTATTATTTCTACACATTGAGTACGATTACTAAGATAGCTTTTTATCCATTCAAATGCCTGTCCTCTTATACCATATTTATACAATTTTTCTAGCAATACTGAATGAGATACGAAGTCGAATGCCTTTATCATGTCTAGAAAAAGCGATAAAGGATAAATGTTTTTATTTAGACATTCGGTTACATTTTTAATAAGCGTGAAACAGGCTAGTGTGGTAGAGCTCCCTTTTTTAAAACCAAATTGTGATTCTTTTAATATATGGTATTTACACAAGAAATCATAAATTTTATTATGCATTACTTTTTCGAAAATTTTTGAGACGACTGGTATTGGTGTAATGGGTCTATAATTCTCAGGGTTCTTTACATCACCTTTTTTGAAGATAGGTTTCACAATTGATTTTTTTTTAAAGTGATGGAAACTTGCCTTCCAAAAAGGAAGTATTAATTAGGTGAGCAAGAGGATTAGCCAAGGTCAGAGCACATTGTTTGATAAGTTTTGTATTAAGCATGTCATATCCTGTGGAGTTAGTATTTCTTAATGATGTAATTACTTTTAGAATGTCAAATTTATTTATTGGTGTCAAGAAAATGCTATTACTATTGGATGGTATTTTATTTTTATATGTCACTTTATTTGTGTTAGTATTTGTCAAATTTATAAAATAATTATTTAGATATTCACTAATCAAATTGGGGTCATTAATATAATTTTTATCTACACATATCTCTTCAATTTCGTTTTGTTTTCGTGTGTTTTCGAATGTATTTTTAATAATGTTCCATGATGCTATACATTTATTGTCAGAATTTGTTATATATATTAGTAGTGCCGAGTTATTGCGCCATTAATACACACTTTTTTAAAATGTTACTGTATTTATTGTACTTTATTTTATTATAATTTTTGTTACGTGGGTTCAATCGATATGTTATATACATTTTCCGCTTTATTATACAGCTTCTCCTTATCCCTCTTGTAAGCCATTTATTCTTTAGTGGTTTCCGAGTTACTTTATATCTTATTAAGGGAAAACATAAGTTAAAGAATAGAATCAGCAATTCATGGAACTCAGTAAAAGCAAGTTCAGTATCTGATTCTTATAATATATTGTAGAATGATAGAGCTGATATACTATTTCTAAATTTTCTCATATTATCGCTACTGAAGTCTCTCCTATATTCAAACCAATACGTAGGCAATGGTTTATACTTTGGGTTAATATCTACCCTAACTGTCAGACTCTGGGCGGTTTCATGGTCAGATAAAGCCAAAGGATGTATATCCGCATTTGCGTCATGAAAGTTGCTGATGATGAGATCTAAGCAACTGTTATTTCGTGTTGGTTTAAGAATATGATTTTTTAGATTATAATTTTTTAAAATTGCCGATAGATCATTAGATTCATTAGTTGTTTTTAATATGTCTATGTTTATGTCCCCACACACAACTATTTTTTTTTGTATTTACGTGAGATCACGTGCAGTAAATTTTCAAGATGTTCTAAAAAGTATGACACGTTAGAAGATGGAGTTCTATATACAGAGATAATAATGATATTAAGACTTAAGATTTCTATCCCACAACATTCAAAAATAAAGGGCTTGCAGCGCTTTTGAAGCTTGCAGAGCTTTTGATGAGGTTAATTTTTAAGAGTCTATTACCACTGATTTTAATATAAAATAAAAGTTAAATTTAACTACTTTATCCCCTTTTGATTTCTTTTCAGTCCTCAACTGAGGTCCAGATTCAAATATCACTTTTATGGCAAATTCTATTGCCACAGAAGCCTTTTCTGATATTAGGTCGTTGTAATCTTTGCAATGAGTTGCAAAATTTGTTTCAAGGACTGAGAAATTAAATTCAGCCGACCCATATTCACGCTTGACATCATCAGGAGTTATCTCAGTACATTGATATGTCTTGAAAATTGTAGCTGTTGCAAGTTGCAATGGTGCAATTCCTTCTTTTACTAAGATACTATCTATCTCACTCTGTGGAATCTGAGCGGGTGCTACTTGACTCTGTGCCATAGTTATATTTTATTTTTAGCTCTCGTAAAGCTAGTTTCAAGCTAGATAAAATTATATCAGAGTCTGTATAATGATGCACGGCCAATTCAGTTGTTAAAGATATTATACCTTCTTTATCAAAGATACCTTCTTTGAAGAACTTCTTATCGCTTCTAGTAATCCCACCAATGAACTATATTACTATTACGTCCGAAACCTTATATAATTAAATAGTTCTAATAAATTCATTGTTGTTAATGAGGATTTTAATATAAACTTATTAGATAATTCTACTATAAGTCTCAGATTTAAATCCATGCCTCTATCATATAACCTGAATAATTTATTTCTTAAACCAACTAGAACCACTGCTACCAGTGCTACATGTATTGACAATATATTCACAAATTGTAAACCAACCTCTAAATCTATTATAAACATATTGATCTCAGACCATTGTGGTCAGTTAGCTTCATTTTCTTATACTTTAAATACCAATAAAAAAATGTTAAAAAGGCTTTTGTCCCTATAAGCACTACACGTATGGAGAAGTTCAAAGATAATATTGCAGCAAAACTTCCTTATTTATCCTACAGCCATGACCCCAACTTCTTATATAATTCTTTATTTAAATTAATATAAACAGAATTTTCTACAATATTTACTTCTAAAACAGTCAATTCAGGGGGTCTCTTTTCATTTAGTGAATGGACAACTCCTGGCATCTTCAACAGCAGGCAAAAACTATATGAATGTCTAATTACTAAAAGGGCTCTTGTCACTTTATTATCAGAATTTTTTTTCGTCTCTATCGCTTGGGAACGTCTATTTACATAGTTTGTATTAATACGGCACTTGTCCGAGCTCGAATCATATAATTACATGGTTGTGAATATACGTTTAAATATTAAAAAGCCACTTGTCCAAGGACATGTACCGTATATTATTATCAACTGCCAATGTCACGTCGCCCGTCGTTTTATTCGCTCATTAAATTAATAAATCGTAAAAATGAGTGAAAGAAAAAGGAAAAAAGGTGTCCGTCACGAAGAAGACAACATAAACTTATAAACGAAACAAGATAAAGAATTCCGAGGGTCTCTGACGATAGTCATTGGAATTAAAAAGGACGATATGTTCCTGCAAAAAACCATACAGAATTCATGAATTCTGCTGAGGTGTGTCAAAAGATACATGACCACATCACATCATTTCCCACTAAGGAATCCCACTATTTATCAGAGACATATTTCTATTTATCAGCTGACCTATCAGTTAGAGAAATACACCGACTCTTCGCACAGAAATATCCTAAGCTGGATATTAAGTATCAGTTCTACTGGCAGTACTTTAAAACTAATTTTAATTTGTCTTTTGGTCGACCTTTAGTCGATGCATGCACAAAATGTGAGACACTAAAAACCAAATTTTTAAATGACAATGTGAAAAGTACTTATGCTGAGGAACTTCTGGTGCATCTAACCCGGAATAAGAAGTTTTATAAAAAAATCCAGTAGTGCACCCAGTTGTCACAACAAAATGAGAAAATTCTATCAATTTGTTTTGATTATATGGCTGTCATAGATTAACCTAGAGTTCAAGATGTTTATGTTTCGCCGTGGCAAATACTCATAATCATGCTCGAAATTGATCCTATATTTAATTTTTCCTTCTGGCAAGTATTGTAAGGCGCAAATATCGGTAACCACAAGATCAACTTTCTTGTTTCCAGGTCTAATGCTGGTATATTTTCCGCCATCATATTTTAGAAAGTCGTCATAATTTAAGAAAATAACTTTGTATAGTTTTTTTTTCTGGCGCTTTTTATGATATTTAGGTAGCCGACAAGGATAAATATTTCCTTATGTGGCGGTAATTTTCTTTCTATGGTACTGTGGATCAAGTCCACCTCCATTTGGGTGTGGCCGACTTCAGGTTTTTTTTGCTCAATAATAATGTTTTTTTCAATTACCAATTCTAGCAGCGCATTTGCCAATTTCACAGACCAGTTTTGATAGCAACATCCGTCACTCCACAAGATGATTTTGGAGGCATTTGACTTCTCTTGCTCAGATTTTAAATGTTTGGTAAAATGGATGCAAATATATTACTGTCTAGAACACCGTTACCCTCATGCCACAGATAGCAGAACATTTCCTTTGTCTTCAAATTGTAATGCGTATAATTATGAACTTTTAGCTTTGTTTTATAATAGGTGGCTGATGCTTGCATTGTAGGACACAAGAGCACCGCTTGCACATCCATAGTGTACACGAAAGTGTTAGCCTCAGATGTTCTTTATCATTATGTATCTCTTCCCTAGACCTTTCTTTCCTTTGTTAATGGCTGGCATAGTCATCTGCAGTTACATTTGCATAGTTAGTTGATTGCATTACTTGCAGTATTACGTCACATATCATTTTAAATGTATATTTGTTATTGAGTTTACTATAGTGGTCACATATCAAAGATTTACGCAAAAATTTTTGACATAATTTGCATATGAAATAAACGTCATTACTTGGATATACTAAGCCCCCGTTATCTTTGAAAGATGTCAATGAATCTTTTTTTGGTGCCTTGTAATGCTGTTGTTAAGCAATCTTCGCAAAAAAATTGTTTTTGTAGCTTTTGACCACAAACCCCGATATGTAATAAATTATTTCTTGAACATATTCTGTCAGTTGGCTTGGGTCATTCATGTAACAATGATCATCATTATTTAAGTACTTTTGTTGAGTCGTCTCTTGTAATTCTTCTAACATTCTATGTTTTGCTAGAGAATTATTTATATTTTCAACATATTCTGATTTTTTGGTAAAATTTAGAATATGCATAATGTATATCTTCTAAAGGAATACAATTTCCTTCCGCAACTTTTGACTCGGCGTGAACTAGCCATTTTTTATACGCTGTCCTGAATTGCTTTGCGGAAGGGTTGTTGTAGAAGCCACCCATTGATCTAATTGCACCAAAAAAGAGCTCGAGATGATCCTGGGACAATTTATATGTACATTACCTTATTATGGGGTGATCATGGTCGAGCAAATAATTGCAAAGATCTTTTATCGACTTTAAGCAAATGATTAGGCCTATGATGCCAATTTTTCTTTGCGAGTTTACAACCATAGTACCATCAGCTAATTTTAATTTTTTGAAGTATTCGGTTCCATTTTAGTTTGTTTATACAAACTAAAAACAAAATTGCTTACTTACTCTGAACCAATAACTATAGAAATTGACAAACAACCTCTTGAATATGTAACAGAATACAATTATTTAGGACAGATAATTTTTTACAATGATCAGACAACTAAGGAAATAAACAAAATAATAGCGAATGGATGGAAGAAGTACTGGTCACTCAAAGAAGTCCTAAAACCCAAAGTCATGAAGCATGCAAATAAGAAGAAAAGTTTCTGACACATGTATTCTTCCCGTCATCACTTACGGTTGTGAAACTTGGGCTCTCAACCAATATCACAGAGAAAAGCTGGAACGTTGTCAGAGAGCCATGGAGAGAAGTCTGACAGGAATAAAGAAACAAGACAGGGTAAGAAGTAGCACAATAAGAGAAAAACTAAACTGATATAATCACAAAAATAGACCAACAAAAATGGAGATGGACCGGCCACATAATGCGAGATCCTCTAGAGAAGTGTAGCAAAACTGTTTCTGATTGGTATCCCAGGGACGGAAAACGCAAACGAGGACACCCACTAGCCAGATGGGAGGATGATATAAAACTGACAGCTGGACACCATTGGAGGAGGGTGGCGCGTGACCGAACTCAACGGAAAATGTTAGAGGAGGCCTATGCCAAGAGGCACACCGAACTAGGAGACATCCTGTTATAAACAAAACATATCTTTTTAAAAGCCACACACACATACAGTTCGGAATAAAAGGCTTATTATTATTATTATTTCTATATCTTTTTCTCGAAATATATAATTTCGGTGTAATGAATCTCACGGGCTTACGCCAAGTGAGAATCATCATTAGTTATAGTTTGATGATTAGGGGAATCGTCTTGCAGAAACTTTCGGACTATGCGAAATGTGTTTTTGAATGTGACAATGAAATCAAAAAAAGACATCGGCAAAACTGCGGAGTTGCCACTGTGACCGAGCTTGTCAATACATGCCTCGTGGTTGCCCTTCCCCTCTCCCGCAATGAGCCCGCGACCGAGGCTTGAGCATGACGTGTGACAGCGTCTTGTTTGTTTCTTGTCAAAAAAACGTTGTATTTTTACGTAAATATCTCGATTTTAGTATATTTTGTTATTAATGGTAGGAACAAAAGCTGTATGGTGTCAAAATGGTTGTAGTTTTATGAGCATATTGCGTTGTGACAATTCAGTGTATAAACTATTTTTTTTATTTCTTGAATAGAGTGTGTATTGAACAGTAAACAACGTCTACATAGTTTGTGTACCTTACGAGCCTGGTTCACTGTTCCTTAATAGTGCCATGTTGAAAATCAATCATATAATTGTTTATTCTAGAATGCTAAGACCAAAAAATAAGGAACGGAAAATAGAAAAACACATAAAAGAGGACATGATGTCAGCTTTACAAATGGTACAAAATGGCAACTCCATTAGGACGGCGGCAAAACCTGTAAATTTCCGTACCCTACATTGCGCCGTTACGTGAAAAACAAAAGTGAACATGGTGATAATATATCACTTGTACTCGTACCTAAGTACGATATTAATAAAGTGCTTACTGAAGAACATAAACAAATATTTCTACGGTTTAACCATCAAAGTGGTAATTATGCATACCAATGCATCGTACCACAACAAGCAACTCGATGCTGCACCAACTTCTACTACAAATAAAGCAGGCATGCAAACCTGGCTACGTGAAAACGGAATTGAATTTAAAGAATCAATGCTCAAGCCGGAGTTGTACTATTTAATCAAAAAACATAAAGAGAAATATAAGAAATTTAATATAGATGCCATATTAAATGCAGCAGGTCATTGTGTACTACGTTTGCCTCCATATCATCCGGATCTAAATCCAATAGAAATGACCTGGTCCCAAATAAATGCAATATACAAATATTGCTCCTTTAATAGTATAGGATTTAAAATAATGAACACAAGTGGTGAAAAGGAATCGTTTACTATAATATATGTAATAGACTGGCTTAGGTTTAATCTTTCGTCAAATTCAGTAATATTTAGGCAGCGGAAGGTTTCTAGGGAGGACTCTATAAAATCAGTTATTTTATTTTCCCGTGGGAAACAAAGATTTTCTTGAAGTAAGAGGTATCCTAAATGATGACTCGAGTAATAAATTATCATTTCACCAAATTTCGTTGAAATCGGGTCATTACTTTTCGCGTGAAACGCGCACACAAAAACAGACCAACGGACATACAGGCAATTACACAAAGAGACAAAAATTTTAATAACTATTATTTTGGGGTCTATATTGTGTACAAAATACGTTACAAACAAACAAAAACAAATCTATCCCACAGGAACCGTACATTTTTCCGGGATAAAAAGTAATCTATTTGTTATTCTGATGTATGAACTTATATTATTGCAAAGTTTCATGAAATTCCAATTAGTAGTTTTTGTGTACTAAGCTGTATAAGTTACTATAGTTTTTTACCTATTCCACGGGAACTCTTTAATTTTCCGGGATAAAAAGTATCGTAAGTGCTTGGTTTATAGAGTTTAATATCGTTGGCAGATCTTAGTTTGACTTTTTTGTATATCTTGTTTTTTCGTAAATGTTATTTTTGAATGTATATCTTTATTTAATATTTTACGTACTAATAGGCAATTATTAATTACGTAGAGGTACGAAAATCGTATTTAAATAGGATTTTTATTAATTCATTTTGTGCTATTTGTAATGGTTCTAAATTTGTTTTTGTCGCTGAGCCAATCTAGAAAGAGAATATGTTTTTAAGACCCTGTTAAGCAAATTATGGCCAAATGGAAAACCTATCGCAGAGCCTAAGCTACGTGACATCATATCAATAAGGATGAGGATGCTCGATATTTTTATGATAATTTGACAAGGGGACAAGATAACTCTAATAATCCTCTGTAAAGCTAAGATTCTATTAGAGGTCGATGAACAGGCTGGTTGTTCGACAGTACTTTGTTGTTCCAACACTTTATTTCCGCTTGACGGCAGATGTTCTTCTCGTGCTTCATCTATGAAACCTTCTTATGTCACTCTGCACATCATCTTCACTTTCGTGGTCTGATACTTCACTATCGGTGTCCTCAAAGAAAAGCTCGTCATCGCTTGGTAAAAAAACGACCAGAATACTGTCTTCTTTGAGATTTCTACTCCTCATTGTAGTATCGATATCTATAAAAAAATCAATAATATAAAATAAGATATTAAGTATAAAAAGAGGACAAACCAAAAAAACTATCGCTCATCTAAAACTCCGAACAGACTGTTTGCAATATCCACTCCATTAATAAGCCCGAGCCGCGCGTGCGCTTTATGAAATGCTGAGTAAGAAGCAGTTGGTTATAGTACTCCAGCTCAATGTATTCATGACGTAATTGTAACAGAGTAATATCGCAGTACGTATTAATATATTAGCACATGTTTTAGTTAAATCATATAGAGCATAATTTATTATATTATATTATTATTTTTATTTAAATAAAATATAATTTTTCACTTCGACCTACTCCTGTTTACTACGTATGAAGAATCATTAAATGATGAATTTGCAAAATTTGAACTGAGAGACGAGAGCGAGTGTTGGGTTTGAGCATACGGACCAGCGGAGATTGAGGAATCACAGTTGGATTATGAGATGGCGTACTTGGGTCGTAAGATAAATACGACGAATATGATGTTGATGGCTGATACTGAGATAGAGCGGATCTGACTCTAGTTGACATAAAATTTTATCGTGAATATTTGGTTGTTCTGTTAAGTACATTCAGAATTCAATTTTAACGTAATGCTTCTGGTCTGTTTTTTAGCATTGGTATGATCATTTCACAAAATGGAACATCCTCGTCATAAGTTTCATCCTACAATAATTTCGATAACTCATCATCGCTATTATTTTGATTTTTAATCTTTTTACGCATGCTTGCTTTAAGTCTTCTATTTCATGAAGCTCCTGTGGCAGAGTTTTTGTCGGATTGATTTGTAAGGTCTTCGGCATTACTGTTAGTGCTTTCTACGTCTCTAATATTATTTGTCCTATCTCTCATTGATTTTTGAGTGGCTAAAAATGAAAGTGCTCCCATGTGTATGTATGGTACTTTTTTTTCTTTGCGGCTTGACCCAAAACTACCTTTTTATGAGCTGCTACCTCCTTGACGTATGTATCTTTAAGATTTTTCCATTTTGTTTTTTTTTTCTTGTACATCAACTCCTGTAAAAGAAAATAAACAATTTTATTTTAAAGTGATTTAATTGTTGTGTGAGAATGATTTATTTGCTTGCATTTTACATTATTAGTGAAAGTGATGAAATAATTCTTGGAAAAAGTGAAGAAATAATTCTTGGTGTAATTTTTTTATGGTTATTTCAGGTATTTGGCTTCCGAAAATAACTACTATTCGCTATATTACGAGGAGTAATATAAGTCTTTTTTTAAAAAGATATTTTTATTTAACACTAAATGACACTGTTATACAATAATATAAATTACATCACTGTATTTAAACTGTATTACAAAAACCTATTATAATAACCGCAGCTCAACTAAGACTGAATTAATCTATGTAATTCTATGGCTATTTAAACTGACAGTAACACTTCCCTGAACTGTGTGAGTTACAGGGAAGTGAAGAGAATATTGATAGAGTAGACACTTTCCTATACTTAAACAATATATAACAGTTCGCTCTCTAGGAACACATAATGCGACCATACCCCTAAAGAAACCTATCTGTAACTCAAGGAGTTTTTAATTACAGTCTCACACTAGCAAGATGATTTGTAGAATGCACATTTGGCATACTTACTAATAAATGGAGAATTTTACATCGAGCTTTAGATGTAAAACTAACAACTTGTGACCAAATAATTAAAGCCTGTTGCATTTCACATAATTACGAGTACGTATGAAAAATTGTATGGGACAAAGTTACTAAGTTTCCGCCCTACTCCTGTAAGATCTAGTATATTCAACATTGGAAACAGACAATATATTGCGGAATATTTTTATTTATCGAAAGGGTAAATTTCATGGCAATATAAAAAAATATAAATAAACATCTATCTTACACCCAGGTACACACAGACCAAGAAAAATATTGTCATTTTGTAAACTTCATATTTATATGCAATTCTTTTACGTTGAATGGCATTAAAAGATTCGACCCTGGGGTCCGCGTACATTTCTGAAGCGCTACAGTATTACTTCAGGCCCATGAGGAATCGAAAAATGTTATATTAGGTGACTCTATCATTCGACTTCTTCGACTTTTTGGTATAGTCAGTCTAAAGCTGACACGTGTAAAACGACTGGCAGAAAGATTTGTACAGAGTCATTCTCACGTCAAGCGCTGAACGGTTAAACTTTATCTCAATCATATTACCCACCACACATAGAGCCCTACGTTGTCGCTCGACATCTGCGTCATCCTTAAGGCGGGAAGTTACAATGCGGCCAAAGTACTTAAAGATGTCCACTGCCTTGACTGGCTGTCCGTTAATACAAATTACGGTGACACTCTGTGGCTACGGTGACTCTCTTGTATTAGGAATTATCAGTTAAAGTATAACCTATTATCTGTGGAGGGGAGAAATAAACAAGATGGCCGGATCTGTGTGGGTACTTAAAAAAAAACAAATAGTAAAAAAAACCACCCCCCGGGGTCCAAAAATGACGACATCTCTAAAGTTTTGTATGGGAGCTATATAAGTAACTTGTGTCGTTGGAATCGTTATGAAATAACCTAACACATTCAAAGATTGGTTTATTCTAGTTTTTTGCAATATATTAGTAAATCGACCCTGAAGTCAGGGTACACCGATCTTACCAAAAATCTACCTTAAAATCTTTATAATTTGAAAATAGAACCATTATTTCAAATTTTATTATTCTCATTTTATAACTAACTACATTATCTCACATTTATAACAAAAAAGAACACACCTCCCCATATATTTTTTTCACCACACAAGTTTTGCAAAACAATAACCTTTTTTTTATTACCCGCGCGCGCGCCATAAAAAAAAACATGAATACCCTTCGATACCGAAAACAATGTAACTCGAGTGGCTTAGGCTAATAACTTTTTATATAATACGGAGCACGTACTTATAAAAGACGGCGTTTCAAGCGTTTGAAGTGTTTAGTTTACGAAAACATCACGTGAACTGTGGCTCCCGGTTGAGTAACATTTTTCTCAAATTCGCCCATTCTGTTAGAGAACATAGAAGAGAGCTCATCCATGCTTTTCAAGAGCTGTTCAACGGGTGTTTCCATTGTAGTGAGAGTGTGTGGGAGAGTGCAGTTACAGTTAACTTACACAGGTATCAAAACTTAACACATATAAATTTTAAAAAATTATGGAAAATAAATATTATAGAGCTTATAAAAACACGTCTGTACACATTTGTGTCTACCTGACGAAAAAAAGTAGGTAGTGTACTTTAAAATGCAGTGCTATATTTAAGTAAATTTAATCAAATAATATTTGTAAATCATCATCGATATTGTCTTCGTTTTGTGCTTGTGATTGTGAAGTTGATGGGCGATTTTCCAAATCAATATTCATTGGCATCACAAGCGACTACCCCTATTATCTGTTTTAATACCTCATCAGGAACGTTATATGAATAACAACATTTTCCTGATCTTTTAAGGCCATATCTGATGTGCAGAATCGAGTTCAGCGTGTGTGTGGCATTCGCTTTCTTAATTTTGTTTTTACTATATTCATTTGGCGAAATACTCGTTCTATCTCGTTGTTGATACCAGTCATCATAGTACTTGCGTTGTCAGTTCCTATCCCTATTAAGTTTTTCATATAAGCTCTGCAAAAAGGGTGTTCAAGCCTTTGACTATAGCATCAGTTGTTCCGTTTTCTATCTCAACCAATCCTAAAAATGTCGTGATAATACTTTTGTGTGAACTGCCATAATATCGGATTGATGTGCCAAGAATTTTTGTGACTGAGATGTCTGGATTCATCAATAAGTATACTAAACTTATTATCGCCTATGTCTGCAACCAACTGTGAAATAAAGTGTGGTGCTAATGTGTAATTACGCCCGAACCCAATAATGAATCCACAATCTCAGATTGAAATCAATCTTAGATCAGACAGTAACAGTCGATCGATCTCCTATCTGAATCCCAATAACAAACCCTACGAAGGCAATCCATTTTTGACGACGGATAGAATGCAATCTTTTCCCTCTTTGTCGTTCCATTTTACTGAGTTTACACTCATATTCGATCATCAATATAAACGAAATAAAATTATTAAAACATTACAAATAACATTAAAACATATATGTCAATGTTTAAAACATAACAAATAGTTTTTTTTTATTATTTGAACAACTAGTTTAAGTTAAAATCTGTTAAAATAATTAACCGTTGGAATTGAGCTTACGTTTAACAATTAAACTTTTTGTCAGTTAGCGTTACGTTTCACTTAAATTGATAAGTGAAACGTAACGCTAACTGACAAAAAGTTTAACGACTTTCGGATGTTTGTTTTTCATTGTTTGAACTTCGAGTGCATACGAGTATCAGTGGAACTTGCAAACAGTAAAGTGATTTCAAAGATTGTTATTATAATATTGTAATAATTTCAACATGAATTTTGAAGCGGTAAGGAAATATTTCTTAACATAAAATCGTGTATTAAGTGTGTGTGTGTGTGTTAAGTAATACGCGCGTATTACTTTACGCGCCAATTCACATAACGCTACACATTTCGCGGGTTTTTTAATTTTTACTCTAATAATTGTATTTTGCACTTTTTCTTGTTTTAGCCAAAAGGTAAACCTTTATCAAAGGACGAGACAAAAGCGTTGCTCGCCCTTATTGAGAACAGCAAAATAATAAATAATAAAACAACCAACGCTACCAACAATAAACTGAAAAATGATGAGTAGATTAGAATCAGTGAAAAATTTAACGCCACAGTAGCTTCAACTCGGCGTACCCCGCAACAATTGCGTTTAAAGTGGGAAAACATGAAAAAAGTTCTCGCAAACGAAGTACTAAAATCAGAATGAATAAGATCAAGGTTAGTTGTAGTTGAGAAATGTTAACTTTAGTATTTGAATAACTACAGCACATAGTATACATTGTAGAAATTTTGTCTTTTTTAGACTGGAGGTGGAGCACCTGAGTACATACCCCCAGATGATATTCTCGACCATGTATCTTCTTTACTAGGAAGTACAGTAAATGGGTTCACAGTTGAGTTTGGGGGTGACGCAGAACCAGCTGAGTTCATCAAAGATAATGACACAAAGGCTTTGCATGTGCATGATGAGGTGGGAATAGAGGGTGGTCAGGTAGAGGTGCCAGCTTTGTCAATAGACAGTAAAACATTTTCTATAGATAATGCTGATGTGGTAATGGAACCAATTTTGGTGGTGGAACAAGGTGGTGGAAGCACACTAGCTCATACTCCAGATAAACCTTAGAGGTTTATATTTAACACTCCTAGAGCTAGTGGTAACTATCTATTTGTGAAGTTTGTTAAATATTTTATTTATTTCACATTTTAATATTTTATCATGTTTTGCAGGTAAACAAAAGACTACAAAACCAGACAAGGGACGTACAGTTAAAAATTTAGCCATAGCAAAATATTATTCCACAAAACAAAAAATTCTTGATGCTAAGTTAGAAAATATTTTACTACAAATAGTCCGGTCAATTTAGACATTCGAAGTTACATAAAGTCCCAACAAGCTGAATTTCTGTGAAATTATTCAAAACATAATTATAAACAATGTCTAGAAGTTCCCCATCATTCCCCTGTAAGGAATTTTTTTTTATTCAAGGTCAAAGGTCAAAAAAATGAGTTTTTCGCGATTTTCGGCAAAACGGTAAGTTTTATCATAAAAGTACCTCAGACAAAAATTGTAGATCATAAAATTATCTATAGAAAATGTATCAATACTTTTTTTCTTACGAGCCACAGTTTCTGAGATATAACGATTCAAAAAGTTATAAAAGTTGTTATCGTCATAATATGCACACGTGTCCACGCCACCTATGAGGTAGTGAACTTAGCGCGTTTTTTTTAACGTGGTTTCCCCAGTAGGCCTACTCCACGGGTCAGTTGTGATCCTATTTAATGTAAAACTATTGCAAAATAACGGAAATTTTCAAAGATTGGGAAAGATAAAAGCGATGTAAATTAAAAAAAAGTGTTGAAGTTTATTCGTCTTATTCGTAAGTTTTAAATTCTTGTTCTTCTTCTTGATCTTCTTCTCCTGCTTCTTCTTCATCTTCATTTTGGATGCAAGTAAATTGCGTCAATAGCGATGTATCGCATGATACTTCGTCGGAGTCAAACGAATCCTCTATTGTTTGTGATTCAATATTAGAGCACGACCGGCCTTGACAATTTGTGCATGCCAAAGAACAAGACAGTCCGACTTTTTTGCAACCACATTTAGCACTGCATCCCTTTTTGCAGTTGCAAAAAATAGTGTTCAGCAGTTTTTCCGGCGCAGGTGGAAGTAAAGTTTGAACTGGCTCTAATATATTGTTGACCAACTTCCAACCCCAGTCTGTAGCTAGTGTATGTCTAACTGATAACCAAGCCACACTTGAACTTGGTAATATACTCAAAGAAGATGTCGGTGAGCAGCAACTGACGTTGGAGGAAGACAAGCTAATTAAACTTATTTTTTATTTTTAGTATTTTTAACGAAACGTGCATATCGATGCTTATCTAAACAGGTAGTTTTTTTAGGAGCTCCGTACATAGAAAGAAGAAAGCGGATGCCATTGGTAATAACTTCTTGTTGAGTTGAATTACTCTTTTTAAAAACTTCAGCACATTGAATTAAATCTTGTTTTTCAAATATTTTGAAAACTGCTGTTTTACCCCTCCTGTAAAATGCAGATGTCGTATCACAGCCAGTTATTGCGTGTAAAAATAGTACATGATCTTTACACTTTACAAAAGTAAATAAACTTTTTGATGAATATATATCTGATAGATGCTGAGCTTTTCCTGGTTTAAAACTTATGTATATTTTATATTGTAAGTATAAGTTACAATGACCGATAGAAAAATATTTAAACATTTAATATATATATATATAATATATATATATATAAGGTATAGTCGCCAAATTCCGTCCCCGAACCTAATTTCGTCCCCATCGGTATCTCTTTTTTCTAAACAACGCCATCTAGTTTTAATAGGTAAAATCTAAAGTTAGTTATGTCAGTCCGCCATTGTAAAAGTTTGACGGTGAAACGTAGCTCCAGGCGCAAAATATTAAAAAAAAGAAAAAATTGTCCAAGGTGAGTTTTTAAATAAAATATTATAACTACTGTTTAAATATGAATGTATTTGAGATATTGTAATGAAATATATGACAAAATATGTTGATATTTTCTAGATTTACCCCGATTGCAATTTTATTTAGGTTATGCCATGTCATTGTGGTTTAATGGATGACATCTACAAACTTAAGAAATTCGTAATATCGTCCCCTCACACGAGCCTAATATCGCCCCCGGGACTATATTTAGGTCACTTCATTTGTCGTTAAGCTTACTTATTTTTTATGTTTTTAAATCTTGTTTTTAGATGCCGAAGAGAAAGTTATGGGATCCTCAAGCAATGAAAAAAGCCGTAAAAGCGGTCCGAACTAAAGAAATGGGGTATAAAAAGGCAGTTAAGTTATTTAATGTGCCAAGAGCTACTTTAAAAGATTATGTCAAAAAGTCTGATAAATCTGTTGATGATATAGTTTCTGGAAAAATGGGAAGAAAACCGATTTTGCCAGTTGAATTAGAAGAGGAGTTGGTAAACTATTGCCTACAAATGGAAAAGAATTACTATGGTGTCGCCGCTTCGGACTTAAAACGTATGGCTTTTCAATTGGCTATTAGAAATAACATTCCACATCCATTTTCACACACTAAAAAGAAAGCAGGTAAAAAATGGATGAAGTTATTTATGGCTCGCCATCCCAATTTGTCGTTTCGTCAACCACAATCGTTATCACGTGCTCGCGTGCAAGGTTTTACTGCTGAAAATGTTAAATCTTTTTTTGATATACTGAAACCTGAATTAGAAAAGATTAATTTCAACCCCAATAAAATATTTAATGTCGACGAAACAGGGATCAGCATAGTTCAGCATAAAGTAAGAAAAATCTTAACGGCAAAAGGTAAGAAAGCAGTTCACAAATTATCTTCTGCTGAAAGGGGAGCTTTGATAACAATTGTGACTTGTATGTCAGCTTCTGGTCAATTCATTCCTCCATTAATGGTGTTTCCTAGAAAAAACATGAAGGCTGAACTACTTGACGGAGCACCTCCAGGCACCATAGGTGGATGTCATCCTTCGGGATGGATCCAGCCTGAGTTATTCACAAAATGGCTAAGACATTTTGTGTCCATAGTAAAACCATCAAAAGAAGACCCTGTTTTGCTGATATTGGATGGTCACTACAGCCACACAAGAAATTTAGACGTGATTGACATTGGACGTGACAATGGCATATCCATAGTCTGCCTGCCTCCTCATTCAACTAATCATATGCAGTCTTTGGATGTTTCATTCATGTTTCCCTTAAAAACATTTTATGCCCAAGAAGTAGAAAATTGGTTAACAAATCATCCAGGGCGCATTGTTACTCAATACCAACTTGGAGAAATATTTGGAAAAGCTTATGCAAAATTGATACAGCTGTAAATGGCTTCCGAAAGACAGGGATATTTCCACTCAATGAAAATATTTTCGTAGACTCACCAAATACTCCTCTTTCAACAAATTCAAACAGCGCAACATCTATTGTGAATGACTCCTCCGTTTCTTTGGAACCCACAACGTCTAGACCAAGAACACTAACGGCATCACCTAGGTTAAGCACTCCTTCCTCCCCGTATATAGTTCCAGCTGACATACAACCTGTTCCAGTTGTTGAGCCTCCTTCTACTACAACTAGACGAGGCAAAGCCATGGTCGTTACGGCTTCACCGCATAAACAGGAAATAATAGATGCAGAAAAGAAAAAACAACAAAAAGATGAAAGAAAAGCAGCCAAAAAAAGGGTTAGAAATTTAAGTAAAATGACGACAGGAAGAAAGAAAACAAATAAGCGACGTAAGAATCAATCTTCTGACGAGGACACGTCTGATGAGGACCCTCCAATTTTAGTTTCTACTGACGAAGAAGATAGTGACAACGATGACGCTGAATGCCCAGTATGTCAGAAAAGGTTTTCTCAAGATATACATGGAGAGAAATGGATAAGATGCACAAAATGTTTCCAATGGATGCATGAGGATTGTGTTGATAATCCAGGAGTAAATTTTATTTGTGCAATCTGTTTTGAGAATTAAAATTACTTAAACTATACCAATGATTAACAAAAGTCTGATTACATATTATAATAATGATTATTAATAATTACTTTTAAAGATAATACTTAAGTTTACGTACTGGTTATTGTGATCTCAATATCGTCCCCGGGACGAAATTACGCTTCGAAAAATTTATATCAGAATTTCTAGTTTAGAGACAGGTTTAAAGGTTTCGCCGGGCTCTTGATGTTGTTCCTCATCAAGGCTCCAACAATCCATCAGAATGGCTTAATGATTTTGTCGACAAATTATCACCTCCATTTGTCCCCTCGCACAACTTATTTCCTAGTTCAGCTCCGCCCTGCTCATCAGATGATATGGATGCTACTTTCAGTTTGGTAGAACTTGAAAACTCCTTAACGGTTTTGAAGGACACCAGTCCAAGTGAGGACGGTATACCATACTCTTTCGTTGGTAAATTGAATGATAAAGCTAAAAGGTATTTTCTCATTTTTATTAATGTAATATTTAAATCTGGCATTATGCCGGAAGCTTGGAAATCCCAGATAATCATCCCAATTCTAAAACCCGGTAAAAATCCTTCTAATCCGAACTTCTACAGACCCATTGCATTATCATCAACATTAGCGAAAATAACTGAAAGGATTTTAAAAAACCGACTTGAATGGATAGTGGAAAGCAGAAATATCTTAGCATCCTCTCAGTTTGGTTTTAGAAAGGGTCTAAGTTCTATAGATAGTCTCAGCATCTTAACGACAGACATTCGACTCGCCTATGCAAAAGGAAAGTACTTAGTTAGTGTCTTTCTGGATATAGCTTCTGCATATGACAATGTTCTTCTTCAGTTGCTCAGGCAGAAAATGCAACAACTGAGTATACCGCCGAGGTTGGTGCATTTCATATGTAATTTGCTGACCAGTAGAACCATATCTGTGAAACACCGGCTACTTACGCTACCTCCCAGACTTGTCTGGAAAGGATTGCCTCAAGGTTCCGTCCTCAGTCCTATGCTTTATAGCATTTATAATCATGACCTCGAATTGTCTGTTAATAGTTTTTAAAACATCCTTCAATATGCTGATGATATCGTTCTCTACTGTAGCTCAAAATCTGTGGACGACATTAGTTTTCGTTTGAACTCTGCTTTGCATTATTTAGGACAGTGGCTCTCTAAGCATGGCCTGTCATTATCGGTGGCTAAATGTCAGGCTGTGGTGTTTACAAAAAAAAGATCTATTCCAAATTTTGATCTTCGTTATGAGGATCAAAGTATTAATCTGGCTGACCATACAAATTTTTTAGGCGTAATACTCAATAAACGACTGAACGAAATTGCCCATGCGGAGTATATCAGTAATAGGTTATCACAGCATGCTCTTTTTTTTTAAATCACGTCAATAACATTTAATTACAAAATGGAAATTTAAAATTAAATAATAATAATAAGTTAATAAATAAAGTTGAAATTAAATTATAAAATTAATAAATGACAATTTAAATATAAAAAATTACATAATTAGACATAATATAATTAGAATAATTAGTTAATAATATTTAAATAGTCAGTCCAATAAAACAAGAATATACTCTTAAACTACTGTACAATTCTATTATACGTAGTCATATAGACTACGGCCGGTTTGTTTTGGACCCCTTTAACAAAGCAGCTTCTGAGAAGTTGAATAAAGTTCAATATAAATGCCTAAGACTAATATTAGGAGCAATGAGATCTTCTCCTACCAATGCCCTGCAGGATGAATGTGTTGACCCTCCTTTACCTATTCGTTACCAGTATCTATCCGATCGCTTTGTTGGTAAGGCATTACAGTTATCTTCCCATCCCTTGTGGCCAAGGCTTCGACAGTTGGCTGAGTTTAGCCCTGCGAATAAGCCATTTTCCTTTTTACTAGACAGTTTCATTAAATTTACTAACCTACCACATCCCCTCTCTTGTTTCCTTTTTAACCCTATCTTCTGCACTCCTTTCAATTCTCTAGCTATGTCCCCTCCATAATTACAGATATTGGTTTGACTAAGGGTCCGAGGGTAGAAGTGGATTAAAGTAGTTGTGAATTTGTGCTCTACATTTTGATTACTTTTTAAAAATATATAAAACTATATTATGTACCTGTGAACATTGTGTACCTGCCAGCTACTACATTCTTTCTTATTTCCACTAATTACACTTAACTTTAACGTGACAGATTAAAATTAATATGGAGTCTATAAAGAACACTCTAGACGAGCTCACTGCCCACTTTAACACAAGGATTTCGGAGTTTCAAAAGGAATTAAAAGGTACTATTCCTACCACTAGCCCTTCTTCTGCCATCAACATCCAATTTAACTCATTCCGGGCCTTTGTCTTAACGGCATTAGAAAATCTTCAACTGCAAGTAGAGTTTCTTTCAAGACAGTATGATGAGCTTGAGATGCGGTCAAGGAAAAAGATTCTACTGTTGCACGGAGTTCCAGAGACAGATAAGGAGGATATGGCAGCTAGTGCTGCACAACTTCTCGGTGTTCAGCTTAAAATTCCACAAGTGGTTCCAGCTTCTTTTAGTCGATGTCATAGGCTTGGACATAATGATAAGGATAAGCCCCGTGCCTTGCTTATTAAATTTAGTGACCTGGCCTTAAGAAATCAAGTTTGGTCGGCCAAAACCAAAATAAAAGGCACCGGGGTAACTATGTCTGAGTTTCTGACTAAGCCTCGTCATAAAGCATTCTTAGCGGCACGACAACGTTTCGGTGTAACCAAGTGTTGGACTAGAGACGGTGTTATAGTAGTGTTAAGAGCGGATGGCTCAAAGCACCGGATAACTAGTGCATCTGAACTGAACGCAATTCCTAGCTCAGCTAATAGTGCTTCTGGTCCTGTCCTCATGCCCGCTGCTGCGGAGGCCTCAAAATCTTCAAAAATTACCAATCCCAGAACCAAAAGAGTGTTAAAGAAATAATTACTGTAATTGTTTTGTAATCCATGTTTATAACTATTCATTGTTTTTAATTTTTACTCGTCCCACATGTACTTGGTTTGTTTTTCTCATTCAATCCCTTTGTTTATGGCTCTTATTCTTTGTTTATATTGTATTATTTTAATTAATTGTTTTTTTATGATAGCCTGTACATTAATTTCCATAAGGTAGGTAATTTAATAAATAACAACAAAGTACAAACGTACGTTTAACGTTATACTTTGACAGCACAGAGCACAGACAAATAATACGTCACTGTACTGAGTACGTTCGGAAATAATAAGATCAAATTTGTTCTTTTAATTTTCAATTTTAAAGTTGTTTTTTCATTATGTTTATATTATTTTTTATAAAATTTAGCACATTTTTTGATATGTAATTATTAATATATATCTTTAATTCAGAATAGCTGGCGGGTAAGGAAATAATTATACATATATTATTATTTTTTTTATTTTTATTTAAGTTATATTTTATTAACGTATTGTATTTTATTATTATATTATATTTTATTATAAACTGAAATGTCGTCCAATGTAAGTGATAGTGACCTTTTTTTGTCTATGTCGTCTTCAGATGACTTATCTAGTAATGATAGCTTCCACACAGGGACCCATTTGGTTACCCTTTAAAGGGTTTTAACCCGGGTTTTTTTAAAGGGTTTTAACAAGAAACCCTTTTCATAGGGTTACCCAGTCAACAGGCTTAATTAAATCATAAGTTTAATAGGGTTAACCCATGAACGAATTAACCACTGGACCAGACATATAAGCGGACGTACCTTTATCGGTCTTCTTAGTAACCAGGAGATTTTAGGCTTGGTCGTTTGTTTTTTGCGTCAGTCTCAAGCACTTATTTGTCAACAAAACATCTCCCAAAAATGACTAAATGTTCTGTTAAATGATGTAAAAACTATAACGGCGGAAGCAGTAGTATTTCTTTTCACTTGTAAATACATTATTTTATTACATTTATTGTTATTTATCACACAATTTAATTAAATGTAAAATAAAATGTCACATTATCCAACTATGTTAAATATAGTCGATATTTCTATGTATTGTTGACATCTGACAACCATCATAAAATGGCTGGATTATACCATTCAGAACAAATGACAAAACTGTAAAGTGAGTCAATTTGACATCGACTAGTGCTTGACAATGTCGAAAAATATATCGATATTTGACGAAATAACTAAACGAATTGTGTTATTTGTACAGTACAATAACATAAAATACTTTTACCACAGTATCCTACAATCTGATGACAATAAATTTATAAAAATATTTTCTAAATCAAATAAAAATATATATTTTATTTTATTTCACATTTATATACCTTTGAAATATTATTCCATTGTAATAATAATAAAGATAATTTTATTTCTATACATAAATAATACAAAATTAAACAATAATGTTTTAGCACTAAACTTCTGGGTTGGCGATTTGTAATAAAACACTTTACCACTTGCACTAATTATTTTACTTTCACGATCCAACACTCATTTTAATTTGCAATCACTTTTTCTTTTTCCTAATTTCACAAATGTTTATTAAGAACTGAGCAATATTAGGACAGTGTCACATTTTGTTTTTGACTGTATCTTTTTTTTATGATTGTTACCTCAGAACTCCGTCATTTATAAACCGATTTGTACAATTTTTGTGTTGTTTGAAAGTGTATACTTCCAGATTGGTCCTATTTAAATTTCAAAAAAAATACCACCACTAAGGGTGGAAAAATAGCTAATGATGAATTTAACCTACTTCTAATTGTTATATTGACTTGAAACTTTGCAAGTGTTTCTATTTCCGTTGATAGTACAGTGGTTCGGTATTATTGACCTGATCTGATGGTAAGGCCAGAAGGTGGATAAGTGGAACTCTTCAACGGCTAATAGTAGATACTTTGAGTTTGGGCTTGTTTTGTTTGATTTGACAAGCCTAATACGTTAGAATTCTTACTTTGCTACTACTGTCTACACTAAAAAGGGAAAAATAAAAACTTTTTAACAAAAAAATAAAAACCGACTTCAAACAAAAGCACTAAAAAGTAAAAAATAACTGATTGGTAGTTTTCATTTACTATACATACCTAATCAAATATTTTCGAAGTCGGTGTGCTTTGGCTAAGTAATTAAAGCCTACCTATTAAAAACATACCTAATCATTTATTTAATTTTTATTTTTTTGATAAAAAGTTTATATTATAACTACCCGAGACAATCAATTGCCAATTAAAATAGTTCAATAACAGAATCAACAAAATCACTTTATTTAATTAGCTTAATATTTTTTTTTTAATCTTTACAAAATAATATTTATTATATATTAATGGAATATTATATACCCGATATTCATTTGTTCATTATCATTATTATAGACCAACAGAATGTTTCCATCAATGCCATCGTATTTATATAAATCAAATTAAAAAATAATTATTATTTGACACATTATTATTGCCTCTTTAATTCATTTATTTTAATTTAAAAGAAGAAGGATAAATTAAAAGATGTAAAATATGATGACTATGCTAACCAATGTCTAAAATGTCATTCATTGGTTCATCGATATCTGTATTTTATCGATTACGTTCAAGCACTAGAAATATTGTATTGTGTATCAGTGTTTATAATAGTGTAATAAAATCTTAGTGTGCGTTATGCGTCACTTGGTTGAACTAGTTTTCATCATAGAGATGTACAGGCCCTTACATTCTATACATACTAGAAATATGATGGAAATATGACACAGAGGGTGAAATATCGTTTGGTCTCATTCTATCTAATACAATAATTTCCAGTGATAAACGAGATAGCAATATTTTTGTTTCTGCTCATTTTAGAAACATTTGGTTATACAACTGTCACAATGAACGAAATGTGGAACGGTTCGCCATTTTCTGTTCACTCTTGTGGTAGGTTTGCTGTCAAAAGTTTGTTTATGTTATAATTATTTAAGAACTTCTGGAAGATTTTATGGACTAGTGTTTTCAAATTTTACTTGTGAATTGTAAAAATAATTATCAACATGCCTAAATGTTGTATTAAAAGATGTGGTGCAATAAAACGCAAAAATCAACCTCAATTATCAATGCACAGGTTAGTAGCTGGTTTTAAGCAATATTATTAACATTTTCATGAAATAGTTGCAACGTGATAAGATATTTTCATTTGTCATATTCATATATAGGTATATTTCATTATAAAAGTCCTTTTTTATTGAATTTTAAACATTAGTTTTATTTACGTAATTGAATAGTGTTGTACCGTTTGTAATAGTTATCGATGTTGATACAATTATATAAAATCATTTTATTAGCGACAGGTTATGTAATCTTTGAAGACAAAAGGCATTCTCAGTGTGTTGTATCTTATTTTAAAACAGCTTCTATTATTGTTCTAACCGAAATATTTGACAAAGGATAATAAGTATTAAGTAATACTTGTTTTATACAGGTTTCCCAAAAGTGATAGATTACGAAAATTATGGCTGGATGCTATAGGCAAAGAAAACATTAATCCCCGTCAAAAAGTGTGATATATTTGTTCGCTCCACTTTGAAGATAGCTGCTTCAATAAAACACTTGATGTGATAAGATTACGTGATGGCTCTGTTCCAACAAGGTTTTTGGTAGGTGTGAATTAAAATAATTTATTAACCAACTCAAAATGTATTTGTTTACCTAACTAATCGTAACCATTAGACTAAATATGTGTTTATATTTATTATTTATATATTAGCTTTTGTCTACCTTCTTTTTTGCATATTGCTATTTATTACCAAATCATGATTTCAGAGAACTGATGAAGAACAACATAAAGTATCGTCTGTATTGTGTGAAACAAGCAAAAACACATTCAACCATCCTTCAACATCGACTGTAGATCTTCCATTGCAGTTAGCGGTATGTATATTTTAATATTCATATGAAAATGCTGAAGATGTGTATGTTTTTTGTACTTGAAATAGTTTCTTTTTCATTTCAGCCCATATATATTGAAAAAATTAAAACTTTGACAGAAAAATGCCTAAAGCGAAGACAAAAAATTAAATGCCTTACTGAAAGAGTTCGTCGGAACCGTCGGCCCTGGTAGTGTTAATAACTTACATAAACGGTAGGTGGAAGATACCTATTGGGTATTTTTTAATAACATCACTTAACGGTGAACAAAAAGGGATTATTGTAAACACGGCCCTAAAAGTGTGCGATGATGTGGGAGTCAAAATTGTTTCTATAACGTGTGATGGACGTGCCGCTAACTTTAGCATGTACAAACATCTTGGCTGCGATATTTTAAGGAGCCAAAATGTGACTTGTTTTGAGAGAGGCAATACTCTGATTCATGCTTTTATCGACCCATGCCATACTATAAAATTAATTAGAAATGCTTTTGGGGAACTTAGGGTAGTTTTTGATTCATTCGGCCGAAAAATTGATTATTATTATTTAGAAGCTTTATATAATCTTCAGGAAAATAAGGGCTTACACCTGGCAAATAAAATAAAAAAACCACATATCTTTTTCCAAAAACAAAAAATGAAGGTAAAGCTGGCAACACAATTGTTTAGCAGCTCAGTGGCAGATGCCCTAGAATATTGCCGCAGCGAATTAAAGTTGAAGCAATTTAAAGACTGTGAGGGTACTGTAAATTTTATAAATATTTTAAATAATGTATTTGACGTACTCAACAGTCATTCCATCCGTCCACCAGGATTTAAAAAAGCTATGTGTCCAGCCAATATTGGGTTTATATCAGCTCTCTTTAAAGGTGCAACCAGTTACTTTAAAAGCTTAAAACTTCCTTCAGGTGAACTTTTGATAAATTCTCGCAGAAAAACTGGGTTTATTGGACTGATAATAAATATGAATAGTGCAATGGGATTGTATAAATATTTAATTGAAGACACAAAAATGTTGCAATACATTCCATTATATAAAATCAGCCAAGATCATGTTGAGCTTTTCTTCTCCGCTGTTAGAGCAAAAGGGGGCTACAATAACAATCCGAATGCAATCCAATTTCGTGCGGCTTATAAAAAATTACTTGTTAGAGCAGAGATCAGGGATGGTGGTGTTGGAAATTGTATTCCATTAGAACAAGTGAATATACTGAATTGCTCTAGGACAAATCCAATTTTAGCTATAAATGACTTGAGTGATAGAAAAAGTTTTTTAGAAATACCAGAAGATCACAGTGACTTATATGATGCATACATGGAATGCATTATGAATAAAGAGATTGATGATTATACTGATAGGGTCCTAGAATATATATCTGGATTTGTGTGTAAAAAATTAATGCGTACATTAATATGTGATATATGTGTATCGTTATTGATTGGAGAGCCAGATAGCAGTAGCCTGATTTATGTAAAATCAAGAGGAGGCCTTAAATATACTTCGTCTAGTGTCACAAACATAATTAAAAAAACTGATAAAATAATTAAGACGCAACTAAAAAAAGCATCTAAACCGGAGCTATACTATCTTTAAATTTTTAAATTCATGTGTGAATTGTATGATGTCAACAATTTTTTTCACGCAGACACTGATTCGGAACATAGTAGTAACCATAAGTTACTGCTAATAAAATCAATAATTAAAACATTTCTAGATATAAGATACAAGTATTACGGTCAAAAAACTACAGAGAGAGTATCGCATAGACAGTTTTTTAACAAACTTATTTTATTCAGAAATGAATAAACTTAATACTATAAATATATATAAGTAAACAAATTTCTTTCTTTTTATTTCTATCCTAACAATCCTTTAAAATTTTACTTGAATGTTGTAAAAGTGATAATTAACATCCCTAAATGTTATATTGTAAAGCGCGATGAATGAAAGAATAACAACTAACAAACACCCATCACGTACTTTCACATTATACCTTGTCTCGCTGCGAATAGCAGATATTGTTTCTAAGATTTTGTAGGCTATATTTTGCATGGAAGTTATTTTAAATTGGTATTTTAAATGTGGATGTGAATGGACGAATAGAAGTTTGCTTTCACGCAAAAACTATTAAATGAACAAATTTTGATGAAATTTGGCATGGTAGTAGTTAAGGCTCTGGATTCTGGAACAAGTACAGTATTCCCGTGGTATACTGTATTTTTAACTTACTAAAATAGCATGTAGTAATGACAGCGCTTACCGCTAAATGCTATTTAGCAATTTATGTAGCAATCGCCATTTTGCTTGCAAGCGCTTACATGCGCATTTATCCGCGGAACACAGCCATTTTGTGTAATAATGATCTTTTCCCGGTACTTTCTTAACAGAGTAGTATATCGATACTGTATGATAGATGTTCTATATTTGTATAACCCCAACCCTAGTACAGCAGCCATTTTATATTCATAATCAGCTGATAAATTGGACACGTTTTTGTCATAGCTAGGGCATGTCCATTGTATTCATTGGTCATTGGTTTTCATACATTTCTATTTTATGTCAGGTCCAGTCTCTAATTCGTTCAAGGGTTAACCCTATCTGTTTGGTTAGGTATTAGGTTACCCAATAAATAATGGGTTACTCCATATAATATAACGTGTTATCTAACAAATATAATGGTACAATTTTAGTCTCTAAAATTATTAAGAAACATTACATATTAGAGTGTAGTATAGAAAACATAAAAAGGCGGCAAACGAACACCTACGAGTATTAACGTGTACGGACATGTTTCTTTCGTTGTTTAGGTCTCTAGGCCTGAAGAAATGCAATTTAATTTTATTCGACAACACGCGAGTGATATGAAAAGTGCTCTTAGTCTTGTTATTTTAAAATGCCTCCAATTAAAACTGATGCTGTTCATCGATACTTTAATTATGACAACATCGAGAACAAGAGTAAATGTTTGATATGTGGGAATAATTTAAAGGTAAGTTACATAATTATTATATTTAAAATTTAATAATTATTTATGAATCATTTACTATCTTCCAAAAGTTATGATTACGAGTACTTCTAACGTTGCACTTATTTATATGAGCGTTTTAATGAAAGAAATACATATATTTCACTAATTTATATTAAGAATGTATTTTTAAAAGTAAAAAGAGCGCGAATTTTGATATTTTTTCCTACTTATGAATTATTTGTAATTTTGTAAATTATAGTTATAAATTCTGTAATTCAATATTTAATGAGTAAAAGTTGAGTTTTTCTCACGCTTTTTGAGTCGGTGGTAGTAGCACACGGATAAACTACTGACGAATGACGATTAGGTACCTATATAAAAAAATAAAATAAAGTTGATGCTACAAAAGCACTGAATATAATAAAATATGCAAGGAATATCTCGAAATTTTATAAGTGTCATCCTTGATCCTACACTATACTTATTCAGAAATACAATGTGGGCGTGTTTTTATGGTTATTGTGTATGTATGTGTTTGTGTGTACACACGTGTGTGCGTGTGTGTTGATGTGTTCGTCACTTCTCTCTGAAACAGTTCGAAGGATTTGGATGAAATTAACTGTGACTAATTATGTACTTGGAGTAACTATATACTTTATTTTTATGTCTAATCTTTTTTTGTTTGTTTTAGGGTAAACATACTACTAATTTAAAAAATCATTTATCGTTGAAACATTATAATGAGTACAAGAGTATTATGACCATGAATAAAGAAAATAGCAAGCCACAATCAAAGGTGTCTTTAGAGCGAATTAAACAATTAAAACACAATTGTGTTAAATTAGTGACCATTCATGGAAGACCTTTTGCTATTTTACAAGACCAAGCTTTCCAAGACATTATTAAAATGGCCACCAATGCTTACGAAATATCTATTGGATCCATTAAAAAACTTGTAATAGATAAAGCATACGAAGTCAAATTAAAAATAAGCAAAGAACATTTTAAATAAAACTATCTTTTCGGATTTTGTCGCGGATTTATTTGTATTTTTGTTTCCCGACGTTTCGAATGCTTTACAGCATCCATGGTCACGGGAGAGACTGAGGTGTTACATGTCTTAAAGATATAGTTGTTACAGACAGCCTACCCACAATTAACAAAATGAAAATTGCACCAATTACATTACAATATTTTAACTTTAAATATTTTTATAATTTTAATTATAATTGAATATGGAAAATTATTTATTTAATTTTTGCTATTATTTTTATAATTATTACAATTTTAAAAATATTAATTAGTAATCTATATTTAGTGTTGCCATTATTATATTTATAACCATAAGAAAAATATAAAATATAGTATTAATTATTTAAGCCACAATTGATCTATGTGTAATTTGAAAAAGTTAAGCTTAATTAAAAATAATAATTTAATTTAAATTTGCTATTATTTAAAAAACAAATTATTAAGCAACACATTACTACATACATTTACAAATGAAAAAGTGAAAAAATATTATTAATCAGAAATGCTATCACTTTGATCTACACAGTAAGAACTTACTACATCTACCTGTCTGTTATGTTTAGATTTATTATTAGATTTTATTATATTAATAACAGGATCCCATGACGATGGTAGTACCCAGCCATCTTCCCTATTGAAATTAGGATGTTTTAGGAACCGATATCGGAACCGATATCGCCCTAGAATGATTCGAGAAGCCATAGAAATTAAAAAACATCCTAATTTCAATAGGGAAGATGGCTGGGTACTACCATCGTCATGGGATCCTGTTATTAATATAATAAAATCTAATAATAAATCTAAACATAACAGACAGGTAGATGTAGTAAGTTCTTACTGTGTAGATCAAAGTGATAGCATTTCTGATTAATAATATTTTTTCACTTTTTCATTTGTAAATGTATGTAGTAATGTGTTGCTTAATAATTTGTTTTTTAAATAATAGCAAATTTAAATTAAATTATTATTTTTAATTAAGCTTAACTTTTTCAAATTACACATAGATCAATTGTGGCTTAAATAATTAATACTATATTTTATATTTTTCTTATGGTTATAAATATAATAATGGCAACACTAAATATAGATTACTAATTAATATTTTTAAAATTGTAATAATTATAAAAATAATAGCAAAAATTAAATAAATAATTTTCCATATTCAATTATAATTAAAATTATAAAAATATTTAAAGTTAAAATATTGTAATGTAATTGGTGCAATTTTCATTTTGTTAATTGTGGGTAGGCTGTCTGTAACAACTATATCTTTAAGACATGTAACACCTCAGTCTCTCCCGTGACCATGGATGCTGTAAAGCATTCGAAACGTCGGGAAACAAAAATACAAATAAATCCGCGACAAAATCCGAAAAGATAGTTTTATTTAAAATGTCAAATATTCGCGTAAATCTAAGAAAGTATTAAATAAGCAAAGAAGTTAGACATAAAATGATTAGTCTTAAACTAGACTCCGCTACGTATATAGATAGAAATTTTTTAGGAATTAATATGCAATATGTTAAAGACGGAGAAATAAAAGTTAGAAATTTAGCTATTGTTGAAACGGTTGAAAGGCAACCTGGTGATTTTTTAAAAGAGAAGCTTATCGAAATTTTGAATGATTTTATGATCGACATTTCACAAATATATTCCATAACTACGGACAACGGCAAGAATTTAAAAAAAATGACTACCCTATTAGGATGTAAGTTATATACTGAGAATGAAGATGAAACTAATAAAGAAAATGAAGACGCAGATGATACAAGTGATGATGAGGAAATTGAGAAAGAAAATGAACGCACACAATAAATACATAAATTTGAAAATATGAATATTAATTCTTTTTTAGACCATATTAATAATAGCACCATACCACCATATAAATATAAGCCTCGCGTAATGCTTTGTGCAGCGCATACACTGCAATTAGCAGTAAGAGACGCTATAAATGTAAACATTGAAACACAAAGTATAATAGAATTGGCAAGAAAAGTGGTACGTATTTTACGTAGACCCACCATAAAAAATATTCTCAGAGTATCCAATTTAAAAAAACCCATCATTGATTGCACAACGCGTTGGACATCTACTTATAAAATGTTGGAACGTCTCTTTGCTCTTAAATCGGTATGTGATAGTAATTCCGACATTGCTAATTTGTTGTCGACAAAATTTTGGGATGAACTTTCATTAACTATTAGTTGTTTAAAACCAATAAATGAAGCGACTTTAAGTTTACAAAAACAACAAATCACTATTGGCGATTTTTTTATTATATGGTTGATGTGCAAATCTCGTATGGAGATTTTTTCTATACCTTTTGCTCAAGATTTGCTTAAATCTATGAAGGCAAGAGAAAAAAATCTTTTGAATAATAATTTAGTTTTAGAAAACATATATCTAGATAGACGATTGAACGTCATTTTGTCCGATGAAGAGTGTGCAAAAGCACAATCTTTGCTCCAAGAGACCTATACACAGCTACAGCATATAAAAGAATCTCAAATTGATGAAAATATACTTTATAAGGATCCCCATTTAATTGAACAAAATCAAAATACCTCTTGTTCACAGACATTTACCACAGACGTAGAAAGAATATTAAAGCAAACAGAAGAAGAAAGAGGATTACACTCTGCAAAGACAGCTTCTTCTTTTGAAATTACATTGAAAGAATTAAGATTTGCACCAAGATTAGCCCCAACTGAGCGAATAAAGGAACTGTTTCTTCTACATTAGCTGCAGTTGCTAATACAATTTTAGCAACACCTGCGACTCAAGTGTCTGTTGAACGTTTATTTTCATCATTAAAATTTATTTTATCTCCTTTAAGAAGTAACATGGACGGTCATTTATTACAAAATGTAATGCTTTTAAGATCATATCACGATTTATATGACGATAACTTGGACTCCCATTCATAATACTCTTCTCTTACTTTACACGCACGTACGCGCACACATAAGCACGCATGCACACGCACACACACATTCATATACCGATACACGAACGCGCATACACACACATACACACATACACATGACTAGAAAAATAGAAACTTCTTTAAAAACTTATAATTTATAATAAAAAATAAAATCTTATGTAAATATTTATGTGGGAAAATACTCAAAGTAAAAGACAGTGAAATCTGCTTCTTAAATAATTTATTAACTTCTTCCGTCTTAGCTCGTTCACACCGTCTTACACACTATCCTCCATCTTGCATCTTACATCTTTCGTTCCTTTCTCTCCCATACCTGTTGTTCCTTTCACTCACTCTTACATTCCGTTCCCCACATTCGGTCATCCTGCTATTATGTCTGTCCCCAGATATTCCTTACTTCTCCACTCATACATCCTACCACACCATTATCTTACCTATCCGCTTTTAATCCTTAAAATAAATACAAACATTTTCATATGTAATATAAGCACAGTTATTTTAATTTAACCTAGTTACAAAAAAAAACATGTTATAAACACAACTTTCAAATCCTTAAGAAATATCAATTACAGATATTTATTTTTAATTTTAAATACAACTTTTTTTTATATAAAATAGTAAGAGATATCAATTAGTCCTCTAAATTTAAATACAATTTTTTTTTCATAAAATAATGAGATAATATATCAACTATAGTTTTCTAAACATAAATACAACTTTATTCTTTTTTTTTCAAAACATAGCAAGATATAATATAATTCAAAGCTTTCTTAAATTTAAACTTAAACTTAATTATGTCTACTTAAGCTACACTAACTTTCATGCCAGTCTTCTCACTCATGCATCACACATACCTCTTAGCTAGTAGTATTCGTGTCTGGCCATTTCTTTATATGGTCTGCTGAGCTGGAGGTGCAGTTGGGACCTTCTGCAGCAGTGTCAGCTTTCTCCACATCATAGCGATCATTCAGATGAACTTTAGTAACTCTATAAGGGCCTAGGTACTTTGCCTTTAGTTTCAAACCTTTACCAAATTGAGTTCGCTTTATGGCCACTAGGTCACCTACAGCATACTTCCGACTCTTTTTTCTCCTTCTATTGAAGTATTTGTAGCGGCAATTCAAACGCAATACCTCAGAACATGAGAGTCGGTAAAAATACCGTTATGCAGCTAACGCTGCACTCGGGCGCGCATCGCGTTTGATCGTGCGAGATCGTTTTTTCCCCGTCCGCGAGTCGTTTACCGATAGCTACGCCGGGAGGTCGCGCACGCGCTCGCTCTCTCTAGTCTTCGTTGCGTAATTTCTACTTCTTCCTAAAAATCTATTCCTATAACTGGTGACCCCGACGTGATTGTGGACATTCGTGTACGTTATAAAAACTTTTATTTTGAAAATGGCTAACCCTAACGGAAAGGAAGAGGTGTGCCGTGTTGGCGTTAAGGTGCCGCCATTTTGGCCAAACGAACCGGCGTTATGGTTTGTTTAATTGGAAGGTCAGTTCGTTTTAGCTAATATAACGACTGATGCGACAAAATTCTACCATGTAATCGCCAATATAGACTATAAATACGTGTGCGAAGTTAAAGACGTCATAACGAATCCGCCGGCTGAAAATAAATATGAAAAAATAAAAACAGAGTTAATTTCGCGCTTGTCAGCATCACAAGAGCAGCGTGTAAGGCAACTACTTACTCACGTAGAGTTAGGAGATCGAAAACCATCCCAGTTTCTTCGACATTTGCGGAGCCTAGCTGGAGCTGATGTACCGGACGAATTTATACGTTCACTGTGGACGAGCCGTTTGCCTAGCCATATCCAGGCGATTATTGCAGCTCAAGTCGATCTCCCTTTAGACACAGTGGCGCAAATAGTGGACAAGATTCACGAGGTATCCCTACAACCCCAGGTAGCAGCAGCGTCGACATCAACTCTAACATCGACGGGAAATCCGATGACACTCATAGAAAAGCTTGTTCAGCGAGTCGATGACCTGTCACGGCAAGTTGCGGAGCTATCCATCAGGCCCCGCTCGCGTTCGAGAAGTCGAGCGCGTTCTCCTCGCTGGCGTCAACGGTCCCGGAGCCGCTCTAATGCCGGCCCGGGGCATTGCTGGTATCATCGACGTTTCGGCAACCAGTCAACGAAGTGCCGCTCCCGGTGTTCGTTTCATTCGGGAAACGAGACAAACAGTCAGTGAGGCGGCAACGCGTGACTGTGATAGTGTAGCTGGTGGCCGCGTTATCATTACAGACAGTAAGAGTAAAGTGCAATATTTAGTAGATACCGGTTCGGACCTTTGCGTGTATCCACGTAAGTATATTCGAGATAGGAAGTGTATAGAGACAGACTATAAGTTGTTTGCCGCCAATGGGTCAACAATAAATACTTTCGGTTGGGTGAACCTTTCTTTAGACTTTGGACTCAGGCGGGCTTTTACGTGGCGTTTTGTCATAGCTGACGTCACTAAACCTATTATAGGCATAGACTTTTTATCACACTATAATTTACTTGTGGATGCTAGACACCATCGCTTAATAGACAATGTTACGTCATTAAGTGCTTTTGCTAAATCCGCATCAAATGTTTTGTGCCAAATAAAATCTATTACAGGTACCTTACCATTCCATGACCTGCTATCACGGTTTCCGGATCTCACTCGCCCAGCTGGAGACCTGGCTTCACGGGTGATTAAGCACAACACTCTTCACTACATACGCACGACTTCAGGACCCCCTGTACATAGTCGTCCTCGTCGGTTAGCACCGGATCGGCTTCGCATCGCCGTCAGGGAATTTGAGGATATGGTAAGAACAGGTATTGCTAGAAGGTCCGATAGCCCGTGGTCATCCCCGTTACATCTCGTACCTAAGAAAAACAATGAGTGGCGACCATGCGGCGACTACCGTGCACTCAACGCACGCACTATACCTGACCGATACCCGGTTCGCCATATCGCTGATTTTGCTCATAATTTATCTGGCTGTACAATTTTTAGTAAAATAGATTTAATCCGGGCTTATAATCAAATCCCTGTAAATCCAGCTGATGTGCCCAAGACTGCCATTACGACTCCGTTCGGAATGTTTGAGTTTCCATTCATGAGCTTCGGTCTACGCAACGCAGCTCAAACATTCCAGCGCTTCATGGACGAAATACTTAGAGATTTAGAGTTCTGCTACCCTTATATTGATGATATCCTTGTGGCTTCCCAGGACGAGACGCAACACCGAATTCACCTGGAACAAATTTTCCAGCGCCTACAGGACCACGGTATCGTCATCAATGCGTCGAAGTGCGTATTCGGATGATGCGTATTTGATTGTGCGAGATCGTTTTTCCCCCGTCCGCGAGTCGTTTACCGATAGCTACGCCGGGAGGTCGCGCACGCGCTCGCTCTCTCTAGTCTTCGTTGCGTAATTTCTACTTCTTCCTAAAAATCTATTCCTATATATTTTTTTGTTTTCCTCTTGCACAGTCAGTACTTGTTCTTTTGCCTTTTGACGTAACTCCTCTCTATTATTTTCATACTGCCTAGCATTTTCCTCTTGAAATAACTCCAAAATTTCTATGTCTTCTTTACACCTCATCTTAGTGCCAATTAATAAGTTTTAGGGTGTAGTATTAATACTCCTCTGATAGGTGCTATTCAGTGCCCTTTGGACTCTACTTATATGTTTGCACCACACACCTGGGTTTTCAATACAAAGTTTGGTTAGCATAGGAACTATTATTCTGTGGACTCTCTCTACCTGTTCATTACCTCTAGGCACTCCTGTTGTGATGGTGATATGCTGAATATTTTCTTCTTTACAATATTCTTTAAACTCATGGCTTGTAAATGCTGTTCCTTTATCTGTTATCAGCCTATTAGCATTTCCAAATGTTTGCTGGTGTATTCTTAATTTGTTCAGCATCTCTGCACTTGACGTACTTTTAGTTGGAAACAACCATACAAACTTAGTGAAGGCATCAATTATGGTAAGGATGTAATTGTACTGCTTCCGAGTTTCTGTCAATGGTCCTAGATGGTCAATGTGTAGAGCATCCAATGGCGAGCATTCTTTTCTTATAGGGTTCAGAAACCCTTCTTGCTTACCTTCTTTCCTTGTAGCCAATAAACATGGTATGCATGTGATTACAAATTCCTCTAACTTCCTGTCTATGTCCTTTATATAATAATCTCGACTTATTAATTCTTTCATTTTTCTTTTTGAAAAATGCCCCTTGAGAATACATATTCTCATTATAATTTCTCTTTCTAAATGTTTAGGTATGACCAACAATTTTTCTGGACATCTGTAGAGTAAATCTCCATCTTGTGAGTAATCCTTGTATGACTTCTCTTTAAGTATCTCTTTGATTGCTCTGATGCCATCGTCCTGATCTTGAGCTTGCTTAATCTGATCTTTTAAGGTTGTTACCGTAGCCACATATGGATATCGGCTGAGAGCATCAGCATGACGCATTTTCTCCCCAGCTCGGTGCTCCACTTCAAAGTCATATTCATTAAGCATCAACACCCACCTTGCAACTTTAGCTGTCAGATCTCTCTTCATCAGGGTTTGCTGAAAAGCTTTACAATCGGTTACTAACTTGAAATGTTTTCCATACAAATAATGATGGAATTTTTTAATCCCTTCTATAATAGCCATAGCCTCAAGCTCATAACTCGAATACCTACTTTGAGCTTCATTTGTCTTACGGCTCATATAATGTACTGGATGTAGGCCAGTATTAGGATGATACTGCATGAGAATAGCTGAAATAGCCATACTCGATGCGTCTGTATGCAATTCAGTTTTAAGATTTGGATCAAATATTTTTAAGACAATAAAAAACAAAAATCGAATATTTCTTACCATTACTAATTAATATGTACAACTAGCCTAAAACCTATCAAATCAAATCATTTTTGTTATCACAGGTGCACAAAATAACATAGAAAGGTCTTAATTCTAGATTCAGATCTTTGTGATATACAATGAGTTCCTTAATTAGTTAAAACTGTATAATACTCCTAATGTAACCTATTTAATAAGCAATTCAACATGGCCCTGCCTTGGATTAGCTCATTTTGGCTATCTCTTTCATCCTCATGTGCAAGTGGAAGTGGTTGTGGTAATAGTAAACGGGCTTTCAATGCAATGTTGTGCAGGACACAACATGCCGCTATTATTTTGCTAGCTACATAAGGATGATAATGAAGTGTCCTATCTCGAAGCAAACATCTCCACCGTGATTTTAGTAATCCAAAACAGCGTTCAATGCAATTACGCGCTTGCACATGTTTTTGGGTATATAGTTCTTCTCTTGAACCTGGAACTGCATTGAGGATGGGAGTCATAAGCCAAGGGCGTTGTGGATATCCAGGATCACCTGAAAAAATTGTTTTTGTAAACAAAACAAACAAATTCTTCTACTACTACTTACTACTACTACTACTAACATAATACATATCAATTACATCTTTCATGTTATTTTTGTAAACACGTACCTAATAACCATACTTGTTCATTATTTTGATGAAGTTCACGCATGTATGATTCAGCTTTACTAGATGACCATATATGTGAATCGTGTGTAGCTCCACTAAACTTTGCATTCACATTTGTGATGCGAAGATGACTGTCACAAATCTGTAAAGTGAAACTAATATTCAGAAATGTTTTTATATTATTTTACCTGAAACAAGTCATAAATAAATACAATTACTATTTGAACATTTAATGAATGATACCCTTTTCTGTTATAAAAAAGATGTTCTTCATCATTGGGGTTAACTAAAGCCACATGGGTGCAATCTATGCACCCGATTACACCAGGCAGACCAAATCTACTCTGAAACCTAAAACAATAAGTTATATTATTAAATGCATTACATGTACCTAAGAGTAAAATTGTAAATATATAATATGATACACACTCTTGTTTTACATTTCCTCTGTCTTGCCTTGTTTTCGGAAACACAATCCATTTTGCCATAATAGCGGGGTGGTTCAAAGCATCAACTACTTGTCGGATGCAGCGACTAGTTGTGCGTTGAGGAAGATTGTGAGTAATACCAACAATTCGTGATAGGACCCTGTGGCCAGGAAACTAACTGCGCACAACACCTATAAAAGACAGCCAAAAAGAAATAAATAATAATCATTGTTAGGGTTGTGTAGGCTTCGATAACTAAATGGACTGTTTGCTGGTATATATGTATTGCTTAACATTGAAATAAAATATCACATTTTTTGTACATTTAACAAAAGTCTTATGCAAGTTACACCATGCATGCGTGTGTTCATGAACTCATGTAATGAAACAAAAATAAATGGTAGGCTAGGCACATTTATTCTTGTACTTAAAACAGCAGAATTACATATTTGGCATATCTTACCTTAACTTCTAGTGGAATCTCATTGGATCCTTTTAAAGAAGTTTTCCGTCGTAGGTCTTGAACGAGGGCTTCGAAAGTCACTTTGCTTAACCGAAATCGTTGTATAAACAAAGTACCCGACATTTCATGTATTGTTTCGATATACTAACGATATAAATCTCTTTGCCGGCGTTTTAACCACACTTCTTCTTTAAGACCCGACCGCAACATATTTAAGGTGTGTGGTGTAGCAGAGTTGACTGTGGAGCAGCCCCATCGGTATGGTGGTCAGCCGTTGGCAGACCTGCCGCCGGGGCGCCGTAGTAGTTATGCGCAAGCGATCCTGCGGCGTCCCATTAAGGCGGAGGGGAGGGGAATGTTGGGTTTTAGTGGGTAGTGCCGGCTCTTCTAGCCGGTGAGCCCCACATCACCACCTGGGGGATCAGGTGGTATGCGTAAATGCATTTCCCGACATGAAAAAAAAAAAAGGCCAGAGTCAACGTGAAGTGGCACGTGCACTGAACATGAGCCAGTCTGCTGTTTCCAGAGTTTACCGTCGTTACCAAGAGACTGGTGGATTTAATCGAAGACGCGGTTCCAGTAGAAAAAGGTGCACATCAGAGAGAGATGACCGATTTATTGTCAGTACATCGTTAAGAAATCGGGCCCTCACTGGCGTTCAAGTCCAACAAGAGCTCAGAGAAACGCGAGAAGTAGCTGTGAGTGGCTGGACAGTCAGAAGACGACTTAAGGCAGCTTGAGCCAAAAAGGCCAGCTACTGGCCCCAAATTAACCCCAGACCACCGAGCAGCCCGCCTACGTTTTGCTAGAGAACATGTTGATTGGACTGACGAACAATGGAGCACCGTTCTTTTCTTAGACGAAAGTAGAGTGTGCTTACATGGTAGTGATAGAAGAGGACGAGTCTACAGAAGACCTGGGGAAAGATTCGCGCAGTGCTGTATCAAAGAAAATTTTGCTTTTGGAGGAGGTTCCTGGATGGTGTGGGCCGGCATTTCAAGCGAGGCAAAAACCGAGTTGGTTTTTATTGAAACTGGCGGTCGCATGGGAGGATTGACGGCGATCCGATACATCGAAGAGATTTTAGAGGATCACGTCGTTCCCTACGCCGGTTTCATTGGCGAAAACTTCGTCCTAATGCACGACAATGCACGTCCACATACTGCAAGTTCCGTCCGGCAGTATTTACAGGAGGTCGCAATTGCCGCTATGGACTGGCCAGCGCGTAGCCCGGACTTAAATCCTATCGAGCATTTGTGGGATGATCTTAAAAGAAAAGTTCGGGCTAGAAATCCTGCACCAGACACGATGGCGAACCTCAAATCAGCGCTAATCGACGAATGGAATAGCATCGAACAAGATCGAGTAAGGAAACTTATTCGATCCATGAAAAAGCGATTGGAAGCTGTTATTAGGGCCAGGGGGGGCGACACTAAATATTAAAAAAATAATTTTTATTAGATTATTGTTTTGACGAATTTTACGTGGTATTTTCTTTACCGTCAACCATCACTTTTTTTATTGCTTAAGACTCCATCTCATTCAATATTTTTTCTTTATCAGAAAACATTTTTTAATAACAACATAGACCACTCATTTTAAAGCTAAAACAAAGAACTTTGAGATGTTAAAATCAGAAATATAATAAAAGCTTCCGATTTTTTGCTCACGAGAGTATATCTTAGTCCTCACAGTGACAACGCACCTGCGGTTCTGCATTTTTATAACATAAAACCTAAGTGCATGAACCGTAGGTGTTATGGGCGACAGGTACCGCTTTCCATCAGGTGGGCTGTCTGCTCGTTTGTCACTGAATACCATAAATTTTTTTTATCGTGTCTAAGTTATCGTGGAAATACAAATTGGAGTTGACGTTTAAATTTAAGAGGTCGATTAAATTCCAGAGGAATTCGTTCAAGGGGTCATCATAATAAAGTGTCTGGGAATGCTTCAGTGAATAATGACTACTCCAAGCTCCTTTATTGTAGAGGTGACGCTAGTCGCTTCGGCAAGTAATGAGGAAGTAAAATGGCTCTTAGATAGTGGTTGTTTAGTGTGCTTAGTGCGACTTTCATATGACAAATTGAATGACTTAACCACGGCGGAAATCGAACATACATTGTAACGTTATATGTACATAATTCATATTATTACCCTAAAATACACTTAAATTTAATATTTACAATACCTAAAACTAATTTAAATAACTATTAAATTAAATCCTACATTAAAACGTTTAAGTATAAAACACAATTTTATTATAACTTATTTTTTTTACAAAATATAATAATATGTTAAATTTATTTATCAAGCGGCATTTGTATACTCTCATTATTCATTTTGCTTTGCATCTAAGTAGTTTGAGTGAACGAACGTCACAATAATTTTTACGGTCTCTAATTCGTGTCTTTATTCTTTAAAAACTCGTAACCGTAATATTTATATAATTTTTTCGTGATCGTCGCTAAGCGTTCCTCGAATATTTTTAATACTATAGTGAGTGTTGATCGCCCCCAAACTGGGTAAGTGGTATATTTAATGTCACAGGCAATTAGAGTAGTTATTAGTGCTAGTAATCATTTAAAACTTATATTTGTGTTCAACAGTAATTCTTAATAGTAATATAAATTGATTTTACATAGAAATGTTATAAAAAGATTGCATTATTTTTTAATTCCACCCTCAGTTTTTAATAATTTTGAAATATTCGTAAATTTCTTTATAAATTAACTTATTTCTCAAAATTGTAATCTCCGTTTCTGGTTGTCATGATTCCACGGTACTACTACTGCAATTTAGGTGCTTTCTTTTATAACGCAGTGCCGTGGATGTTTGCTATATGTACTGGACCGATTGTAATTGTATTTTGATGGCGCGTTCCAGGGTTCAACGCTCGGGTTACCAATTTGGCCGGTATACCCTCACGCCCTTTTGTTTTCTACTTTCACCACCACGACGTGAATACTCTCCGCCGGGTTTGGTTACCCATTTCTACCGCATCCAGCCGTCAGCGGATTCCAGAACGTAGCTCCCGGGATCACCATCTTTACGGCGTGACGCAGGAGAGTACCTGAACCGACTTAACAAAGGAACTTGTGCGGGTTAAGTGCTCGACCCCGCCCGTTAATATATTTTTTTTCTCTCTCCACCGGGTCGAGATTATTTCAATAAATTAAATTTATTTGCATGGAACTCGGTCTTTTCATTTCCGACCTTTGTAGATCGGGTTAACCGTGACAACATATAAGTCTGAGTGCGAGTGACGAGCTAGTCATTCGATTCAAATGACGTTTGCTCACCGAGTTCAGCGTTTATTTTTTTCGTATATTGGTAGCACGTAGCGCCCATGCGATAAACCGACCAAATTAAATATAATGATTTTCTAACGCTATTTGTATAAAGGCGATGTATTATCTAAATAGTCGAGTGGCGTAAAACTTGTTGGAATTTGTTGTGTAAACAAACTGTGTATGTACCATTTATTATTTAACTCAACTCTCAGGATTTAAAATTCTTAAAATGAAATCAAGTCATCATCAATTTGAATTGTAAGTATCTTTTATGGAGGAGTAAGTACTAACCTAAACAAGTTATTAAATATTTACAATATTGAATGCGAGTTGTTGAAGTGAACTTGTGATAGATATGTGTTTTTATTTTCTTATTGATAGACATGGAGATCAAAGTAAGCCAATAATCAATGCAAGAGGTAGAATCGTGCCCATCCAGTATTGGAAGGAGCTTAACACAACAGTGATGGCAGTGGTGATACAAAACCACGAGAGAGAAGTGGAAAAAGGTCAGATTCATGAAATATAGTTGTTTGGTATAGATAGATATTATCATTTTATAAATAAATAGGAGAGGATGGGTGTGAATATATATTTATTTTTTAGGTATTGAGCCATGGAATGAGCCTGGACCTTCTAGCAGAGCGCATGTAGAGCCTCCTTTAAGCCAGCTCCTAGCCAAGCCTTCAATGTAGATATTGAAATCATAGAAAGTATGTTACTTGATACTTATATTGTACTTAATCTAAATCATAAAGTGAAAATATCCAGAGAATATTGCATGTAGAAATAAAAAATCTTATTTATTTGACAATATTAGCAGAGCTTGCTGACTTAAAAACAAATATTTTCAATTGTCAGATGCTGAAGCTTACCCATTTTATCTGAGTCTTAAAGTTGACAAAAACGAACGCTGACACAAACGGAGCAGGCTGCATGTCAATTTGTATTAAATGGAGAGCATTCAGAATGCGGCAACATAAGAGATCATATCTCCATATGAAAAGGGAGCAAAATAGGATAAGGGAAATGGAAGTGCAGACTCAGAGGGAATGGCAAGCTTTAGGTTCAAGAATGTTAGATATATTAGATTAACTAGCTAATAAGTTTTGTTATGATTAAATTTGTAAGTTAGATAATAATTATTTATTATTTTTTTGTAATAATTAGATTATTTATTTAATAAGTATGACAAACTATTAAGATTAAAAAATAAAGATTAAAATGTTTCAGTTTATTTTATTTACCTACCTCTTTTTCATTTAACATCCAGTTTATATTTACTACTATTTTGCAAATATGCAATTGTGATGGGATAAGCCGCGTGAGTGCTCTGATGCACTCACCCCAGTCGTCGTTACACCGTGTAGCAATTAACACGGTTTCCGCGTAATTATCATCCCGTACCGCGCGCGCGCAGGTTGACCGCGCCTATACGCTTTATAAACTTTTATTTACTGTGTACATAGTATACGAACTTTAAGTGCTCTGTGCTAATTTACATGGAAGCGGAGATAGGAGTTGCAGCAGAAGGTGAGTCCCGGAACTTTTGTTTTTGCATGTGGTGTGTCCATCACCGGCAGGGGGTCCCTTCTCAGGAGGTAATACGCCTTCCCGCAACCTAAATACAGTCCACTTGCTCCACCACTAATCATACATAGATATATATGTAGTTAGTTTGTACTAACGGGCTAACTCGCGGGCGATTCTGTTTTGCAACGGTCGATTCTCGAGTGACGGATCCTAAAAAAAAAAAACAAAAAAAAGGTTTTGGCATGCTCTGATCACGAATCTGCGGTCCATTTTTGCGTACGACGCGCGGTTCTGGAGATGTGGAAATCAATTAGGAAATATCTGATTGATATCCGGTGGCCTCGAACCCTCATTAGCGCTCCATTGTTCTCCTTATCTATTGTTCCTCGAACACCCCCATTACGACTGCATTGCCGTTATGATGCTATTGTATACTTCTATTGGTCATGAACTACCATGCTACTCTTAATCATAAGTAAAACACACTCATTCATTTCTAACAATTTTTATTTATACATTTCATAATTTTACGAGGGAGCGTTTTTATGTTCGCGGAATGAAGGGTAAGGGGTTGAAATAAAAAAAAAACAAATTATTTTTCCTTTTCAATATATTATATACCTGCAAAACGGACACATTTTTCAGATCTTTCAATTAATTTATTTATACCCTCATAAAAAAATGTTTTGTCTTTGTCCTCAAAATACGCTGAAACTGCCTCCTTAACTTCATCATCGGTGGTAAATTTTTTACCCCGCAGCTCTTTTTTCATTTTTGGAAAGAGGTAATAATCACTCAGGGCCAGGTCTGGGCTGTAGGGTGGGTGGTTCAAAATATCGAAGCCCACTTTAAGCAGGGCAGCCAACGCAACGCGGCTCTTGTGGACGGGCGCATTGTCGTGCAAAAGCAGCACACCTTTCGTCAATTTTCCCCGACTTTTTTGTTTAATGGCTTCTTTTAGTCGCTCTAATATTGAAGCGTAGTATTCTCCGGTTATAGAAACACCTTTATCTTTATAATCGATCAATAATATTCCTTCTGAGTCCCAAAAAACCGTTGCCATGAGTTTCCCAGCTGACTGAGACACCTTAAACTTCTTGGGTCGTGCTGTGCCCTTTTACGCCACTGCATAGTCTTGTTCGACTCAGGTTCATAATGATGAACCCAAGTTTCGTCTCCAGTAACAATTCGACTCAATACACCATCCTTGTCTTCATTGCAGAGGTCCAAAAATGCACGTGAACACTCTACGCGTTGTTGTTTTTGCGGCGGCGTGAGCATTTTCGGTACCCATCTTGCGCTGACCTTAGTCAATAGTCAATCAATAGTCAATAGTCAGTCAATAGTCCAACCATTTCTTCGAGTTGTTTCTTCTTTAGTCGAGCATCGTCGAGTACAAGTTTTTCGACTTTTTGGATAAGTTCTGGCGTGGACTCCTCGATGCTCCTGCCCGGCCTCGGGTCGTCTTCAAGTGATTCCCTTCCTTTTTTAAACAAACTGTGCCACTTGTACACCATGGTTTTTCCTGGACAAGAGTCACCGTAAATCGATGACATCTCATCCATTATGGTCGCAACTGATTTTCCTTGCTTGGTAAGGAGCTTTATAACGGCACGATATTTGATTTTTTCCATATTTCACTTTTCACTCCTGATTATGTTGCTTGGTTGGCAATAGCTCAAAGACTAATAGTCTAATAACAATGAAATCTCGTATTTATACTAATTATGAGTCACTAAACACGTTACGTTCCTAATGAGCCTAATCACCCCCCTCCAACCCTCTCATTCCGCGAACTTAAAAACGCACCCTCGTATTACATATCTATACACATACTTAACATTGAAGTGTCTGTTTTTCATTTCAAATTCTCAGTTTTTAACTTAACACATATTAAAGTATATAAGGTACTAACATCAAAAAATCAATTTTTACAATTTTTGTCTGTCTATCTTTCACTGGCAGATACCTAAGGTTCTAAGAGTAACTTTTTAACATAAAATTATAAAACCCGTTTAATTTCTTTTAACTTACGCCCAGCGAAGTGGGCCTGGTTTGCTAGTTCTCTTTAAAATATGAGCGGAACATCTCATCCACTAAAATATCGTTGTACAATGTGTTCCCTGTAAATATGTTCGTAAAACTATACATTGAATATCCCTGAAACTTATATTGCAAATACATTAAGCAATATTCACCACAAACTGAAGTCCAATCATTCTGAATCCTATTAATATTCCAGACCCATCTTTTACAATTCCTTTTTAAAAACTCTAGATGATATCGTGTAGGTGTTCTTCCATATGAATCAAAATATTCACCTATGCTATTCGTATCGATATGTAAAGCTACCCAATGTGAGCCTGGTTTTTCATCCGTATCCAAATTGCATATTATATACGTTGGTACATGAGTATACATGGGTAGTCTATTAGCAGCATAAACATTATTTTCTAGACTAGGATGAATCTTTTTCATATGTCGCTGAACATCTAGTGTATCCATGATATTACTGCTATTGGTACATTTATACAGTACCAATCTATTCAATGGTTAAGTTAGGAATGTTCAATTATAGTGCTTTTTAATTATTAAATCGCATTCTTTTGTGATAAGTCATGGAACTGTGCAGCGCATCACGAAGGGATGTGAGATAAATTTGTTGAGTCATAAATTTTCGTTGTGCTTAGGAATTTGCTTTAGATAAGAAATAACTATATAAGGTCGAGCAGCTACCGGCATGCAATCAGTCTATGGTCGCTTGACCGCAGTGAATTGTATATAGTCTACCAATACTACACGTGTGTTACTTCAAAACGTGTGTGTGGCGTTTCATAAGCGTAAATAAATTGATATTAACATGATAACTGTGTTGTTGCAGAAATCATTCAGCTTCGATGAAAATACATATAAACAGTATTACTACTCGTCACTCTCCCCTCAATGCGAAGAACAGAGTGATGACATCGTGATTAATAACACATGCGATGGTGTAAAAAGGAAATCGCCGGCGCTTGATCAGTTTTTTGAAGTGGCACCAAAAATAAAAAAGAAGAAACTGTTATCATCAACCGTCGCACGAGCCTCTAGAGATGTTGTATCATACATTTCTACTAATTCCGACGACGGAGACCAAGCGACGCATCTAATAAAAGTTGAAATGTATGATATGAAGAAACTATGCAAGATTCCAACTACTGATCATTGGAAACATGCCACCACGAGGATTAAATATTATATAAAGAATAATAAGGATAGCATCTATGACGACACAAACAGCCTCATATACAATATTACAAAGACAATAGCAAGAAGTGAAACTTCAGAAGTGAGACTGTCTTCGCGTTGTTCAAAGTATTTCCTGGGTTTCTTCTTTCCAAGTTTTCCATGGTACTATTTTGTGTATTGTATCCTTCAGAAATTATAGTCCCGTTTTCAGAGTTTTCTCAATAAAAAGATTTTTGAGGTGCATAAGACTTTTTTTAGTGTTCAATTAAAAAGTTATGTAATACACAAGATGCTTTCACTACTTTATCGATATTTTCGGGTTCTAAATTTATATGAGTATAAAATATCCGAAATCGTGATGCCATTATCGCGAAAGCGTTTTCAACAGTCCGCCTCGCGCGAGATAATCTGTAATTCAGGATTTTTCTTTCTTGCGATGTTAAATCTGCCTGCCGAGACGGTTTTATCATATTGGGGCGTAATGGGATCGCGTCATCTGCCACAAATACATATGGTAAATTTCGGTTACTTCCTGTTAACAATTCACTGCTTGGAATACGTAAATCACTATTTTCTAATTTTTCAAAAAATTTAGTGTTTTGTAGAACCCCTCCATCGGATATTCTGCCATTCATGCCAATAAATTGGTATTTCGCATTTACAATTGCCATAAGAACTACGCTATGTTGCCCTTTATAATTATAAAAATACAATCCACTATTGGCCGGTGGAACAATCGCTATGTGTTTTCCATCTATTGCACCAAGACAATGAGGAAAGTTCCATCGATCTTCATACATCTTTGCTATTTCCTTCCACTCTTCTTCAGATGTAGGAAACTGTAATATAAAAATAACAGATTTATCATTTACAATAAGTAGTTATTTTTGATGTGAAATATCTATAGCGGCAGGACACAAAAATATATCATAATTATTTTATGTTATTAATATAATATGTATTTATTATGTTTTTAGAAAGACCATGCCACTGAAGAATATTCATCCAACAGCGTATCTAACGACAACGAGGCTCGGACCACATCGTCAAATAATAATTCATCTCGCCCACCAAAACCTTGTAAAACAAAAAGAAAAGATGAAAGCTTAGCAAATGAAGTATTGGAATCGGTACGAGATCACTTTAAGCGTCCTCGCCCAATTGTAACAGAAGAAAGGTGCGATATTATTGGCAAATATGTGGCGATGAAATTGAGGGCTTTAGATGCGAAACAAATAATAGTCGCAGAAAAACTTATAAATGATTTAGTTTTTGAAACAGAAATAGGAAACCTCACTCCCGAGCATGCCTATATTAACATGAGAGATATTTTGAAACAAAATCAACGAAGCTATGTTCCTGCTCAGCAATATCGACAACATGCATATCAGTCCTCTCCTAATTCCAATAGGGCATATGCCCCTGTAAGTTTTGTTTCTTCCGGAAGTCCTAGCCCACCCTGCCTTCCATTTCCCACTAGTAAAAATTCAGAGTATATTTCTCAATCATTTCATACTAGCCATCTACTCAACAGTTCCCAAGGCAATCCCTACTCGCCACAAATACGAACACCTACAATTACAGGAAATCAGCCCAAACAGAGGTAGTTTTATCGATTCCAGATTCGGCAGAGACATTACTTAATAATTTCAATGTTGATAATGAATAATTTGTACGCGACAGTTTTGTACTTTAATGATTATAATTAAAATCGTATTTTTTTCAATAAATATTATCTGTAATATGTGATGTTCGATGTGATGTTCTCCCGACCGATTCCGGCCACGGCGGCCAATCTCATTGAGACTAGCCAACTGAGCAGGAGATATTATAGTGCACAAGTGTACGCGCAGACACAAGTGCACTCTCTATTCCTGTCACTCTCATATTCCGGTGGGACGACTGCTCGACACGACCAGTGAGAGTTAAGGCGCAGGACCGACGGCTTTACGTGCTCTTCGAGGCACGGGGGTGAAACACCGCCAACTTCCCAACTCCGGGCTGTTACTGAGGCTTACTTATACAGAAAGACTCAATAACTAAACTTGGCCCGACCCGGGACTCGAACCCAGGACCTCCGAGTGTGCAGCCGTACATGCTAGCCACTACACCACGGAGGCAGTTTCTCTCTATCTGTAATATAACAGTGTTTTAATGATTTACCTTCAAATAATCTCTTCTAAGTACTTTATACAAAGCCTCACATGTTTTAGGAATAATTTTTTCAAGTGCCTGAGGCGAAATAATTGTTGAAAATTTTAGGTCCTCATAACTTCTGCCAGTTGCCAGTTGAGAGTTGTACATAAAAAATATGTATAGTACAGATTTTTAATATATTTATGATATATTTTTTATACATTTTGACATTTATTTCTTTAATATATTTTTTTCATGGGGGTATACTCACGTTAAAATAGTGAAGGCATTATTAATTCGATTTTGTCTTTTCAGATTATCAGTATGGATGAATCTGTTTGTATCATCTGCAATAAGGCAGATGATAAGCAAGTGTAGGAAATAAAAAAGGTTTTTTGTTTTTTGCATTTTCTCAGAAGATTTACTATAGTAACATAATTTTTTTTTTTCACCATCGGAAAGTAGAGATTTCAACGAACAGAAAACATACCAACTTTTTGAAAAAAGCTGATATTTTGACGGGTGAATTTTCGATTGAAAATTAGGGTGCTTTTTCGATATTAATTCAAAATAAAGTGAATAAATAAATATTTTTAATAAAATAAATTACAGCGTATTTGGGACATAAAAAGGTAAGTTTTCACCAAATTTCGTTAAAACAATTTTTTTTTTTGTAAAAGATAAAAATAAAAAACCAAAAACTTGGTTTTTTGAATTTTTCACATAAATTTTGAGTTTATGTGAAAAAAGTGTAAATACAAAAGTTTTAGATATTTTTATTACCTACAACTTTGCCATTTGACTTTTTTCGATAGGACTTTTAGTTTTGCCGGAAATCGAGAAAAACCCTTAAAACCTCACCCCCATCCCCTTCCCGACCTCAGATCGCCCGTAAATTATTTTTCCTTTCATTTTTATAATATTCTCCTCCTTTTCTAATGGGTTTCATCCTACTATTATTTTTTTTGGTTTTAAAAATTATCGACCCTGGTCTATATATTTTTCTAAGGATACGAATAATCATTATTGTTACATAAAGAATTTATCACGGTTAGTTAGTAAACAAATTTTAAAAGACTGTCATATCATGTACATTTGCGATGCGTGTCTACTTCATTTTCCATCTCAGGAAAGGGTAAATAACCATGAAAAACATGATTGTGCGCACATTTGTACAGAATTACCAAACAGTGAAACTTTAAAAAAGAATTGGTTTGGTCAACCTATTTCAAATAATAAAATTAAATTTGATAGTTACGAAAAAAATTTAAAGATACCATTCGTAGTTTATGCTGATTTAGAAGCATTTTTAAAACCAATAGAATCATGTTCTAACGATCCATCCAAACCATTCACACATAATATTCAGAAACATGGAGTGTATAGTTTTGGTTATGATATAAAATGTTCATATGATGATAAATTATCGAAATATGTAACATATAGTGGACCCAATAATAACATATAGTGCACAAGTGTTTATGGAAAGTTTATCTAACAATTTGAAAGAAATATGTCAAAAAAATAGATTTCAAAAATGTTCAGTTCCGCTAACAGATGAAAACAAACACCAAATTTCAAATGCAACCATTTGTCATATTTGTGAAGTTGAGTTAGCAGAACCTTTTTATGATTTTGATTGGTACACCGGTAGTTTTATAGGTGTGGCTCATGAATCATGTAGCTCAAAATTCAGAACACCACGTCATATACCAATATTTTTACACAACCTTAGTCACTATGATGCTCATTTTATTGTTCATGCATTTAACTTTTGTGATGGTGAAATCGAAGTTATCCCTCAAAATAAAGAAAAATATATATCCTTTTCCAAAAAATTAAAAATAAATAACCATGAAGTTATATTAAGATTCGTAGATTCATTTAAGTTTTTATCGTGTAAATTATATCAATTAGCCAAAAATCTCAGTAATGATCAATTTCAAGAGTTACGCAGAAATTTCCCTAAGGATGAAGATTTCATTCTTAAAGTTTAAAACGGAAAGGGGTTTATCCATACGAATTTATGACTAATTATGATAGTTTAAAGCTAACATCGCTCCCTGAGAAAAATGTTTTTTTTAGTTCACTCACAGATTCCCATATTTCAAACGATGATTACAATCATGCAAAAGATGTTTGGGAGCACTTTGGTTGTTGTAATATGCTAGATTACTCAAACTTGTATTTAAAAACAGATGTTTTACTTTTATCCGATGTATTTGAAAACTTTAGAAATCTATGTATGAATACCTATCATTTAGACCCAGCCCATTATTATACAGCTCCAGGATTAAGTTGGGATGCAATGCTAAAATATACACAAATAGAATTAGAACTTTTAACAGATTATGAGAAAATTGCATTTATTAGGTCAGGTATCAGGGGTGGTGTATATCAATGTAGTAAACGTTATGCTATAGCTAATAACAAATACATGGAGGATTATGATGTAGAGAAACCAAAGTCATATATCACATATTTTGATGCTAACAATTTATATGGTTGGGCTATGTCTCAAAATCTTCCTACTGGTGGATTTGGATGGGTAAATCCGAATACAGATATTCCAAAGTATTGAAACCCCTCTTGGTAACTAATAAATCTTTATTAGTTACCAAGAGGGGTATATAATATTTATAATATTATAATATTAAACGATTGTTCGATCGTAAGCACTATCTAATGCTTCGTGTCATGGGTCGTGCAAAATATTTTTTAGGGAAAACCCACAGCGAATAACCGCCCACAAGTCGGAGTCAAATGTTCAGCTGTTATCAATTGTGGTTGACCAATTGAAAACATAGGAGAGGGTGGGGTATAATGGCCCCCTGGGGTAAAACGGCCCCCCTTCAAAATTTGGTCAAAAAATATTTTTTTTTTACCAAATTATCATAAATTTGATATATTTATATATTTTTGAGCTAATATATCATACCTGGGGTATAACAGCCCCTCCTTCAAAATTTGCTCAAAAAAAATTTTTTTTTTCAACAAATTATTACAAAATTATTAAAAAAATATTTTTTCACCAAACTTTATTTTCAAATAAAGTCTCAAATGTAAATTATCTACTATTATAGAATTATTTATTATTTATATTATTAAATCCTAAGAAAATTAATAATTGTTTGATTAGTTATGATAAATTTTCATAAAACGTAACAAAATTAAAATGTTTAAACAAAACATTAAATGTAAATTATTTACAATTAATAAATTATTTATTTTATATTATTAAATCCTAAGAAAATTATTAATTGTTAGATTATTTATAATAAATTTTCATAAAACGTAAAAAAATTAAAATCTTTAAACAAAACATTAAATGTAAATTATTTACAATTATTAAATTATTAATTATTATTAATGATGAATTTTCAAAAACGTAATAATATGAATATTTTAAAATAAAGTCTCAAATGTAAATTATTTACAATTAATTTATTATTTTTCACAATAGAGACAAATATATATTCTTCAGAATAATCTTCGTTGATTCCCGCACAGGAATCTTTTACGTTTCAGCTGCAATTTTAAATTTAAATTTAGCAGGAGTATGATATTTTCATGGCAATTGAATAACCATTATAATTATAATTATTTTTTAGAAAATAAAAGAGGTTAGGGTCGGAACGAAACGAGGAGCATCAGGTATTTTTCGAATGATTATGAAATCTAGAGAGTGATAAAAATAAGGAAATACTTTTATATTTTTCAAAGTATTTTTAATAGTGGAAAAAAAAATTTTTTTTTCAAGAATTTTTTCAAAATTTTGGTAAATTCGTTCATCCTAGAGCCAAGTATAATTATTTTTTAGAAAATAAAAGAGGTTAGGGTCGGAACGAAACGAGGAGCATCAGGTATTTTTCGAATGATTATGAAATCTAGAGAGTGATAAAAATAAGGAAATACTTTTATAGTTTTCAAAGTATTTTTAATAGTGGAAAAAAAAAATTATTTTTCAAGAATTTTTCCAAAATTTTGGTAAATTCGTTCATCCTAGAGCCAAGGTAAACTAATAAGATGTTAAAAAACCACAAAAAGTAATAAGCGGCTTAGAGGGGCCGCTCTGCCCCACCCTTCCCTAACTAACAATTGTTTACAGTTCATGTGAACTTGACGTAAGTATATACTGATAATAAATCATATAAAATCCGGTACAATGGAGTGGGAAGCGCATTCCAGTTTTAGAAGCATCGGGAAGATGTTCGGGAAAACAGTAGTTATTATGGTGCTCGTTACGCTCGTCAAGAACAATTGTCTTTAAAAAATATTTCGAAATTTATATTTTGATTTTTTCCTCTTGTTGCATTTGTTAACAGAAATAGATTCTTTTTGTATTTTGTCTTTAAAAGCCAGTAATATAACTCATTATGAAAGATTATATTTATTTTTCAATATTTCGAATAATATAGGATGAGTTTGCACGGCAAAATGAATGCCGTGCAAATTCTTTTTTTGTCTTGCATTAGTGATCAAACATATATTCTTCTTTCTTTATTGTTTCTGTGAAAGTCAACAATAAGACTCATTTCAATATCATGCTATTTTTTTTAGCGCTTCGAGCGGTAGAAGATGAATCGACACTGCTGAATGAATTAATACCGCTGAATGAATCGACACCGCAGAATGAATGGATAGTGCGGAAGGGATCGATAGAGCTGGATGAAGGTAAATTGTTTTTTTTTTTTTCATTATTTATCAAAAATAAGTTTGAAAAATCCAAAAGTGCACGCCTCATAATCTAATTTTCCGTAATAAAATTCATTAAAATAAAATGCAAATACTTTTAAATCTTTCGCGCTATTGTCTACCCAGAAAAGAAGGGTACTGCGCATGTGTTGTAAGCGAACCTTACTTACATAGATATAGATATACAAACGATAAGTGGATTTTAGTTTATTGCTAATTATAATTAAATTACATTGAATTAGCAAAATGTCTTTTAAAAATGTCATAAGTGTTGAAACTAGTGTTTTTCTATGACATTTATGAGTAAATATTGTTCTATAAATGCGATAGAAAATAAGTAGAGATAATTTTAGTTCTCACTTAATGTTTGTAAGGCGAGAATAGAGCACTATTTCATTCGCTTCGCTTATGAGGCGTGCACTATACTTTTTTCTTTATGATTTTTCTTAAACTCAACAAATAACTCATTGTGAATTTATTATATTTTTTCCGAGATTTTGGCCGAGATACTCAGCAAATTGTATTTTATTTCTTTCCGTTGTATTAGCAATCAGAAATAAAAATTTTTTATCGTTTTATTAAGAAACATAACTAATATTTGAATTTTTTTCTGTTTATTCAGAGGGTAATCCTATCGCTAACAACGGAAATGCACCGGAGGCGCCTCAACGTGAAATCATTCGATATCTCAACTGCTCTGACTTGCATAAATATTCATTGGCGGAAGATACCATTCAACTAAGTAACCTCAACATTATGGCCGCGGACAACCCTTGCATCATGAAAGCTCCGGTAATTATTCTGGAAAACAATCATTTTCCCGGTTTCGCACATGCTTATAACATAACTGGAAAGAGAATAGTAATGGTTGATAATGAATACAAAGGAGCAGAACAAAATCATTACATAGTTGGAGATAAAGTACTTCTAGTTAATAATACATTTCAAGGCAACCTTCAACTTCATGAAGTAGCGGGATATGAAGTCACTGCGTCCCAAAATGTATATGATGGTATATGCAGAATCTATTAATATGCAGGAACTAGTATACTAGTGTTTGATAACGAATCTAGAGGAAATCCGTTTGATGTCTTACTTCTGAAAAATCCCGTGAAGTCAATGTATGAATTGTATCCTAACGATCTGTCAAATTATAAAAGTGGAGCCTTTAATGATCTAAGAGAATTTGCAGAATACTCTTTAGGTAAAATTGGTGACGAAACGCCCGACATAACGATTGCATATAAGCGACGCTTTCTAGAAGATTTGAAGGATGGATTAAAAATTAAACGTCCTGAAGGTGCTGCTATTGTTCAAAGATTCGAGGAGTTAAGTAATAGGGATTTTCCAATGCTTCAAGCTTATTAATATTTCACAGACAACAAACTCTAAAGATTTTAAATCAATCATTATCAATCTCATTTATTGAAAAATATAATGTCTACGTCTTTGGCTATCCATACAACAACTCGCTCAGGCTTGGATTCGAACCCTTGGAGTTTTTTCAACGATCGCCAAGAATCAATTCCAAGCCGCCTGTATCTTGACTAGGTTTTTTGTGGTTTACCTGGTCACTGTGCTCCAGAGCAGGGCATAGGCGAATGCCGGTACAGTTAAAATATTGAATGGCCACAGTCTCCATTCTTTTGTTCAAATTAATTTGTAGATTTATGATTAAAGTAAAGATGATATATGTATAATGTAATATTTATATAATAAAATAAATATTTTGACGCTTAATAATGACTTTTTGTTAAATAACATTTCCCTGATTAAAAATCAATTTAAGAGCATAGGAAATAACATAATTGACAACATTTCATTTTTTCAACATCCCTATGTTATTATTTTAAATAAAGCTAGATCAAAAATGAGGCGACCCATATCTTTTCTTTTTTCGAAATGATGCCGTTTTCATATAAAATTTCCACTTTGAAACTCGTCTTATTCTAAAAAGACGTAAGCGACAAATGACGTCATTTATTAGGTTGAATAGCGATATTGCCTTTGCCTTTCTCTCATCTGTCAAAAAAAATATTCTAATGTCATTTTGGCATTACAAAATCTTTCCTTGTCAGTTGTCTGTGTACAAAAGTTTCAAAAAACAAAAGAATAATAATAACAAAGTTTCAAAGCTTAAACGTTTTGTTTTTTATTGTGATTGTCTAATTTTTTTAATTTTCAACTGATACTATATATTTATTTAGTCACCATGAAACTTTCTAACGGATTTCAAGTTGCGGATAGCAGAAACTTGCCGAAAGTAGACTATTTGATGCTATTAGAATATGCACGAAAATGAATGTTACAACATTGCGGAAACATGCAGTGCTAAGGCATTATTAGCATCACGAGAGGCATATGTGGATACAGCAGTGGGGTATGTAGAAGTCAAGAGGGAAGGAGACATGTGTACTGTGCAGTGCCGGGTCACACCTGAACACAAAGTGAAGGCGAAGTTGTATCAGATCACAGCTGTTATTAAAGAATCTGACGAGAAGATCGTCTCAGTAGTGTAACGACTGTGCTGCTTCTGCAGGAGGATGCAAGCATGCCATATGCTTTGCCATTTGGCTCATTAAACGATCAGATGAACCTTCAGTGACATCTATAATTTGCTATTGGAGTAAACCAAAACTTGCTGGAGCTGTAGGTGATCAGAAGTTCATCATGGCAAAAAACATTGGGAAAAAGAAAAGATCTACACCAGAAAATATAAACATGAATGTTACTTTTTCAATGTTTTCTGAAGAATGTAAGCGGCGTAAAATGACTACGGGAATGATACTAAATTACAGTGGAAATCATCAGTTCACATTAAATGATTTTAGTGTGTTTAATTTAATGCTGCTATTTGTAAACCAAGAAGTTGATCATTACTATGAAAAATTTAATTTATATTCACAAGAAATTATCACTTCAGATGTAATAGTTAAGATTGCTGAAGAAACAAAAGAACAAGCAAATTCAAAACACTGGCATTCCATGAGACAAGGAAGAGTGACTGGTTCAAGAATATATGAGTACATACATTGTAAAACCCAAAATGGTGCTTTAGTGCAAAGCATTCTTGGTGGATACAAGGTGCCAGAGACTTTAGCTATAAGAAGAGGTAAGCTACTAGAAAAAGAAGTACTGAAAGAATTAGAAAAAGATCTTAGTTATTGAGACTACAGGTTTAATTTTGGTGTCTCCTATTATTGGTGTTTCTCCAGATGGAATTTGTAAGGATTTCGTTATTGAAATAAAATGTCCATTATATGAAAAAAGTTTCAAAAATTATATAAAAAACAATAAAGTGCAAGACAAATATAAAGCTCAAATGATGCTACAGATGCATGCTGCAAAAAAATTAAAGGGATGGTTTTGTGTTGCTGATCCAAGTTTTGAACAGACAAGACTAATACATAAATATATAGTGGAATATGACAATAACTATGTCATGAAATTAATAGATGCAGCAGAAAAATTTTGGAAGCAATTTATTTTTAAACTTATTTTGGATAGTGCAAAATATAAAAATCTACATTTTTAAGTATTTTATTTATTGTTTACAATAGAACTGTGTAAATTTATTAAACCACATGCTACTATAACCACTTCATCTGTATGTTGGATCAACTTATTATTTATCACAGAATGTGGTTTCAAAAACTTAAATAACCTCACTCTTCTTATTACCCTATCCACATGTATCCGTAGACTAGCAATAACTTTACTTTTGATAGCTTCTCGTTTTGATAATTTCATATCCTTTGACACACTGGGTGGCCGAAGAAGTTTAATTTGTTTCCTGCTTAATATGGTATCTATATGTTTAAAGCCTCTGTCTGCCAATACAGTACAGTTAAGTGGTAGTATGTCTAGGAAGCCACAGCTTTCTACTATATTAGTATCAAATATACGACCACCATATGTAGCAGATACAAAGTTAATGAAACCATCAGGAGTTGAAGCTATCAGGTACTTAAGTGTATTAGCATTTTTGTACTGTGACCATGTTAGGGACTGATTTATAGGATTAGATGGTTTTTCTATCTCTATTTCAAAACAATCGATTATGCAAAACACATTTGAGTACTCCTTGTTTGTTTTGAAAGAGGATGGCAAATTTCTTTTTACATCACATTTACTTTGAATAGGAATAAGTTGTTTAAAGAATTTGGATAATAAATACAATGTCCTAAAAAATATCCTCCATAACGTTGTTAATGACACCTCAAACATATCAGAAATCTGATAGAAAGGGGTATTATTTCTAATTTTATATAATGTTATTATAATGTGTAATGATTTTACTTTAAGATTAATTTGTAAATATTCAATCAGCCAATAGTAGGTCTTTGGTAAACCAATGTAACTGTGTGGTTTATTTTTGATAACACTAAACATGAAGCTTTTGTTTGGGTTTGGTGCTGGAACATTAATTTCAGAGGAGATTTCCGATATGTCAGCAGATGTGATACTTTCTGTGGTACTTCCTTGTGTTGAAGGTAATGCTTCTTCCATAGCTGTGGTTTCTTCTTCTTCTAGCAAGAGTGTCTGTGTATTCTTTTTATAAATTTTGCAATAAGTTGTGCGATCTGCAGTTTTTGGCTTTACTTGCACTCCTTTATGAGCTTTAGTAGTTGCAGCTACTACATCTACTTCCATTGATGATGCTGATGATGACGTGCTAGGCTTAGGTTCATTCATTGAAGTGAGATCTTGTGAGGGAGTTTTGACAAGAGACTGTGGTAACCGAGACTTTAATTTAGGACGTCCTTGCACTGTTTTCCAAAACAAGTAGTTTTCCACATCTTCCTTCAACTAAAAAAGAATTAAAATTATTAAGAAAAAAATATGCAAAAAATAAAACCTACTTTTTTAATATTTTGTGTACATAGTTATATCAAAATGGAATACAATCCTCCTAATTGCATAGCAAATTACATAAAACAAAATAAACATGTTAGGACAGGATGCTATGTTCAGGGCATGCATGTGAGCTTTTAAAAATGATGGCTTTATTGTTTAGATAAAATGAAGCTGTTTCAATAAAATGAGGCCGACTTATCTATCACTAAATTGCTAAGCATAATAATGTGTTTTAAATAAAGAGTACTAGAGAAGATTTGCCATGTGCATTTATGTACGTAATTAAATGTAAAAATTTACTTACATTGAGATGATCTTCACATATGTATAGAAAACGTTTGGGGCATTCAATACCCACTGCTTCGCACCACTCCTATTTCGTTGATTTTGGTACCCCAAAAAATGTCTTCCGAGTATTTCTAGAACTGTTTTTGCAGGTTGGTACAAAACAAAATTTTGTATCCTTATATGGTGTCCACGCTTCATGGGGATTCATTTTTTTGCTAAATATCTAGTAATAAAAACTAAAAACACACTAAAAACTGCTCAAGCGCAAAAACTGCAAAAGCTCGAGAAACAATTCAAAATTCAAACGTCAATTATTCAGAAATGACACATATGACATAATGACACTGACGTTGGACGAATAATTTCATCTTTATCTTTAGTAGGCAAGGGCAATCATCTTATTCAACCTTATTTGTGACGTCACCACAATATTTTCAGATTTTTTTTTCTCCAAAACGAAGCATTAAAAAAATCCCAAAAAAATATATTTGAACTCAAAATAGGAAAATAAAGAAACAGTATTTTTATTTTAGGGTCTTCATATTTCTGAAATGTTGTCAATTTGAATCCTTTTCAATATTTCTGAATATTTTAAACTTTTTTTTTCTAATTAAGTAGACTTGTTTGGGAGTAATTAGAAGACATTTTCCATAATTTTTGAGACTGAATGTATTAATTACTGCTATTAATGTTTTGTAACATAAATAATATTTAAAGAAATAACAGTAAAAAAAGTTGTATATTAAATCCTTAACTCTATTACACATTTAACAAAAGTTCTATATGCTCATTTTTCAACCATACATGTCTATTTCTACTTATAGATTAAAACCTTTTAACTTATTTATGACTGAATGCTCATAAAAAATAACTCGGCACTGCAAAATGAAACGACAGAGCTGGATGAAGGTAAATTGTTTTTTTTTTCATTATTTATCAAAAATAAGTTTGAAAAATCCAAAAGTGCACGCCTCATAATCTAATTTTCCGTAATAAAATTCATTAAAATAAAATGCAAATACTTTTAAATCTTTCGCGCTATTGTCTACCCAGAAAAGAAGGGTACTGCGCATGTGTTGTAAGCGAACCTTACTTACATAGATATAGATATACAAACGATAAGTGGATTTTAGTTTATTGCTAATTATAATTAAATTACATTGAATTAGCAAAATGTATTTTAAAAATATCATAAGTGTTGAAACTAGTGTTTTTCTATGACATTTATGAGTAAATATTGTTCTATAAATGCGATAGAAAATAAGTAGAGATAATTTCAGTTCTCACTTAATGTTTGTAAGGCGAGAATAGAGCACTATTTCATTCGCTTCGCTTATGAGGCGTGCACTATACTTCTTTCTTCATGTTTTTTCTTAAACTCAACAAATAACTCATTGTGAATTTATTATATTTTTTCCGAGATTTTGGCCGAGATACTCAGCAAATTGTATTTTATTTCTTTCCGTTGTATTAGCAATCAGAAATAAAAAAAAATTATCGTTTTATTAAGAAATATAACTAATATTTGAATTTTTTTGTTTATTCAGAGGGTAATCCTATCGCTAACAACGGAAATGCACCGGAGGCGCCTCAACGTGAAATCATTCGATATCTCAACTGCTCTGACTTGCATAAATATTCTTTGGCGGAAGATACCATTCAACTAAGTAATCTCAACATTATGGCCGCGGACAACCCTTGCATCATGTAAGCTCCGGTAATTATTCTGGAAAACAATCATTTTCCCGGTTTCGCACATGCTTATAACATAACTGGAAAGAGAATAGTAATGGTTGATAATGAATTCAAAGGAGCAGAACAAAATCATTACATAGTTGGAGATAAAGTACTTCTAGTTAATAATACATTTAAAGGCAACCTTCAACTTCATGAAGTAGCGGGATATGAAGTCACTGCGTTCCACAATGTATATGATGGTATATGCAGAATCTATCAATATGCAGGAACTAGTATACTGGTGTTTGATTACGAATCTAGAGGAAATCCGTTTGATGTCTTACTTCTGAAAAATCCCGTGAAGCCAATGTATGAATTGTATCCTAACGATCTGTCAAATTATAAAAGTGGAGCCTTTAATGATCTAAGAGAATTTGCAGAATACTCTTTAGGTAAAATTGGTGACGAAACGCCCGACATAACGATTGCATATAAGCGACGCTTTCTAGAAGATTTGAAGGATGGATTAAAAATTAAACGTCCTGAAGGTGCTGCTATTGTTCAAAGATTCGAGGAGTTAAGTAATAGGGATTTTCCAATGCTTCAAGCTTATTAATATTTCACAGACAACAAACTCTTATATTTTAAATCAATCATTATCAATCTCATTTATTGAAAAATATAATGTCCACGTCTTTGGCTATCCATACAACAACTCGCTCAGGCTTGGATTCGAACCCTTGGAGTTTTTTCAACGATCGCCAAGAATCAATTCCAAGCCGCCTGTATCTTGACTAGGTTTTTTGTGGTTTACCTGGTCACTGTGTTCCAGAGCAGGGCATAGGCGAATGCCGGTACAGTTAAAATATTGAATGGCCACAGTCTCCATTCTTTTGTTCAAATTAATTTGTAGATTTATGATTAAAGTAAAGATGATATATGTATAATGTAATATTTATATAATAAAATAAATATTTTGACGCTTAATAATGACTTTTTGTTAAATAACATTTCGCTGATTAAAAAAATCAATTTAAGAGCATAGGAAATAACATAATTTGAATCTTTTTCAATATTTCTGATCTGTAATAAAATTGATTAAAAAAAAAATGCAACTACTTTTAAATCTTTCGCGCTATTGTCTACCCAGAAAAGAAGAGTACTGCGCATGTGTTATAAGCGAACCTTACTTACATAGATATAGATATACAAACGATAAGTGGATTTTAGTTTATTGCTAATTATAATTAAATTACATTGAATTAGCAAAATGTCTTTTAAAAATGTCATAAGTGTTGAAACTAGTGTTTTTCTATGATATTTATGTGTAAATATTGTTCTAAAAATGCGATAGAAAATAAGTAGAGACAGTTTTAGTTCTCACTTGATTTTTGGAAGGCGAGAGTAGAGCACTATTTCATTCGCTTTGCTTATGAGGCGTGCAATATACTTCTTTCTTCATTTTTGTTCTTAAACTCAATAAATAACTCATTCTGAATTTATAATATTTTTTCCGAGAAATTGGCTGAGATACTCTTTATTACTGATACAAAAATATAATTTATTTTATCGTTTTATTGAGAAATATAACTAGTATTTGAATTTTTTTCTGTTTATTCAGAGGGTAATCCTATAGTTAACAACAGAAACTCAGAAGCACCGGAGGCGCCTCAACGTAAAATCATTCAATATCTCGACTGCTCGGAATTGCACAAAAGCTCATTGGGTGGAGATTCCATTCAACTAAGCGATAGCATCATTATGAACGTGTCCAACCCTTGCATCATGAAAGCTCCGGTAATTATTCTGAAAAACATTGAATTTCCCGGTTTGGAAAATGCTTTCAACATAACTGGTAAGAAAATAGTAATGGTTGATAATGAATCCATCGGACCAGAACAAAATCATTACATTGTTGGAGATAATGTACTTCTAGTTAATAATACATATCAAGGCGATCTCCAAGTTCATGAAGTAGCGGGATATGACGTCACTGTATTCCAGAATGTGTTTGATGGTGATTACAGAGTCCATCAATACGCAGCAACTATTATCCTGGTGTTTGATAACTAATCTAAAGGAAATCCGTTTGATGTAATACTTACGGAAAATCCCCCGAACATAACATATGGTTTGTACCCTAACGTTCTGTCAAATTATAAAACTGGAGCCTTTAATGATGTAAGACCACATACAGAATACAGTTTAGGCAAAATGAGCCCAGCAACGTTCGACTTAACGCCTATGAGCGTTAGCAAATTTTTAGAAGAAGTGAAGCTTGGATCAAAAATTAGCCGTTCTGCAGATGCTCCTGTCGTTAGAAAACTCCAAGAGTTAATTGATAATCGTATTTCATATGATAGACATTACTCACACAACGAAAACGGGAATTTTTAAATCGATCTGATTTATTGACAAACAACTTATCTACCTCTTTCTACGTCTTTGGGTACAACAGCTCGCTCAGGCTTGGATTCGAACCCTTGGAGTTTTTTCAACAATCGCCAGGACTCGATTCCAAGCCGCCTGTATCTTGACCAGGTTTTCTATGGTTTTCCTGTTCACTGTGCTCCTTAGCGGGGGACGAATAACCTTAACAGGCGAATTCCGGTACAGTGAAATTACTTAATGGCCACAGTTTCCATTGATTTGTTTAAATTAATTCGTAGATTTATGATTAATGTAAAGATAACGTAATGTATGTAATGTATAAAATGTAATGTAATGTATAATGTATGTATAATATTGATGTAATGAAATAAATAAATATTTTTACGTATAATAATATATTTTTGATAAACAACATTTCCCTGATTAAAAACCTGAATTAAAGAGCATAGGAAATAACATAATTTGAATTCTTTTCAATACTTTTGAAGAACAGTGACCTTTGTTTTGCTGAAGTGATTTGTTCGGCAATAAATTATAAACCAAAAAAAGCCGTTGTGCTCCCAAGATCTCGTCGCACCAACGAACTGTTTTAATGAACGCGATACACGGACGTTCCGACCGGACTCCTCTGTGGAGATAGAACCAATAACCTTGTACTAAGCATAGCAACGAGATAGTGACCGAACTGTTAATAAAAACTATAATTGCTTTAATCGATCACTGACAATTAGTTCAAACACTTAACACGTGTTTAATGTTCTCGAAAAAAAGAAAGATAGTCTAGATACTTACTCTTATTTAAGCGTCCTAGTGCGAAATGGCAGCGGCGCGGCGTTCCGCTGCACAGGGGTATATACAGGGTGTCCCAGAACTCAACGTCAAGCCGAAACGGGGCGACAGGATTGATTGTAACCATCATGAAAAAAATCAGAAAATAAATCTATCCCATGCAGTTTGAAAATTATGGACATTTAAGAAAAACCTAAAAATTTGGTCACACTGTAATCATTTTTCGGTTATTGTGGTTAATTTTTATTATTTTTGTTCATTTAAACTTTGGAACCGTAACCCTAAATAACATTTCTAGAATCACAGTCAAAAATAATGACACAATTGCCCCAAGTTTCCTAGAATTAAGACTATTTGTTAAACTATAAATTTAAAATTTTCAAAATTTGTCAACTTTGAAAGGTCCTCCTTTAAAAAAAATGTATTAGAGCGCCTTGGCAAGTACCGTTAAAAGTTAGCGTATTTAATCAGGATTGTAAAATGGTACAATACTTGTTAGTTTCATACTAAATAAAACGAGTAAAAAAATAAAAACCTCAAGTATCCCGATTTTTGCTAACCCATTTTACTCAGTTAAAATGATTTTTATTCGCACAAGCTCTTGGTAGGTTCTTAATTTTACGGCAAAATGATGAGAGAGATGGGTAGTGGACATGTTTGCCATGAGCGAGCGAGACAGATAGTGACGCCACGCAGTGAGACGAAGATGCGTCGTTTAACCGAGTGCGAATTAAACAGATACAGATGCCATACCAAGCTCATTCGTCTACTGCGCACCTTTCCGTATTCGCGTGTGTTAATTTAGTACTGACAACTTTGGCTTCTCTTTTTGGAATTGTACTTTTGTCTTGGCATCCTTGTTATCTACCATGCCTACGCGCTACACTTCACAAGAATATGCGAACATGCACCTCATTTATGGGGAATGCAGATGCAACGCAAGTGCTGCCGCTAGACTTTATCGTGAAAGATATCCAAATCTAGAGCGCTATCCGGATCACCGCGTGTTTGTTAATTTGCACCATTCACTCACGGAGGGCGGCTATTTCCCGAATCAAATACATGCTGGAGGTAGACCTTGCTTTTCTTACGAGGAAGAAGTGTTGGAAGAGGTCGCAGATGATCCAAGTATTTCCGTTCGTGGAATTGAAGAAAGAACGGGAATACCCAAAAGCACAGCACATCGTATTTTACAAACCGAAATGCATCCGTTTCACGTACAACGAGTTCAAAGTCTTCTCCCTCGAGATTATCCTGAAAGGATTTCATTTTGTAGAACCATGCTACAGAGGCATAATGAAAATCCCCAATTCATCCGAAAAATTCTCTGGTCAGATGAATCTACATTTAAAAAAGATGGGTACATAAACTTACACAATTTTCACGAGTGGCATGTGGAGAATCCACATTTAATGCGAGAAGACAGATCCCAGTATCGCTTTAAAGTAAACCTGTGGACCGGAATATTAAACGGCAAAATTGTTGGGCCTTTTGAGCTGCCTGAAAACTTGAATGGCACGAATTACCTACATTTTTTACGAGAAAAGTTACCAACCTTATTTGAGGACGGACCACTAGCAGATCGTCGTCACATGTGGTATCAACAAGATGGCTGTCCAGCGCATTACGCAGTGCAAGTAAGACATTTCCTTGACCATCAATATCCGGGAAGGTGGATTGGTCGTTCAGGCACTATCTCGTGGCCAGCCCGTTCCCCAGATTTAAATCCCCTGGACTTTTTTTATTGGGGCGTATTCAAAGCCCTTTGAGAGCGTAGCCGACCTGCGTGAACGAATTTCTCAAGCTGCTGAGGACATCAACTCTCGAGGATATGCCAGGCTAATAAGTAGATCGTTTGTAAGAAGAAGTAGGGCGTGTATTGAAGCTAATGGTAAACAATTTGAACATTTGTTGTAATAAAAAATGTTATTTCCCTATCTGACTTTTATTATTCCAATAAACCTAAACTAAACTAGGTCAAGATTTTTCATTATTTTATTAATTTTACTTACTTTTGTTGACTTTGGTAAAAGTGGCGTCACTGTCTCGCTCGCTCATGGCAAACATGTCCACTACCCATCTCTCTCATCATTTTGCCGTAAAATTAAGAACCTACCAAGAGCTTGTGCGAATAAAAATCATTTTAACTGAGTAAAATGGGTTAGCAAAAATCGGGTTACTTGAGGTTTTTATTTTTTTACTCGTTTTATTTAGTATGAAACTAACAAGTATTGTACCATTTTACAATCCTGATTAAATACGCTAACTTTTAACGGTACTTGCCAAGGCGCTCTAATACATTTTTTTTAAAGGAGGACCTTTCAAAGTTGACAAATTTTGAAAATTTTAAATTTATAGTTTAACAAATAGTCTTAATTCTAGGAAACTTGGGGCAATTGTGTCATTATTTTTGACTGTGATTCTAGAAATGTTATTTAGGGTTACGGTTCCAAAGTTTAAATGAACAAAAATAATAAAAATTAACCACAATAACCGAAAAATGATTACAGTGTGACCAAATTTTTAGGTTTTTCTTAAATGTCCATAATTTTCAAACTGCATGGGATAGATTTATTTTCTGATTTTTTTCATGATGGTTACAATCAATCCTGTCGCCCCGTTTCGGCTTGACGTTGAGTTCTGGGACACCTGTATATGAAGAGCTAATACTAATTCTTAGTGTCGTGATTTTATTATCGAGACATCTAACGCTACACTAAGCTATAAATCGTGATGTTCGTAGGCTACTAGAGTTTTTTAATGTTCATTTTATTACTTTCGGTGAGCACATTATAATAAAATAAAAGTTAGTTTTTTCAATCGGTTACACTGCACTTGGCGCCCAATTTTATGGCAAACATCTGTATGTATGATAAAATAAGCCCACGCAGGTTAGATTTAATTGCTGATATTTGTACGCAAAATCGACTTGCGCTCAAAACAAATTATCACGCTTGTTCGGAATTAGGTTTTACATACGCGTACTTTAAAGCAATTAATTTCTATATTTCGACTTCAGGTACCGTCCATGAAAATCAGTTAAAGAAATATGTAATTGTGATTTTAGCCAGATCACACGGTGTTTTGACGAAATGCAACCTTTATATAATTTACCAAATGTTACTATCATCAAGGAATTCCAAATCTCAATATGTTTGATGGTGAAAACCCACATCTTGTTATTATTGATGATCTAATGAGAGAGTCTGATGGAAGAATTGTGGATATATTTACAAAAGGTAGTCATCACAGGAATCTTAGTGTATTTTATTTAACACAAAATTTATTTCATCAGGGTAAACGTCAAAGAGACATTTCTTTAAACTCGAGTTGTATAATATATTTTAAAAACCCTCGGGATAAAACTCAAATAAGATAAGAACCTGCAGAACAACCTGCGAGAGAACAACACGCAAGACAACAATCTACGATACATCTATCGCATGTTTTAAGGGCACCAAATACAGGGTGGACAAAAGTCCGTTAAAATTTGAATCGGTTGCCGCGTCTAGCAGCGGCGGCGGAGGGGGGTGAACGGGTTAGGCATAGCTAGAGCGGCCAATGGGAATTCAGTACCATGGCTTCGTTCAGCGGTAGTCAACGTGCGTTTCGTGTACGAGAGTATTATCGAAATAACGATTCTGCGACCTTAGCTCAACGAAAGTTTTGCTATTAATAAAAAACCTATTAACCATTTTTGATAGTCTGTTGCAATGGTTATATTATTGATGTCACAGGGTCTTACGCAGCCACAACATCAGACGCGACTATATTAAGTGGCATGCTGAACGCTGAAAATAGTGTTTTTAACTGGTTTTTCAGACCAGGTGACGTTCTAATACTAGACCGATGTTTTAGAGATGCTTTTTAGTACTACGGTGATAAAGAGGCTCGCCATGATGGCAACTCCAAGCACTTCAGCAAATGCTACGAATGCGACAGGTCTACCTCCTCCGACCAGGGCTAAAAAGCCTTTTCCTCGTCCACGACCACACTTTAAAAACAAGGAATTTCCAACACCAGCCAAACCGTCAACCACATCGACTCCATTAACTAATGACCCACTCTGGCTCGATTCCTTCGTGCGTGAGGGCGACCATGGCCTTACTGTTTCAGAAGGCATAAAAGAGGCTCCAGCCGACGTTGTCGGGTATGTAGAACTTATAGAAAAAGAATACGACGCATTAGCATCCTGCGAGAGGTACTTCGGAAATTACGAAATCACAATGATGAAATAAAGCAATATTATTGTATTAGGTGTTTTAATCACAGTATTACAATTATTACAATATTGAGATTCGAGAATGTACATGACACCGGTTTACAACAAGAACGAGAGAGAGAGACAAAGACAAAGCAGAGTAGACGCTTAAGTGTATCATAGATTATAAATATAACGTGTAATAGACAATATGTTCTGGTTTATGGCTATATTCCAATATCCTCCCTTAGACATAAACCCATCTTCGAAGAGCAGTAGTTGAGCTTCATCTGCGGAGTACCTTTAGTCAACGCATCGGCCACCATCTCGCCTGTCTGGATCTATTCAATAGCAATTTTCTTCAAGTGTAACTTGTCACGAACAAAGTGGTGTCTTACATCAATATGCTTCGACCTGGAATGATAGTTTTCAGAACCTGCAAGTTTAATTGCACTTTGATTATCACAAAAAATTATTATAGGTATACTGTTTAAATGTGGCCAAAATTCTTCTTGTATTTGTTTAAGCCATATTGCCTCTTGAGTGCAACTTGATAAAGACATGTATTCCGCTTCAGTGGTTGATAATGCAACTGTTTGTTGCCGTCGTGAGTTCCACGATATTGCAGCACCTTGATGAATAAATACATAGCTAGTGCATGATCTTCTGTCATTATCACTGCTTGCCCAGTCAGCATCACAATAAGCAAATAGTGTTTCATTATCATTCTTCTTATATGTCAGTACATAATTTTCAGTGAACTTTAAATATCTTAAAACTCGTTTGAGTGCAACCCAGTGCTGAATTTGGGGCCTTGTATTAAATTTACTAAGAGTATTCACAGCATAAGATATATCAGGGCGCGTCCCAAATATAATAGACATCCAATAATTTCTTGATATGGTTTATCGGAAATTATGTCTGACTTCTCATCAAAAATAAGCTTCGTCTTCGGATCAATTGGCGTGTTTACATTTTTACAGTTTTGCATTCCATATTTTTGCAATACTTCTTGTATATATTTTTGTTGATCAATACATAAAATTCCTTTGTTTCTATCTCTGGATACATGTAGTCCTAAACAATATTTTAGTTGACCTAAATCTTTCATTTCATATTTAGTGAATAACTTATTTTTAATATAACTTTTAGTTTCTGTTACATTTGTGAACAATATCAGATCATCTACATATACTGCTAAAAATGATATATCTTCTCTATTTATTCTGTAATAGATGCAAGGATCAAGGAGTGATAGTTTTAAGCCAATTTCTCTTAGTGTACCATTTAGTTTTTTGTTCCATTGTCTGCTGGCTTGCTTTAATCCATATAAGGATTTTTGTAACAAACATACTTGTGTGTTATTTTCTTCAAAGTTAGGGGGTTGAGGAAGAATCACATCAGCAAAATCATAAAAAAGTCTATCAGTGGACTGTCTGATATACTTGAGATGTTTAAGCAGAAATATGAAATCAACGATGAAACAAGAGCTTCAGGGACTCAGTTGGGTTCAAGAGACATTACACTACCCAGAATCGCTGGCGTTTTGCCATCCGTTGCGGTAAGGATGTTCCACATGAGGGCAGTCAAAGAAACTGTTCCTTACCATTCAATCCCAGGAGTAGTTGAGTTATTGGAAGGAAGAGGGGCAGAGGCAACCGGATCCAGGACTGTCAAAGTCATAACTACTTCTGAATTATCTCATGCTATATGCTGTCCTTTCTTGCCATCATTGCATCCAAAGAAAACAGAGAAAGCAGGACACATTCATGCTATAATGTTGTTTGTAGCGATTCGGTTAGATGACATCATTCAAAAGAAAGAAAAAAATTTCACTCCATTGGATGAACTTTTAAATTATTACAAGGCTGGTTTTGAATCAGCTGCTACCCCTGAGGCTTCTAGGTTGGAAGTCATGTCAAAGGTGAAATTGTTTTATCAAACAAAAATTTATCCTACTGATGAAGCACTTTTTGTCAATACTAAGTGTTGTGAGGCCTTAGAGACCATGCGAGTTGAAGACCCGTCCCATTCTTTATTAATGGTTGCTGCAAGGACGGGATCACTACCAAATTGATCTCCTTAAATGAATAAATTTAAGGTTAAAATTTTATTTTTAAACTATATTAACCCTCTCCATATTCTTTTTAACTTAAAATAAAAAATAAATATTTAAAACAAAATATAAAAATATAAAAAGTAAAACGATAAAAAAATAAAATCCATAAAAAAACAAAAAAACAAAAACTTCATTGTAATCCAAGCCTTTCTTTTGAGCACAGCCTTTAATTACTAGCCTCGCTTTATATTTAGCTATTTCACCAGTTGCATTCTTTTTCGTCTTAAAAACCCATTTACAAGATATGGCTTTCTTCCCAGGAGGTAAGTCACACAATATCCAAGTGTTATTTTTTTTTATGACTGAAACTCATCTTCCATGGCCTTCTGCCATTGATCAGATTCGGAGCTTAAGAAAGCTTCTTCTAAAGTTAATGGATCCTGACTTAAAACCATACACGCATAATTAACCTCATCATCTTCATTTTCAATACATCTTTGTTGCCCTCGTCGAGGTCTGAGATTTATAAAATTTGTAGGTGAATCAAATGTACAATCGCTGCTTGGTTGATATGCAATGCATTGCTGAGTAAAATTTACATTTATAACGCATTTTACTTTAAGTGTAAAATAAATATTTAAAATCAGAATAAGTTAGTGGGAGTTTGATATGGCATAGGTACTGCATTGAAATATAATTCTGTACATTTGTAATACTCCTAATTATAATCATCCATCCTTACAAGCTTAATGGTAGGGCATCATGACGTTTTTTAATTATTCTAAAAAACTATATCTTTCTTTTTGTTATTTATAATATGTTTAATGTACAGTTTCCGAAATACTTCAGTCTCTGAAACTAAGCAACTTGACTTGTTTAGGTACAACAAGAAATTAATAATCGAACTAGGTACGTTTTAAATAGATAAGAACTTTACATATAGTTTCAATAAGTTAACAGGATTTCAAAAACTTTACATAAAATTTATTCACTGACGCCTTGCCATTGGCAACTACATAATAACCAAACTACCATTCGAATATTCCAAAGGTTAGAATATATTTTTCATGCATATCGAGCAACAACCACCAAGATATACGTAGTATATAAAGCAAATTGGCAGTCCATTGTTAACAAATTGATTCGACAATAGCTGAGCACCAGTGCGAATAGTTCTTTGTTTCTACTACGTCCCGCGATAGCACTGGTCGCTTCGTTACCGCGTTACCGTTTAACCGCGATCCTTCTTGCTTAGGGGATTCTCTAGTTTCTGCGCGTCGTCGCTATAACATTTTGGAGCGAAAATTTAATTTAAACCCTCTTCTTCGTGAGGAATACGACGCGATGTTCCGCGAATATTTAAAAAATGGAAATATCGAACCCGCGCCTCCATTGAACGTGGAGGATCCATACTACGTTATACCGCATAATGGTGTTTGTCGCTCAAATAAACTTACTACTAAACTTCGTGTCGTATTAGACGCTAGTCACAAGACAACGTCAGGAATGTCTTTAAACGATTGCTTACACTCAGGCCCTAACTTACAAACAGACCTCACCGCTATTATTTTAAATTTTCGACTTTTTAAAATTGCATTTACCGCTGATATTAAACAAATGTTTTTAAATTTAATAGTTCGCAAATCGGATCGTCGTTTCTTAAATATTATTTATAGGTTTGCGAATGAAAGCGACGTAAAATTATATAATTTTAACCGCGTTTGCTTCGGCCTGCGCTGCAGTCCTTATCTCGCAATGCGCGCTCTACGACAGCTCGCTTCTGAGCAGCAGCAGAATTTTCCGCTTGCTGCTGATATAGCGTCACACTACATATATATGGACGATTTGTGTATTTCGACTCGTTCGTCTGCAGATGGCGCTAGCCTGGCACAGGATTTAATTGAACTGTTAAGATGCGGCGGATTAAACTTAGTTAAATTTGTTAGTAATTCGACAGAGGTATTGAACGCGATCCCGGTTGAAAATCGCTTGTCAAACCAGGTTCAGTTTGACAATGATGATTCACTTAAAATCTTAGGCTTAAGTTGGTGTCCCCGCGAAGATATTTTTCGTATTGCTATTAATTTTACCCCGCGGGCTGAGTGTACAAAGCGTCTCATGTTGTCTACCGTAGCTAAACTATGGGATCTCAACGGTTTTTGTGCTCCAGTAGTTTTATATGCGAAATTATTAATTCAAGCTTTATGGCTCGCCCATATCGGTTGGGACGACTCGCCGTCTGAACATATTTGCATCGCGTGGAAAACTTTTATAAATGAGTTACCACTTTTACATAATTTTCAAATACCGCGATTTTTTGGTATCACATCTGATACACACCGCGTTTTTCTTCTTGGTTTTTCTGACGCAAGTGAGCTCCTATGGAGCCGTTGTTTATATTTGTGTTGTGGTTCCAGGAGAACCAAACCGCGTCACGCTGGCCATGGCCAAGAGTCGCGTCGCTCCGACACGTACCGTCTCGCTGGCCAGGCTAGAATTCTGCGCTGTGTTGATCATGGCACAGCTGCTTAATTTTATCCGCGACTCAATAGCGACACGTTGTACAGTTGATGACGTGTTTGCTTTTACTGATTCGTCCGTGGCTTTACACTGGACTCATTCGTCTCCGCACCGATTTGACACCTTTGTGGCCAATCGTATTTCTAAGAACAAGAGTATCTCGCGCCGCGTCATTTTTTCCATGTTGATGGAAATCAAAACCCTAGTCACTGCATCTCTAGAGGTTTATCTCCCGCGCAACTATTAGTTCATCCGCTATGGATGCACGGCCCGCAATGGGCTCGTGACAACCCCGCGTCGTGGCCTCTCTATAGGTTCACATTTGATGACACCGCAAATGATAAAGTTTATGAATATAAGAATATTAATCCATCTCTTATTGTCTGCACCGCAACCGTAGTCGCTGAAGAAAATTTTCTTCTTCAACTCGCGTCACGCGTGTCCTCGTGGGACAAACTACTTCGTATCATTGTTTATATTTTAAAATTCACTCGTAAACTTCCGCGCTCTGACTTTTTATAGTTTGAACACCTTAAGGTTGCTAAGGTAACTATTCTTCGTTGTTTACAATCGCATGTCTTTAAGAACGACATTTCGGCAATCAATTCACACCGCAAAGTCTCGAAATCTTTGTTACCATATGCGCCGTTCGTTCATAAGGATGGTTTACTCCGCGTAGGATGACGTTTAAATAAATCCTTATGGGAGACTAACATACGTAGTGTCAAACTTCATCTCAAACGCGTCGTAGGCGAGACGTTGCTTACCTACGAAGAAATGTATACATTGCTTACACAAATTGAGTGCGTGCTCAATTCGCGTCCACTTACTGTCATGAGTTCGGATCCTTCCGAACCAACCGCGTTAACCCCGTCTCATTTTTTAACGTTAGGTCCATTGACTTCGTTTCATTCCATTCCATGCGAAAATGCAAATCTTAATTTATTACATCGCAAACAATTACTCGACAAGCTTGTTCAAAGTTACTGGAATCGGTGGCGAAAGGAGTATCCTTCAGAGTTGCAAACGCGTTTAAAATGGAACACGCCATCCAACCCAGTTAGGAAAGGCTTGATTGTTATTGTAAAATCAGATAATTGTTCACCGCTTAATTGGCCTCTTGCTGTCATAGACGAGGTCCACCCTGGCTCCGATGGTGTTATCAGGGTAGCGCGTGTGCGCACGCAAACCGGAACTTACGTGCGCCCAGTGGCAAAACTTTGTCCTTTGCCCAATCAGTAAAGTTCATATACATTTTCATTTAGTTTTAGTCGCATTTAGTTTACGTTAAATCTTTAGTTTAACTTACTTCATAGTTACTAAGTTACATTATAGTTTATTTCCGCGTTTTAATTTATATTCCGCTAGCATCCGCGACGCATCTCATCCGCTTCATTTCGTTCCGCATTTATAATTTTTTATCCCATCCTTAATTCTCATTATATTCCTTTCCCATCCCTTTTTTTCTTGTTTAGGGAAACCCTAAAGGCTGGGGGGATGGTTGCGCTATTTTGCAAATAGGCAATTGTGATGGGATTAGCCGCGTGAGTGCGCTAATGCACTCACCCCAGTCGTCGTTACACCGTCGTGTAGCAATTAACACGGCTTCCGCGTAATTAACTATTATCCCGCACCGCGCGCGCGCAGGTTGACCGCGCCTATACGCTTTATAAACTTTTTATTTACTGTGTACTATACGAACTTTAAGTGCCCTGTGCTAATTTACATGGAAGCGGAGATAGGAGTTGCAGCAGAAGGTGAGTCCCTGAACTTATGTTTTTTTGCATGTGGTGTGTCCATCACCGGCAGGGGTTCCCTTCTCGGGAGGTAATACGCCTTCCCGCATCCCCCAAAATACAGTCCACTTGCTCCACCATAAAGTTTTGGTCCTTCGAGCCGGATATCACTCTATACACACATTGTCAGGCTAAAATTTTGATCTGTTAAATAAATTGTTGAAATCAAAATTCTGTCAATAAAAGAGAGTGATCTGATCATTTTGTTCAAAGAATCACACGGCAGGATGGAGTCTTTGACGCTATCAAGTGCATTAGCATATTATCATGAAGACGAAGATATCAAGGCAGAATTGACCAAAGCTGAATTTAACTTGCTAGTCAATCCTGAATTAGATTATTTGAAGTTGCTTAGGTCTGCCTTAGAATTCCAGGGTTTTGACCCTAAAGTTATACTGAGGCAATTAGTGAGAAACAGGAAGGCCTACATGGAAGCTAATCCGACGAGGCAGGAATGGGATCTAAACAATGCTGGTGACGACTTTAAGGTTCATGATGGGTCAGAACTAGGGAACATAATTACCAACCAGCAGTCCCTCGCCAAAGATTTGGAATTTCTGATCATGATGTTCCTTTTGAGGAACAATCACATCAGCAAAATCATAAAAAAGTCTATCAGTGGACTGTCTGATATACTTGAGATGTTTAAGCAGAAATATGAAATCAACGATGAAACAAGAGCTTCAGGGACTCAGTTGGGTTCAAGAGACATTACACTACCCAGAATCGCTGGCGTTTTGCCATCCGTTGCGGTAAGGATGTTCCACATGAGGGCAGTCAAAGAAACTGTTCCTTACCATTCAATCCCAGGAGTAGTTGAGTTATTGGAAGGAAGAGGGGCAGAGGCAACCGGATCCAGGACTGTCAAAGTCATAACTACTTCTGAATTATCTCATGCTATATGCTGTCCTTTCTTGCCATCATTGCATCCAAAGAAAACAGAGAAAGCAGGACACATTCATGCTATAATGTTGTTTGTAGCGATTCGGTTAGATGACATCATTCAAAAGAAAGAAAAAAATTTCACTCCATTGGATGAACTTTTAAATTATTACAAGGCTGGTTTTGAATCAGCTGCTACCCCTGAGGCTTCTAGGTTGGAAGTCATGTCAAAGGTGAAATTGTTTTATCAAACAAAAATTTATCCTACTGATGAAGCACTTTTTGTCAATACTAAGTGTTGTGAGGCCTTAGAGACCATGCGAGTTGAAGACCCGTCCCATTCTTTATTAATGGTTGCTGCAAGGACGGGATCACTACCAAATTGATCTCCTTAAATGAATAAATTTAAGGTTAAAATTTTATTTTTAAACTATATTAACCCTCTCCATATTCTTTTTAACTTAAAATAAAAAATAAATATTTAAAACAAAATATAAAAATATAAAAAGTAAAACGATAAAAAAATAAAATCCATATAAAAACAAAAAAACAAAAACTTCATTGTAATCCAAGCCTTTCTTTTGAGCACAGCCTTTAATTACTAGCCTCGCTTTATATTTAGCTATTTCACCAGTTGCATTCTTTTTCGTCTTAAAAACCCATTTACAAGATATGGCTTTCTTCCCAGGAGGTAAGTCACACAATATCCAAGTGTTATTTTTTTTTAATGACTGAAACTCATCTTCTATGGCCTTCTGCCATTGATCAGATTCGGAGCTTAAGAAAGCTTCTTCTAAAGTTAATGGATCCTGACTTAAAACCATACACGCATAATTAACCTCATCATCTTCATTTTCTGTACATCTTTGTTGCCCTCGTCGAGGTCTGAGATTTATAAAATTTGTAGGTGAATCAAATGTACAATCGCTGCTTGGTTCATATGTAATATCATGATTTGTGATACTAGCTGCAGAATCATTAATCTTTATACAGCAATCCTCTTGAAAAAGCACATTTCTACTTTTAATAATTTTCTTGGTGCATGGATCCATCAGTCTGTACCCTTTGGTACTTTCACAATATCCTAGAAATATCATTTCTTTAGATCTCGGATCCCACTTTAGTCTCTTTTCCTTCGGCACGTGAACCATAGCTTTACAACCAAACACTCTAATATGAGAAACTTTTGGTTTCATACCTGTCCGTTTTTCCAATGGTGTCACATAGTTAAGGACTCTAGTCGGAGAGCGATTGATTATATGAGCAGCTATCTCTACTGCCTCTGCCCAATATACTTTTGATAATCCAGCATCAAACAACATACATCTGGCACGCTCAGCAAGAGTGCGATTCATGCGCTCTGCAAGCCCATTTTGTTCTGGTGTGTACGGAGATGTCGTCTGATGTATGATACCAGTACCTTCAGTGCACAAAGGAAGCCTACTTAAGTCATTGTAGTTGAGATGCCCCATCCTCCGATGCCACAGATCAATATTCTGACACTCCACAGCTGACAGAAATGCTAAATTTCCTTTAAATGTATTCAACTTGTACATAATATTAGAAAGATATGCAGTTGTCATTAATTGCTTTTGCTCATTATATATTTCACAGCTCTTATCTTTAAAAATTACTTGACATCCATTCTTTGCTAGCTGGCTGACTGATAATAAATTAGTACTAAGTTGTGGAACATAAAGTATATCTCTCACCTGTATGTGATTTATTGTGCCATACTTACCAACCAAATCAATATTCACATTGCCCATTTGCTTCACTGCAACTGATGTATTATTAGCAACTTTAATATGATCTATCGGAGCTGCCCGGATATCATACATCCAATCTGATATGTTAGTCATATGTAAGGAGGCTCCAGAATCCACATACCATTCCACTTTGTCTACTTGTCCATGAGCTGCTGAGAACACTGCTGCAAAACCTTTATTGTTAACTTTCTTTTTATTGTTATTACAAAATTTACTTAAGTGCCCATACTCATTACAGTTATAACAACGAGGACCAATGGTTGGCTTTTTACTCTTATTATTTCTGGGAATATATTTGTGCTTTGTGTATAGTACAGAGACATTAGACTCCTTAACTTCTTGTAGTAATTTAGTTTTGATTGAGTCTGTATTTATCTTTACACCCGAGCTTTCCAGTCCCATAATCATTGGTTTGTATATCTCCGGCAAACCAGCCAACATTAAAGTCCCTAACCATTCATCATCTATAGAGAAATCTATATTTCTTAATTTATGTGCTGTGGTTATCAACTAATTAACATATTCCTCAATATTTGAACAACCATCTAAAGTTGTATTGACTAAGTCTCTTAATAGACCGACTCTCCTAGTTAAACCTGAATCTTCAAATGCATTTTGTAAATTTTGCCATACCTCAGTGGAAGTCTTCGCATCTTGGACATGTATGTAGTTTACTGGGTCCACAAGTAGTATGATTTTCGACTTAGCTTTGAGGTCGAGCTTCGGATTTACCGGAATGTTTTCGGAAGATTCAACACAGCTCCATAAGTCTTCATGTTGTAAATATGTCTGTACTGCGAATTTCCACGTGCTGTAATTCTCTCTTCCTAATAGTTTGTCAATATGAATATTATTAGACATAGCCATTTTATGTCAGTGCAAATCTTTACACGTAATACCAGCTATGCTAACCTAAAAATCAGAAAAATTACGAACTTCGTACCGCGTGAATTTAACAAAGAAATGTAATCTACTTTTATTTTAACAATCGGAATTGCTTTTACTATATTATCACTTATTAGGCGACCTGGGCTCATAACCTGATGAAATAAAGCAATATTATTGTATTAGGTGTTTTAATCACAGTATTACAATTATTACAATATTGAGATTCGAGAATGTACATGACACCGGTTTACAACGAGAACGAGAGAGAGAGGCAAAGACAAAGCAGAGTAGACGCTTAAGTGTATCATAGATTATAAATATAACGTGTAATAGACAATATGTTCTGGTTTATGACTATATTCCAATAAAACCAGAAATGGTCGCAGTGATACCATATAGCCGCAAAACAGAAATAAAAAAAAAATAGAGATGCTTTACCTGATGTTGAAGCTTGCGGCTATGAAATGCATATGCCCCTATCTGTAGCTAGAGGCCAAACGCAACTTTAAACAATAGATGCCAATAAGTCAAGAATGGTGACTATTTGTCGGTGGGTCGTGGAAGTGGTGAATGGCCATTTCAAACGTGACTTCAAGTTATTCAGACAAGAATATTTTAACAAAGCGTTACTGCATATGCAAGATGACTTTCGGATTGCCGCAGCCATCACCAATGCCTTTCACGACCCAATAACCGATTGTTCCAATGCCCACGAAATTGTTGAGAGAATAAATAATAGACTAAATGTTGAAAACTTACTAGCAGAATATGTTATTGGCCAAAATCTTAATAGTAGAAGAGTGAATTTTCAAAGTATGTCTGCCGACTTACCAGAGCTTCAAGATTTTCCTCGTTTGTCCGAAAACGATTTAATTATGTTCTCACTGGGGACATATCAAATAAAACTAGCCAGAAGTTATTACGCAGAACACGATAGAAATGGTGTTTACACCATTGAAATATTCAAAAGTACCGACGATTTAAATAACGCTTTGATCAATTATAATTGGTAATAACTTCAATACACTCAATAAATACAATCAAGACACACAAGAAGTCGCGTATGTTATACATACATTTTAATAAACTTGGACCAACGAGGACTGGAAGCTCTGGAACACTATTACTGTTCATGCAAAAGCGGCAGACGTACCTTGGGTTCATGCGCCCTCATAATGTCTATTGTATGGTTTCTGGGATGGGCACGATATGACACCGTTAGTCACCTTGCAGCATTTTTAGACTCTGTTATTGTAGATGACGAAAATATATAATAACTGAAATAAAAATTAAATAAAATGTCTGCGTTTTAATGTACTCATCTACCAAATTCGTACTTTCGGATATTTTTATTCATTATTTCTTTTTCCGTAGGTTGGATTTTTACGATTCCATATAAAGAAATGGTCCGTATATGAAACTCTTGAATGCACTACGTGCCAACCCTGGGGACAGACTTTAGTATCTTTGGGCCAATTTGCCCATTTGCCTTTGTGAACATAATGGCGCGCGCTTTCTTATTGGCATATGCGGAAGAAGAACGTAGACGTAATATTCTACGAATTGAAAGACGCCGTCTGCGCGACGCTTGTGATCCATTGCAGTTGCCAGAAAGAGTTCATTGGACATTTTCGTTTAACAAAACTTGGATTCCAACAGGTTTGGGTGGAACTTAGTCCTCGTCTACCAATAGTTAGACGAAATACAGGTGTTCGCAATGAACTCAAAGTAAGTAACACTGTTCATTTACTTTGACCTGTCTTTTGCTTTTTGACATTAGGTATTTTTTAAATATTAGGTATTTTTGACATTAGGTATTTTGTAAATTTATATTTTCATTTACACTGTTACTATAACTGACTGATGATGACTTTCTTTCTATTGTAGATTTTAGCAGCATTAAATTTTTATGCGAATGGATCCTATCAACGGAATGTAGGTACATCATTTCTACTGAACATGTCGCAACCAACATTTAGTAAATGTCTACATGAGGTAACTGGTGCACCAATACCTGCGAAATCCTTAGGAAGTACATAAAGTTTCCTATGACACAGCATGAAAAGGAAATAATTATGAGAGAGTTAGTTTAAATTTAAATAGTGTTACAATAATTATGTACTTAGTAGATACATACCTACCCAAGTAGCCTAAAACTTTGAATTGTTTTTTTTTTTCAGTTTTATGGAGAAATATGGATTTCCAGGTGTTATAGGTTGCATTGATGGTACACATGTGGCTTTAATACGTCCTAAGGAGCATGAGGAGACCTATTTTAATAGAAAGAATTACCATTCTTTGAATGTTTTACTAGTAAGTGTATTATAATTAGCATTGTAAAGTATAGCAATACATAGCATTAAAATAAAAGATTGTTCCAGTAGTGAGTTTGTACCTGCATAATTTGATAGAACAAACTTTGTTTTGATTTCAGATTTGTGATGCTAAACTGACCATCCTCCATGTTGATGCATTTTTAGAAGGATTAGAAAGAAATGGAGAGCGCCTTTGGCTTTTAGGTATGCATATACAACTTGTATAATAGGGTACAGATTAAATACAGACAATGATTTTGATAGAAAAAAAAATATTATGCACAGACAGTAATTTATCTGACAGTAGGTACTATGTTAAAATTAATTTCTATTTGTAGGTGATTCTGGATATGCAGTGTTGAAAGAAGATGGCCAGCATTCTTTCCACTACCGTCGTGTCCAAGCTTTACTACCCAGTGATTATGAACCTAGAGTGGAATATTGTGCATGGATTTTAAGGAAAATTGAAGAGGACATTGAATATTTGAAAATCGTTAATTTCACCGATGAATATACTTTTCATAGAAAAGGCGTCTTTAACAGCTGGAATGAACATGGGTGGTCGACGCTAAATCCTTACGCATTAAACCAAGCCATTTTCAACATCGTTGGCGAATAAACGTTTGGGCTGATATACTAGGTGACCAAATAATTGGCCCGATCTTTTTAAATGAAACGATGAACGGACCGAATTAACTGTCATTTTCACGAGAAGGACTAGATAAAGCATTAGAAGATTTGGATGTAGCTGCTCATCGGTCTATGTCGTTCCAGCACGACGGTGTCCCATCACATTTTTCCAGAGCCGTGCGTGACTATCTAAACCAGCAGTATGGAAAGCAGTGGATCGGTATGGGTGGACCAATTTCGTGGCCAGCGCGGTCTCCAGATTTGACTCCGCATGATTTTTATCTGTGGGGTCACTTCAATTTGTGTTTATGAAAATCTGTGACACCGAAGCTGAAATGCGTGGGCATATTGTAGCAGCGTCTGAACAAATAAAATCAGACACAAATGTGCTTGAAGTTGTCCGTAATAACCTTTTGCGGCGGTGTCAAGCCTGTATCACTCGTGGAGGCCATCACATGGAACAACATCTCCATCACAGCCATCGCATAGGCGTCCTCATATAATAACAAACTACCTACCTACAAATTGATAAGCGTAGTTTGAGGTCAACTGCGTTCATGACCTTATATCACAAACACGCGCTTGATGCCCTTCGCAAATTATTCCCAGGAAGAATCATTATAATAGCGGCACGCTATGATGGCCGGTTTGACGTTTGTCCGCTCATGAAGTTCCGTATTAATTGATAACGACTTTGAAGGAAATAATTGTATTACTTTATTGACGATAGTGATGTGCAGAGATTCATAAATTTTATCGAATGTAGTTTCTCATGAAGTTCCGTATTAATTGATAACGACTTTGAAGGAAATAATTGTATTACTTTATTGACGATAGTGATGTGCAGAGATTCATAAATTTTATCGAATGTAGTTTTAGGTTTAGGACTCAAAATTTATTTATTAAATTGATTTCTTAAATGTATACAAGTGTAGAAAAATCAGTTTGCACCATTTAAGGGGTGAATGTACTTGTGAATATGAACAATTTTCACTATGTGGACAAACCTCTGAAATCGCAAAAAAATATCAATAAATTTTTAAAAATGGAATCTAATACGATCGTCACATAGGATCGCTGGCTAGCACAACTACTACCTCCGGCAAACTCGCGTCAATGCTCAATGCAAAACAAAGCAGTTTCGAATTGACGTTGCTTCGAAAAGTATAAACTGTCAGTGCAATGCGATTGTGATATAGTTTTGACCTGGCTTTGGATTTCAAATATTGATACTGCATTACTGTTGACCCTTGCTCGTTAATTTGGACTCTGTTCAAGCCCTTTGTTGTGGATTTCGTCGATATGACCGAACGTACGCAGAGAACTGTTCTAAATAGTCAGACACGTGAGTTCGTAATACGCCTTCGTAACTATTTCGATCGTGAAGCTCAAAATGGAGGGCCAATTTTACCTATAACGTCAGTGGTTGAACGCGTAGCTGATGCGCTTAATATTGGACAACGAACTGTTAGACGGATAACTAAAAAAAAATATGGCGAGACTGGCACAGAAGAAAATAAACTTCACACACCAAAAAAGAGAAAACGAGCAAAACCAGTCGTAGGCATCGATAGCTTTGATGCCGATGCTATCCGAAGACATGTTTACGGCTACTATTTACAGAAGGAGTATCCAACAAGAAAAAAGTTGGTGCATTCACTGAAGGAAGCTGGATTATTCTTCGGTGGGGAAAGTTCTTTAACGAAGATTTTGAAGACCATTGGATTTCGATACAAAAAATGTAACAAACGCAAAATATTGATGGAAAGATTTGATATAGCGATGGCAAGGTATACTTTTTTACGGCAAGTGAAAGAAATCAAAAATTGGCAAAATGTTGTGTTCTTGGATGAAACATGGCTTAATGCTAACCATACTGTAGGCCGTTCTTGGAACGATGACACAGCAGCATCTACTTCCAAAGTTCCTGTAGGAAAAGGATCGCGACTTATAATTTGTCACGCCGGAACCATCAACGGGTTTGTCGAAGGTTCTCTCATGGCTTTTGCGTCAAAAACCACTGGAGACTATCATGAAGACATGAATGGAGAAAAGTTTACTGAATGGTTTACCTCAATGTTGTGTAGCCTCCCTGAACCATCTATTATAATTATGGACAACGCCCCATACCACTCGATGCAAATTGACAAGCCACCTGCCCAATCCCAAAAGAAAGCTGATATCGTCGCATGGCTTCGTAAAAATGGCGTAGATGCAAACATGAATATGTTAAAAGCGGAATTAGTACGTCTTTTAAAAGAAAACAAACCAACCAAGATCCGATACGTCATTGACGAAATAGCATTAGAACATGGGCACAGAGTTATACGGTTACCGCCTTACCATTGTGAGTATAATGCGATTGAGTTGGTGTGGGCTCAAATTAAGGGATATGCTGCAAGACACAATACAGAACCCCCATTTACCACAAAAAAAAATGCTAAAATTATTAGAAGAAGCTTGTGAACATGTGACTAAAGGAGACTGGGAAAAGGTTGTGAATAGAACTGTTAAATTAATAAGGGAATATTATGAAAGAGATGTGAAAATAGATAATATTATAGAAAACGAACATATAATTATTAATGTATGTGATGATAGCAGTGACGACAGTGAAAATAGTAGTATGGACGAATCTGATTAATTATGGCCTTTTGTGGCACCTTTTTTGGTATCTTTTGTATTCATATGTTTCTTGTGTGCATATAAAGTATGTATATTCATTTTCGTTCAAATATTCAGTTCGTTCAAATAAATTAAATAAACATATACATTTTTGTTTTATTAAACCTATTTAATCAGGTACAAAAACAAAACTTAATTGTTTTTTGTTCGAGAATAAATTGACATTCCACATCACTATTGTAATGTGTCAAACCGGCCATCATAGCGTGCCGCTAGTATAGTCGTCAATACGATCGATATCAATTGGCCACCGTGGCGTCCCGATTTAACCCCTGCGGATTTTTTCTTATGGAGCTATCTCAAGAGAAAGGTTATAATCCATTACCACAAAATTTATTTCAATTGCAGCAAAAAATCACGAACGAAATCAATGCGCTATGCTGCGTCATGCAATTGAAAATTTTATTATATGTCAGACATAGACATAGCTGATTTCATTAATGAAGGTAAATACAGAGTGGACCGTTGCAGTTTTACAGCTTAAAATTTAAATATTTTTAAAACCATTACACGAGGAAACAGGAGAGGGGCGACGTTCGACGCGGCATTCGTGCGGATTGTTTAGTCACAATGTCGCGGTGGACCAGTGAGCAATGCGCGATCGCAGTAGAAGCGTACTTTAAAAGCAACGATTCGTGCACCATTGCTCGTCGACAATTTTGTGCGCGTTTCGATATTCGTCGTTTAAGTGACGGACACAGTGTGGCCCGGAATCCGTTCAAGCAGCTTACTGCGCTTTTTAACTTTAGAAAGTCGATGTAAATTAAGTTTTAGGTGAATTTTATGTGTAAAAAGGAGATTTGTTACGCAAAGCCAAACGACCGCATAAGCATCAAATCTCACGCACAAGCGACGAGACGACGTGCCGGCCGCAGGCGCTAGCGCATGCGCAAGCGCAGCAAGTCAAGTACATTCAACTATGCCAAATACTAACTTCCTATAAGAAATGCCGTATATATGGGCATTACTTATTTACATCTTTACTCATTGATCTAACATTGATCATTAGTCACTTAGTACTCACCATACACCATAGTAATTGTAAGAATTTTAGTTAATAAATTAATTATAATTTAATTTGAATTTCTTTGCATCCCCTGGCTGCCTCCAAACATAATTGGAGCAGTCGGTAGGATAGTCGTAGTATAGTTAGTGAATCGTTCACCGACGGCGACTATCTTCAGGATCTACGGGAGCTGTGGCCGGGAGGAGCGTCTAAAAATCGACACAAGCAGAGAGATGCAAATTATTTGGTGAGTACCTAAATCTTTTTATCTATATGGTAAAAGGTGAACTAGCCGTGATGGCGACTAATAATTCTGAAACGCAACAACCTTTCAGCGCGTCAGCAGGCTTGCCGCCTCCGAGGCGTAAGTCCTTCCTCCGCCCAAGACAGCCAGCAAAGCAATCGACATCAAGCACCGCTTTAACAAATGATCCGCTATGGCTAAACGCTTTTGTTTTGGATGGAGAACGGGGCCTCAGTCACGAAGAAGCTGTCAAGGACTGTAAGGCTGACGCTACTGGATAAGTCGACTTAGTCGAAAAAGAATATGCTGCGATTTCGGACTGCGACCGACATTTTAGTAAGACGATACCTCTATCGGCGTTCACATACTACCATCACCTCATGTGGTGTACAAGATTGCGCTTCTAGCGCAAAAACGCGGAGACGCCTCCCACGATCAGCAGAGGCTGATCGCTTTTATAGAGGGATATGAGTCGGTAGTCGGGGCTGGCGCTGCCACCTATCTTTCAGGATTGGGTGACTTTACTGATGGGACCGGAGTGCACCACTACGTAACAGCGAGTGAGCCCAATCGTCAAGGGCATTTTGGCGTTCTCGACACCATGGGACACAGATCATACGAGACGAAGTTCGCCCCTATGATCTCCTTCCACACCTTCCTCGCTGACGTAACTGCGACCAGAGAACGCCGCGAGCGTTTGGATTTAGCCTCAGTCAGACCGCAATGTGTAGACTATGCCATGAGACAGAGGAAACTGCTATGCACATCCTCTGCTCGTGCGGTTCACTCATGCACCGCAGAAGTATCTATCTAGGGCAGCATATTATGCAACCAGAAGAGATACAGATGCTGCCCGCTCAGAAAATCTGGAAGTTCCTGGAGTCAACAGGACTAAGCGGAGAACTTTAATTCATTCCAAAGGGAGCTACAATGGACCATAACTGGTCGACGTAGCTAGAGCCGACCTCGGCACCAAACCCAATAAAATAAATAAAATCTTTCTAGAGTTGCTTACCTTTCCTATCTTTAATTTCCCTTTATTTTTTATTCCTTTGTTCCTATCAATATAATATAGCAAATCGTTGCGAATGGAAATGGAGCTTAGGAAATATTTCAGAACTTTAAAAAAAAAAATTATTTATTATTTAATTTTCTTTGTGTGTTTTATTCTGTTTTCCAAAATTTTTCACTCGTGGAAGTCGCGGACCTCTGGGTCATATAATAGAATCTCGCAAATCAATGCGCGTAGGAACATAGATAATATTTTAGAAAATAACTAAGTACAGGTTTTAGTACTTTATTAGATAACAAAATGAGCGTAGATTTAGTAGACCAAGTGTATAAGGCCTTACGCCTGTTACCCGAATTCGACGGAAACCTGAACGTACTCACGCGGTTTGTATATTTATGTGGTCAATTAGTTGCACCATTTATTACAGCGGAGCCTGAATTCGAGCTTACTAATTTAGAGTTAATAAACGGAATCCTTAATAAAGTTACCGGAAATGCGGCCCGCACTATAAATTCAAATGGCATTCCCGAGAACTGGCAGGGTATAAGAAATGCGTTAATTAATAATTTCTCGGACCAGACGAGATGAGACCGCTTTATACAACGATCTAGCTCTTTTAACGCAGAAGCAGTTAACACCTCAAGAATTTTACGATAAATTACAAAGCGTTTTTAGCACTATAATGACCTTGTAACCTTACACGAAATTGTACCCCCTACCATAGAATCAAAACGTATATTATATAAGAAGTTGACCTTACAAGCGTTTGTTCGTGGCCTTAGGGAAGCCTTTAGGTTCACGTATTCGGTGTATGAGACCGGATACAATAGAAAAAGCATTTGAGTTTGTTCCAGAGGAAATTAACACAGTATATTTACACCAACGTAATGACCCAGCTAGTAACAAGCCTTTCAGTATACCACTCTCGCGACCATTTACTTTCTCTCCTCAATTTAACAATATGTCAAGTCCCTTAAGGCCTACTTCTCAACCACCAAGACCAATACAAGGTTGGAGACTCCAGATACCTCCAAATCGTGGCCCTTCACGAACGCAACATGCTTAGCGCTCCCCCACCACACTATAGACCCCAAAGTAACGTATTTCGAACATCTCAACAAAGGTGCGTGCCTACTACTAGTAACGACTCTAAACCTATGAGTGATGTAAACCATTTCATTCCCAAGCCTATGCCTAGGCCCATAACAGCACATGACTGGACGAAACACGGAAATCCACCCCCCTCTAATTATTTCAAGACTCGCGAGTTGAATGTCAACATCATTAACAACAAAAAAAAACCAGTGGCTAATCTCATGCCATATGCCATTTTAGCATACAATAGCTCTATACATAGCTTCACTAAGTGTAGACCATTGGAATTGATAACTGGACATCTTGATCCACGTGATCATATAGACATTGATTTATACAAACATTTACTTCAGCAGTATTCCCATGACCATAGAAAACGTATGACACAAGTGTACGACCTGATTAATGAAACATCTTTGCACGAGCGGACCCAACTGACCGAAAATCGGAATAAACATAGGGAACCCCAGAAAGACTATAACACTGATCAGCAGGTTTTTATTCAATATCCTATAGCGTCACGACAAAAGTTGGCCTAGATATATACAGAACATTGTACTAGCCGACCTTCCAATTCATATCTATATAAAGAAAACCCGCGGTCCAGTCGCAAAATCTCACCTTAAGCGAAGTCCTAAAAACCCCACCTTGTTACAGGATATTACTATGGGTGACGCTGCTCTATACAACCGACGGACAAGGAGTATCAATGGATTCTCTGGATAACGGGACAGGACTACTTCCCTTCAAACTAGAAACAGCAAAGATTATCTCCCATTACCATTCTTTTTTAAGTCATATAGACTTAGGAAATCTTCATCTGCACATTGAATTATTAAAATTCCAGATGGCTGAACTAAGACCCCTATTAAACAACAAAACCTCATCCCTTTTTGACCCTCATATAGAACATCTCAATAGTAAAATTACAGCAATCATAAGTAAACTTAACACATTCGAGTAGTACGTAGTAAGAGGTCTCATTGACGGTCTAGGCTGTTATAAAAAGTATTTTCGGTAACTTAGACTACACTGATGCACTTAAATATGACCACGCCATTAAAGTTTTACGCAGTAACATACAGAAAATAGAATTAGAATTAAATAATCATATCAGTCGAAATAAAAAGTATTTTTCACAAAGTTCTCAAATAATAAGTAGTATAGCCATACTTATAGGCACAAACCAGGATAAAATGGCTAAAGCATTAAATATAATATTAGAAAGCGACGCTAATAGGGATACGGACTTAATAAAATATGCCCATCTAGCACATCACTTACTTATTATAGGTGATAACGTAGAAGATATGTATCATGAGTTACAGAACCTAGAAAACACCCTTTCGTTTATCCGTGCATCTAGTACACCATTCTCAATTCTTTATATAAACGAAGTTGAAGATATAATGAGTAAGCTAAAGATGTTATATCCTAGTAATGAAATGGTCACTAGGGTCAATGTGGGGAAGTCCGTCTGCGGGGCTAGTCCATATGCTTCCAATATTGTCTAAACTTCGATAGTCAGGCTGCCTACGATTCTGCCGATAAAACAGTATAGTATTTCGGTCAAAAATAGATTTTGCAGATGGCGCTAGGTAATTGACAAACGGAAAAAACAGTAATCAAAGTTTTAGTGTGTTTCAAACTCGAAAGCAGAGTGTAGTGTGGTGGTGTTTAAGAACTTGTAAGAATGAAATAAGTAAATTACGGCTTTGTTTTAAAGTGTGTGTATAGTTTAGTGTATATTTTAGCATTTTTTAATAATTCTTTTGAATTAAATTTTAAAAATATAGAATTATAACTTGTGAAAATTATTTATTTATAAAATGTTTAAGTGGCGAAGTCCGTCTATTCCGTCTGGGGTAAGACCGTCATATGCCGGACTTGCCCCAAGGACATATATCGCAAACCTTTGTGTATTAATTTTTAATATCAACTTGTTTATAATTGTATTACCAATCCAAATATTAATTACGTGTTATTCTGTATCTCTGCTAATATAACTTACTTCAATAACGAGGCATTTAATTTCGGTTGTGAGTTCTTAATTTTCTAAATTTTACATAAAACTTTAAACAAGATTTTAAAGATATAATTTTCCTCGGTTTTGATCATATACATCTGGTTAAATTTACAAATATTTCTAAGTAGCGATATTTTTCATCACATTTGTTATTGTTTTTTCAGTATGCGACTACAACTATGGTTCGAAATTATAGGAGAAAATCAAACAAAGGTTCGTATTGTAGCGAGAAACTGCAAGAAGCCGTTCGAGCGGTCCAAAATAGAACCATGAGTGAGTACAAGGCTTCACTTTTGTACCAAATTCCACGGATGACTATAATGGATCATGTGAATAAAAGAGTGAGATGCATCGTCTTTTGAAATAGAGAAAAAACTTGTTTCATGCTTGCATATAATGGAAAAAAATGGATTTGGACTGAGTAGAGAAGAAATTTTAAACATGGTTGGAGATTATGTAAACCGCAACGAGATTTCTACACCTTTTAAAAATGGAATTCCTGGCAAGGACTGGCTGTATGCTTTTCAACAACGTCACAATCTTACGGTAAAAAAGCCACAATCTGTCGAGTACGCTAGGAAAAAAGCTGTAGATCTGTATATGGATTATGGTGTACCCTTACTTTGACTTACTTCAAAAGACAATTGAAGAATTAGCTCCACTCCAAATGGGTGGATGGAAGCTAACGTTTTCGAGGCATTTTTTAAAAAATCGTTTTTACCGACTGTTGGAAATCAGCGACCAATTCTACTCATTTACGATGGGCATTCAACACATGTAGGTTTAAGTTTAATTATTGAAGCACGGAAAGCAAATGTCACTATACTAAAACTTCCAGCTCATACAAGCCATATATTACAGCCGCTTGATGTGGCAGTAATGAAATCATTTAAAGATCGTTGGGATCCCTTGCTTGTTAAGTGGCAACGTATGAATATTGGCGTTCCGTTATCAAAAAAAAGAATTTGCACGCTTAATTGGCTAAGTATGGCCACAAATAGATACTCAAATATTGTGTAATGGATTTAGAAAATGTGGTATATATCCTTTTAATCCCAGCGAAATTTCCAAAGAAGCATTTGATGCTTTAAAATTAAAACGTTGGAAGGAATTCGTGACTTCTTATGATATACCCCAACAGCTTCCAAATACATCGGATAATTATGGAATTTCACACAATAACCACAGAGACATTAAAATAAACCGAAATTTAAAGACACTGCAACCAAGAACATTGGCAATAGTCTTAGATAAGTTAAACACAACCAATCTCAAACTATGTTTGTTGAATAGAATTCCCAGCAATAATAATACTTTAGAATTAGGCCAAATTAACAAACAGACAACTACATTCCAAGCATTACTTCTTGAAAAAGTAAGACGAGGTGACTCAACTAAGACTGTTTGGCGTAAAGTGGCACCTGGTGCAGAAGTGATTACCCGAGATGACGTGGTGAATATTAAAATGGAAGAGAAACAAAGAAAAATCGAAAAAAAATATTCAAGAATTACCACATTGTTTACAAGAACTAAAACCCAAATCTAACAAAATTAAAATTCTGTCCGATGTAATAATTAACAGTCCGGCACCAGGGCCATCTGGCATTAATAAAGGAGAGCTTACTAACAATACGTCACGAAATAGTTTTGCTACATCCTTTAAAATTCATCCTAATGAACCGCTTCTTACAAATCTTAAAGGCAAAGGTATTGGGAAAAAAGTGGAAAAGAAAATATAATACCAATCATACCTTGTTTTGACCCAAATATTCCTGCTTTTTTCAAAGAAAAAAAGAAAATGGATCTTATGTCCTCAAAAAGTTCAACCACTAGCGTGTCTAGTATAATAAGTAGTCATAGTGATTCTGATTTAATGGATACTTATTCAAGTGATTATGAGTTTAATGATGTTATAGAAACAAATATAGCCGAAAATTATACTACACCTGAAGACATAGAACTTAAGACTAAAATTGAAAAACATGATAAGACTGTGAAAATCGATAAGACTGAAACTACTGATTTTAAAAAATATAATTTAAAAAACAATAAAATTATAAATTTTGATTGTCGAATTGACTTTACAGGATATAGCAAAGATGACCACGTTTTAGTAAACGCGAAAAAGTAGATATTTTGACAAAAAAATTGGTAAATTTTTTTTAATAGGCGATAACCTTTCATCTCATTTATCAATTAATTTAATTCGGGAGTGTAAAACGAAAGACATTCATTTTGTGTTTTTGCCAGCAAATTCCACGCATATAACCCAGCCACTTGATGTGGCGTTTTTAGGCCTACTAAAGTTGCATAACGGGATATACTGTTCACTTGGAAGAAAACAGATGGACGGGCTCTCGCAACTGTCCCAAAAAGTATATTTCCACGTCTTCTAAAGAACTTAATTCCGCGTTTAAAGAAAAATGCTTCATTTAATATACTCACCGGGTTTAAGAAAGCGGGTATTTACCCATTACATAAAAATAAAGTGTTGGAGAGACTACCCAGACACGTTTCACGCCAAGACGACAACTTCACTAAAGAAGCTATAGATGCCACGGTTATGTCAATGCTCCAGGAAATGCGCTATGGCACAAGCACAGGCATGAAAACATTTAATAAAAAAAAAGATTACTGTTAAGGCAGGACAAAGCGTATCCCCAGATAATGCCGATACAGAAAGTGAAGTCAGCATCTATCCAGATGATGGTAACTTTGATTCAGAAATAATTAGTACAAAATATGATATGGATACACAAAATGAAGATTCAGAATCTGAAATGCATGATCGTTCTTTAATTTTGAAAAGTGAAGCTTCTCCTGTAGAAGGATTTTATCTGGAAAGTTTTATCTGGAACGGAATCTCTTGCTGTCCCGGGATCCAGTTTTGAGTCTAATACTAACAAGCAAAAGGAAAAAAATAGACATTTAAGCGATAAAAAAAAGACTGAAGACGCTAAAGTTAACCACATGAGACGTGTAGTTGTCGCAATGTCAGACGCCCACACCCCGATCGCCGTGCGCCAGGATTTCTATGATAATAATCCGCTTCCGTATGCGGAGTGGACTTTACCAGCTGATCTGGACGAATGTCGTAGGAGAAGAATACCAGCTGGAGCTGCCGCTGGTCATCCGAACCATCCCCTGCTTCTCAATGCCGACGCCATTATGCCTGAAGATTATGGTGCTGCTGAGCTTGAGAATGACATTATCCATTACCAGAATTTTGTGTCCCATCTTGGAAGAAAGAATTCAAGTATGTTGAGTGGACCATGTTCTATAGACTATGATGGTAATGGACAGCGCCGACAGTTAACATCTAACTATCCTGGTGGGCTTAAGTATCCGCCAGTGTTCAATTTCGGCCGTCCGCTGGAACCCGCGGATTATAATGCAGGCGCCCCTCCAACTGGCGATTTGGATGAGTTCTGGAGTACTGAGGCCATTGATGCTAAAGAATCTACCTAATCCAAAGAAGAGAAAAATTCCCAATCAAAAGACTGAAACCATAACAACTTCTAAGAAAAGAATTGTGTCTAAACAAAATACTGAAATTAACATTAACCCAATTAAAGTGAAGATTAATAAAGCTGACAAAGTAAATATAGAGCAAAAATGTTGTACCAACGCTCATATTATGGCCACTGGACCTAAAGAAAGTCAAGATATCGATATTAATAGTATGACAAATTTGGATATGGATATCAGCAAAATGCCTATATTCTTTGAAGACAATTTCGATATTGCACAAGAACTTGAACTTCTTTCTCAAAAAGCAGACACAGTTACAAAAATATGTAAAATACAAGAAAATGATCCTCGTAAAATACATGAAATTTCTGATATAATTCTGAAAAATAAAACTTCAGCTGATGTTCAAAAATGTGAGAAAATTGATTTAAATAAGAAAAATAAATTCTACAGAAGTGATTCTGATATATTGCGTGATCTCATGGATGATGATATAAAGATATTTATTATTATTTTAATTAATATATGAATAAAATATTTTAAGATTATTATAACAAATTTTTTAAGTAGATTAAGTATAACATAAAAAGTTTATAAATGATTGTACACTTAATTATCATAAACAATTATGAGCAATGATTGTATGTGATGTAACTATGTAAGGTTGTGTTTTCAATAGGTACGTATTCAGAAGTAGATTATGTACGTTTATACAGCAAAGATTGTAGACTGAGTTTTAAATAAATATAAAAAAGGTTATTGTACTTTTATTTTTACTGACTACTGAAACTGAATATGTTATAAGGATAAATATTTTTTTTACCATTATTATAAAGCTTTATTCCAATAAATATATTATTAAAAATAATCATAATTCTATTATTTGAATTCTTATCCAAAGCTTACTTACAATTCAAACTTCCACATTTTCACCCGAAATCAAAAGTGAACAAATTTATTACCTACTTATTTGTTATCCGACTGCGCCAGAAGGGTAACGGTTTTACGGAGGGTTCGGTTTTTCGAGTTTATGTATGTATGTAAGTAACTTTGGCACGCTCTAGCCTAAACGGCTTGATGGATTTTAGCTTGAGAGCTGTCGTTAGATTTGACTTAATTGACTTGATTAATTGAATTGACTTAATTTAATAAAAAAGAGTGACACTGGGTATATTAAAATTATAAAAATTAAAATGGCCATTCTTGGTGCCATATTATATCTTTAAAAATATTTTTCCTCAAAATTTATCAAAATAAAGTGGTTTATAAATGGTTTACAAAAATATATCGAACTTATATGTTTAAATGAAATTTGGAATAAGAAATGCTAAACTAAAAAAAAAACAAAAAAACTTGAATCCATAATACCATGTTCCTTCATCAACTTGTTTTTGTCTTTTAATTATGTTCGCTTTATACGCAATTAGGTTTTTAATTTTTGTAATTATTTTTTTATTATTATGATTTATATTTTTCATCTTTTGACAGCCCTGACCAGTTTACTCTAGCAACCCCTATCCGTCTCATTTGACCCCACGTTCAGTCTAAAAAGGGACAGCATAGTTTTTAGCAAATATTTTAATAACCGATCAAATAATTGTTATTTTAAAGATATTATTGCAATATATGAGTTGGCGGACATACATTTCATTCAAATAACATTCACTTTTCCTAAAGTGACATTGTAAATTCTTGTGCAAAGTTCAATTTTGTCCCTTTTCACCCCGGTTTTACGATATGAATTACAGTTAATCATACTTCAACTTGCAAAAAAATATGCCGATGTTGCCCTCATTGACCCTATATGTTTTGGCTTAAAGTCGATTAATAGGTCCTAGTTTAGTAGAATATTCCCTGTAGATATGTGGGATTTTTCCCAATTACAGTAGGGCCTCGGTAATCCGGACTCCCGCTTGTTCGGTGATCGCTGTAATCCGGCCGGGCAATGGGATTCGCGGGGGAGGCCCGGGGCGGGGTGAAGGTGTGGGCTGTCATGAGCCAATGCGACGCCGTCAGTCTTTTGTTTATCGCCTTTCGTGTAATACGTAGTGTCAATTAAGCGCGCTCGCTAACATCCTGCGTTGCCGATCTGGGGGGAATTCCCCTTTTTGGGGGGAATTTCACGTATGTGAGGGGCAAAAAAGGGTTATAAGAATAAAAGGGGAATTCAATACTCCAAATGCAATAAATATATAATTTATACTTGTATGTACATCTAATAAGGCTGGATGGGCTATGATTCTTTTGCCTGTCCCCTTAGTTGATAAAAAGAAACTAAAAAATAAGGTCTATGGCTAGACTTGTTGGCTGCGTCCTGCGTCTTTACGTGTTGGTTAGTTTCGTTGCACAGAGATGGCACTGTGGCACAGAGTCAGACGTCAGTCAGTCAGAGTAAATATTGTTCTGTGGTCAGAGTGTTTATTTTTCTTGTAAAAAGTTTTGCTAAGTTACGATGGATAAATTCATCAGTAAACTAACCAAAAGATCTCGAGAAAAGGTATATATTTACTCACTATTATAAAATTATTTCGAAATTGATAAGTAGGCATTTCTAAAGTGTTTTTACTATTGTATAACTAGTTAAATCATTACTACAATACGAGACATTTTTGGGCATTTCATAGAATGAATAAGTTTAAACTGCACGTCTTTACTAATTCCTTGGGCCATTAACGTAGTGTTCTATCCTACTGACTAGACTATTTGGGGCTATTCACATTCCTAACCTCTAAATACCTAAATATGTAGTTCGAGTTTTTAAATTTGTTTTGCTTTTTTTCTCTTCATTTTGGCATCACGCTACTTGCGTATTTGTCACAGAGATATTTTATAATTTTAACGTAGCGAAAAGCGGAGAAACGTTTTTGTATTGTTTTTTTGCTTTCGATGTTTTTTCATAATCAATGTTGCAACAGTATAACTATTTTCCCTATTGTCGGGTATTTCTGAAAGCCTAAACGCAATATTTTGTGCATATCAAGACTAACGATATTTTAAATTATATCCATTTTTAGGAGATAGCCAGTGCCATAGATGACGAAAATTCACCAAGTACTTCCAGTTCTGTTCAAGAAGTGGCAAACAACTCTGAGCAAATTCCTTCTACATCTGCACAGATGACATCAAGCACTCGTGAAGAACCTATCGAAAAAAAGAAACGATTCAATAAATTTCTAGATTCTTGGACTACTCGGCCTGAATTCAAGGGATGGTTAACGAAACACAATGAAATTAGAGATGGTCACGAACTAGCATTTTGCAGAATTTGTAATATGACTGTAATCGCACACAAAAGTGACTTAATACGCCACCTGAATTCAAAAAAACATCTTCGAATTTCTAAACAAGTATCGGGATCAAAAAAAATTGACGATTTAGTGCGGGAATCATCTGTAGACGTTAAAGTACGTCGTGCAGAATTAAAGCTTTGTGCAATGCTTGCTACAAATAACTTACCGTTCTCGTTGATGGACACTGTTATCCCTTTAGCTAAAGACATTTTCACAGACTCTGAGATCGTAAGCAAATTGGCAGTACGACGAACTAAAGCCTCTCATTGTATAAAAAATGCTTTAGGCAACAACTTGGCTAATATTGTGTTTGATGCACTTAGAGTTCCTGGCGCTTTCTTCTCCATAATTATGGATGAAACTACAGACTGTAGTACTATTAAACAGCTTGCGTTCACAGTTATTTATTTTAATGTTGAAAGTAACAAAGTTGAGACCCATTTTTTTGATATGATAGAGGTCAAATCCGGAGATGCCATATCTTTAGTGAAGTATTTAACAAATGTGATAGAATCAAAACAAATACCATTATCGAATCTCATAGGCTTCTGTTCAGATACTACGAACGTAATGATTGGAGAGCACAACTCAGTGTTTTCTCATTTGAAAGCCGCATTACCTAGCATAGCGTGCATCAAATGTTCCTGCCATTTAATACATTTAGCAGCATCTAAAGCATGCTTAAAACTCCCACGATCTGTCGAAGATCTTATAAGAAACTTGGGGTCGCACTTCAGCCGCAGCTCTTTTAGACAAGAAAAATTCGCAGAGTTTCAAGCTTTTTTTCAATGTGATTTACACAAAATTTTGAACGTAGCTACAACACGCTGGCTGTCTGTGAAAAACTGCGTAGATCGTGTGTTACAACAGTATACTCCCCTGAGAGAATATTTAAGACTAGCTGTTTTCGAGGATCCCTCTAAAACAACCGAAGAAATGGTGGCTACAATGGATAATGAGTTCACGGTTATTTATTTAGAATTCATGTCTTATACTTTAGGTTTACTGACTCAATTCAATTTATTGTTTCAGTCAGAAACACCACTGCTATATAAAATGAAATCTTCAGTCGAAAATCTGTTGAAAACTGTGTGTAGCAATTACATCACATTTTCTTATGTGAAGTCTTGTACTGATATAATGAAAATTGAGTTTGATGATGAATCCAAATATGACAGATTGGACAGAGTGTATCTAGGTGTATTAGCTACCGAAAGCTTACAAAAGTTAAAAAATAACTCACAGGTTCCTGAAACTGATGTCAATATGTTTTTGATAACTTGTCGCAGCTTTTATGTGGAGTTGGCTAAACAAATCCTACAGAGGTTTGACTTTAAGGACAGTCTTTTTAATTTTATTGACTTGGTAAATCCTTCTGTTGCTCAAAGTTTCACTTTTAAATCTTTGAAGCCAATCTTTGTAAGATTTCCAGTATTGTACGATTATTACAACATGCAAGAAGTTGACGATGAATGGCGAGAACATGCTCTACTTGATCATGAAAGCTACGACTTGCATCCTTCAGATGGTGCTGAGGAGTATTGGCGTAAAGTTTTCCACTTAAAAAATGCCCTTGGTCAAAGTTTGTTTCCAAATTTAAAAGGCATTTTAAATGCCTTGTTAGTTTTACCTTTCTCGAATGCATCCGTGGAACGTGTATTTAGTTCTCTCAAAAATATTAAAAATGATCATAGAAATAAACTAAAAACAAGCACGATAGTTGCCCTAATGCAAACTAAAGACCAAATAAAAGATTGTGTAAAATTTGAGCCGACAATAAATATGCTCAAAGCGAACCTATACAAAAAGTGATGTATTTGTTTTAGTTTTTGGAATAAAGTTTTCATTAATAAAACATTTTTATTCTTTTTTTCCTACATCATGAACTTCGAGGGGAATTTTGCAATAAAAAGAGGAATTTTTCAACGTGACGCGGGGAATTTACAAAACTAACTGTGGCAGCACTGCTAACATCATGGCACCACGTAAACATTCTACATTGAATAAAAGACAAATTGCGGATTATAGAAATGTTAGATAAGGGTGACAGATACCCTGTCATTGCTCGGAAGTTTGGGATAGGCAGGTCAACAGTAGGCGACATAAAGAAAAACAAAGTCAAACTCTTGAAGTTTGTTAGCCTAACAGAACGTGGTCCCGGTGTACGAAAAACACTGAAGCAATCGGAAAATCCTGTTTTAGAAGATGCTTTGTTTACGTGGTTTTTGCAACAAACGCGATTGCATGTTCCTGTAAGTGGTGATATGATTTGTGAGAAAGCTCGAATTTTGCATCGCCAGATTACAAACTCCAATATCGGATTTAATGCAAGCCGGGGATGGTTAGACAAGTTTAAAAACGCCACGGAATAAGACGTTTAAAAATGACCGGTGAAAAACTGTCAAATGATGAAGCCGCTATCGGACCATTCCAACTAGAGTGACAGAAAGTTATTCGAGAAAAAAATTTAAGAGCGGAACAGGTTTACAATGCTGACGAATCTGGTTTGTACTGGCGATTATTGCCAGATCATGCATTGGCCTCTGGCAATGAGCAGTCGGCTTCCGGAAGGAAAATGATGAAGATGAGAGTGACATTCATGCCTTGTGCAAATGCGGCTGGAACTCATAAACTTCAATTGCTTGTTGTCGGAAAATCAAAAAACCCACGGGCATTTAAATCAACACGTCTTCCTATTTGTTATCGTGCACAAAAAAATGCTTAGGTTACGAAAGACTTGTTTCTTGAGTGGTTTAAAACGGAATTCGTTCCCGCGGTCCGCCGCTATCTTTTGTCTGTTAATTTGCCTCCTCAGGCAATGTTATTGTTGGATAATTGTCCTGGGCATCCATCAGCAGATGAACTTGTCCTGAAGACGGCCACATTTTTGCAATGTTCCTGCCACCTAACTCCACGGCGTGTATACAACCAATGGATCAGAACGTTATACAAAATGTGAAGTTAAATTACCGCAAATCACTTTTGGTTAACTGTCTTGCATTATGTTCTGAAAACCTCATGGACTCATTAAAATCGATAACTTTAAAGGACACAGTTTTTCTTTTGGCCAATGTTAAGACATCGCTAATTAACAAATCATGGAAGAATTTGCACCCTGAATTTCTCACTGATAATGACGAACCAGAAGATGATGTCCCTTTAGCCCAGCTTTTTGACAGGTTGAGGGGACCCAATGATCCTCAAATAAGTGAGGCAGAAGCTCAAGAATGGGCTGCTGGAGGTGCCGAAAGCGAGTTACAAAGATATGAAGTGTTAACTGATGAGGAGATTGTGCGAGCGGCTATGTGTGAGGACGATGAGCAAGATGAGGACAATAGCGTTGAAAAGTTGGTAATTCAGAGGCAGCTTTAAACACTGCTTTAAAATGGGCTGAAGATAACGAATTTGATAGCCACGAAGTTATGTTTCTCCGTCGACTTAGAGACCGGGCTTTCGAAGTGAAGTGCAAAAACTATAAACAGAAGAGTATTACAGACTTTTTCAAGAAGAATTAACTCATTAGTTAATTCTTCTTGAAAAAGTCGAGAAAAAAATTTAAGACATTTTTTATAAAACATTTTTTATTTTAACTTACTGATTTCCTTACATGGTTGTTATTTTGAACATGTACATTTTGTCTTCATGCTATAATTTAAAAATTGATTAAAGAAACTAAGGTTAAACATGTGTTTAATTAACATTAAATATGGCATACTATAATCCGGATACCTCGATAATCCGAAAAGGGTCTTGTTTTTGCCTCTCCGGATTAACGAGGCCCTACTGTACTTATTGATCTCATATTTAGATTTTTGTAATTGATAACTTAAACGAATAAAACTTTAATAACATTGAAATAAAAAGGTTTGTCAGAAAGTTTATTTATACACACTTGCATCAACAGTGAAAGCTGGCAAGCTAAAATTTAAAAACTCAAGTTGTGCAGCGGCAACCATTTTAACACAGTATCAAGCGCATCAGGCATTGGAAAGCATAATGCCATGTTCGGTAAAACTTAAAGGGAATAAAATTATGTTTTAGGAATAAGTTTAAAAAACGTATCAAACATTCAAAAACCACATAACCACATTTTTAAGACAGCCCATGAAAGGGTAAGCCTATAATATAAATGCATCTAGATGCAATGATGGTAGAACATTTGAAGAATTTATTCAGATATTGTAAAAGTCTTTTATAATATAAGTCTGGAAAAAAGTTATGTTAAGTGAAAATAATGGTTACCTTAATGATTGGTGATTGATTATGAAAATGAATTATTGAGTTCTCAATTTATAGCTGGACTACCTACTAGATATTTGCATCAGATCACAATACACATTTTATTAAATACATTTTTAAATAGCAAAGAGTATGCTAATTTTATTTTTATGACCTTAGACTCAACCAACACATGCCCGGAAGTTGTGCATTATTTCTAGAATATAAGGAAAATTAATACAAAAGATCAAATACTAGCAATATTCTATTAAAGACGACTTTAAGCCACATAAAATGATGTATACAATTTAAACATATGGACATCTCTAGACATTTTCTTTATTGTACATTGTTTGTAATACAATGCAAAATTTTAATATATTTAATTTAATTGCATAAATTAGAAGAATACTATCTGTGATTTACCAATTATGGAGAGAACACTAAAAAACTTAGCACTATAAGCTTGAAGTCAGAACCTTCAGTCTTCTTTTACTTATATAAGCAAATTTCGCTAACGCATATTTACGCTATTAAAATCTAATGAAGTTCCTGGGCATTTTGTCTTCGCTAAGATAGTTGAGGAGGATTATATATCAGTCGTCTCACGTTCTCATATTTATGTTAAGAATGTTTCTGTGAATAAATGCACACGTATTACGGTGGGTATTGGCTTGAGATACATCGTAAGAACGACAACGTCCAAATCCAAGCGAGTCAGACTGCACACAGATGGCTTGCGAAACTTATTCCATCACCAAAACAGTAGAACAATATCTTTCAGGGTTTTCTAATACTACTATTCCTGGCTCCACTGAGTGAGAGTTCGTTTATGATAAACCGCCGCATGTAGCTGGCTGGCGAGAACATTGTTGGATTTTCGACCCATGGTAAATACAGTTGACTATGGAACCTACGTTTGTCCAGACATCTTGGACCAACGTGTCATTGAAGATGTTGCAACATGTTTTTTACCTTGTAATCTTAAACCGTAACGTTAGTCGTTACCTTTTGCACAACTGACTTTAAAATTTAAATTGTGGTCTAACATAGAACGCCACATATTGCACACGCGGCACGCTGCAGTTGCACCATAGAGTATATTATATTGCTATTTGCTACTAAAGAATAAAGATGTGTCAACTCGAGTTACTAACTCGAGTTAACTCGAGTTGGGCTTAACTCGAATAAACTCGAGTTGAATTCTCTCTGACTCGAATTGGATTTGCGTGGTAAATGATCGAATCAAGCGAGTACGCGATTGCCCTTACTCAAACGCGGCAATTTGTTCGTTGTGTTCATGTTTTGTACAGTCGTCAGCACTTTAGACTTTACATTTATGTTGCAAAATCGCTCCTATTACAACCGAATAAGATGCCACAGTATTTAACTTAATCGCTGTCGTCCGTCATAGCGTTTCAACCGAATGACAGCATTATAATATCCATACTAATATTATAAATGTGAAAGTATGTTTGTTTGTTTGTCCTTCTTTCACGTCGAAACGGAGTAACGGACTGAGGAAATTTCTTGGGTGAAGATAGTTCATAGTTGGAGGGCTGGAGAGTGGTATAGACTACTTTTTACCGCGGAAGATTATCTCATTTCCACGGGGAAACACGTTATAATACAACCCAAAAAAATATTTATGATCAGAATTACTTGAAACTTGGTATTAACGCTCTTCAATACAATTAAATAAATATATGTTTTAGCATTCTTCGAAATTTATCCTGTTAGGGGGGGTAAAATATCGGATGAAAATTTGTATAAAACCTACCTTTTTAGAGTGTTTTTTTGGAGTTTTGGCGCGAGCGAAGCCACAGGTTCTGCTAGTAATAATATAAATAAATAAATATAAAAAATATAAATAGTTATAATTGTCCTAATAAATATTTATTTAGAATCTGTACCATTTTTTTAATATTGTTGCGAAGCCGAGTCATTAAATTGATACAAACAAAACAAATCATTCACTTCATTTTTCATCCAGGTAACTCGAGTTACGTAACTCGAGTTCAACTCGAGTTACGTGAATTTCAACTCGAGTTAACGCGAGTTATATTTTTTCTGAGTTGGCACATCACTATTTGCTACCATGGATGACAAATAAAAATTGTTACATATATAAACTACAGTAAAGATTACACAGCTAGTCTTTTTATATGTAGCAACATACTCTATGGACTAGACACTTCACAAATTCACACTAGTCAAGTAGTCACTATGTGCATGATATATATCGATATTTCATAAAATATCGATATATGTACGCGATATATCGCTTCAACCCGATATTATAGAATCATCTAGTATCAATATTATATATCGATATATTTCATCCGGTATATGAAATATTGTGAGAAATTAAAAGCACATTCCCTTTTTTTTATATTGATTCCTTTATTTATGGATGGCAACTTGAGTAAGAATAAATCGTAAAACCCCGAATTATTGAAAAACTAGCCTTCGCAATAACGGAACGCAAAGACACGAAAATCGAAAACTACAGTGCTACAAGGATCTTTTGGCACTTACATGACAGTGACATGAGGGCGTTGGTGTGAAATTAGGGTTACAAGCTAATAAAATCTACTTAGTTTTAGGGAATTCTTTTAAAAACTCTATCTTTATATTCCGTAATTCAATTTAACTTAGGTAATGAAAAAAATAAAATTAAATATGAATGAAATTTAATTACTTCATATACAAATTATTTAATTAATATAAATAAATAAAAATTAAATTTTTTTGCTGTAACTATGTTCTGCATGAACTATGTCAAGAGGTTGCATACTACTAAAGCTTTCCTCATCTTCATCGTGAGAATCATCATCGTCACTGCTTTCTTCACTCTCAGAGCATAATTGTATGAAAAAAGGTTCGTCCAAATATCCATATTTTTTTTTGATACTCCTTTTCTATTTTCTTGACATGGGCGCAATGATTGCGCCATTCATCGACAAGAATGGAATCAAAAGCATTCTGTACCATTTCTGGAATTTGATTGGATGGCTTTCCAATATTTATCTCGGCTACTTTTCGTTTCATGGATGCCCAGACCATTTCAATGGGATTAAGATCACAATGATAAGGTGGTAAACGCAATATCTGAGAAAAAAAAGAAGCAAAATTAAATAGTTTACTCACCCATACTTAAAATATTGTTTTAAAAAATAGCATAATAAGAAGACACTTTATTAGTGCCTCAATAATAATAATAATAAAAGTCTAGTAGAGCATTCAAGCTATAATTACCTTGTGACCCAGTCCTGTTAAAATAGCATCGACGGAATACACTGGTTCGGGTTTGTTTTTATTTACAATTTTTAATAGTTGTGGTCTAGTATATTCTTCTGAATATTCAAAATTATTTATTATTAACCACTCAATTATTTCATTTTTTCTTGTGCTTGTGTTTGGGTGTTTATTAATTCGTGTGTTATGATATGGAGCATTGTCCATTATAATTAGACTGGGCTCCATCAAATTGGGAGCCAACTTTTCTAAAACCCATTTATTAAAAATTGTGTTATTCATGTCTCCATGGTAATCACCACTCTTTGTTTGTGATTTAAAAACCAAACAAGCATTGTTCACAAAGCCTTGATTACCTCCGGCATGAACAATAATAAATCTTTGTCCTTTAGAGATGGGCTCTAATACTCCATCTGAAATTGAATTTTTGAACTATAAAACAACTATAATACAAGCAGAGTAGAGTCTTAGAATAAATATTAATAATAGATAAATACATATGAAATTAGTCAAAAATGATTTAAAAATATATTACTCATTAATATTTCAAGATATTTAATTAATTAGCCATTACCTTCATCATCATTCTGCCAACATTTTCCAGCTGTATGACCGGTGTGAATATATGTCTCATCTAAGTAAATAACAGGAAGTTTTTCTGTCTCATCATTATACTTTAAAAGTCTGAAATAAAATTATTCAATGGTTTGTGAATTGGTGTGGCAGTTTCATAAATGTTTCCATTTGTCCTTATTAACTTTTTTAATAATATTAAAGACTATAAAAGTACATGTACCCATACCTGCAGATCACGAGCGCGCCAAGCAGTTATATCGTTACGTTCTATCAGGACTTTTCTGTTGCTTTTACTTTTTCTAAATCGAAAACCAATCATTTTTATATGTTGTCTGAGAATTTCTCGACTGCCTGTGAATCCTATCTCTTCTTTAAGTACATGTAACAACTTATGCACTGTTGGTATTTCTTTTTTCCAAGCATAAAATTCATGTATCTTTCGTCTAAGAATACCAATATCGAAATTGTCCATTACAATTTTATCCTTTCTCGTTTTTCTACTTTTCCCTGGTGTAACTATTTTACTGGATGATGCTTCAGCCAATCTGCCTTCATTTTCAATTCTTACAACTGTTCGTAAAGATATACCTGATATCGTATTTTTTTTTTAAATTTGAAGGACAAAATATGTTTCTTAAGGATACAAAATATGAATTAGTATTCTTGGTATTATTACCTATGTAATAACGGGCATAATTACTTATGTAATAACGGGCACACTTACGAGGTATAGTATGATAACACTTACCTGTTGCAGCTGCGACGCGCTCATTTACTCTTTCAAATGGTATATTCGGAACGCCAGATTGCTTTTCTTTCATAGAAAAAATCCTTTATTTTTAGCACCACCTCTCTAACACCACTTCTTATTACCTTTGGCATATTTTGAGATATTTATAATGAAATAAAAGCACGAAAAACTTATCAACTCCAGCTATCTGTCAAAAGCAAGTTATATAATATGTAGCAATATACTCTATGGTCAAAAGTGACGCTTTACAAGATCCGCCATCTTGTCTGTTAGTTCCGATTTCGGCCACGCGCATAGAGTATATTGCTACATATATAAAGCCACGCGCTAAAAGATCCTTGTAGCACTGTATTGATATCTGGAACTAATTCATCTATTTTATTTGTCATCCATGTTGATATCAATTTCGTCAAAATATAAATATATCTGATTATTGTTTATCTGAAATTACAAAGTTAACCGTTCAATAGTTAAAGAGATTAACTAAATATATAACGTATATAAATGAGAAGAGAAGATGGATACTATAAAAATTGAGACACACAACATTTGTAGAGGCTGCTTAAGTTTCGATCGGGATCTTATGCCGTTAAAAGAGAATGTAGATTTGTTTTTTATTATTTTAGGAGCCAATTATGTACCTGAGGTATTGTAGTTATCTAATTTTACATTATTTGTTTTATAATTAAATTGTATACCACAAAATAACACTAAAGGCATTTAATAATAACCTCATGTGTGGCCGAAAGTCTTATCACTAATAAGTGATTTGTTCTAGACAATTTGAAAATGTGGAAGCCTTAAATGTTAAAATATATACAAAACAATTCAAATTATAATATTTATTGTCCTTCTTTCATGTCGGAATGGTGTGACTGATTGGCGTGATTTTTTGTGTGGAGATAGTTGGTGGACTGTAGAGTGACATAGGCTACTTTTTACCCCCAAAGATTATCTAATTTCCACGGGATAACATGTTATAATACAATCCAAAAAAATATTTATGATTAGCATTACTTGAAACTTGGTATTAATGCTATTCAATAAAATTAAATAAATACGTGTTTTAGCGTTTTTCCAAATTCATTATATATGGGGGTAAAATAAGGGATAAAAGTTTGAATGAAACTACATTTTTAGAGATTTTTTCTTAATTTTAGAGCGAGCGAAGCCGTGGGTTCTTTAGTATAACTTCTTCTGGGTTCTTCTAGTATAACTTTAAATATGACTGGAGTACAAACATTCGTGCTCATCACACAAATGTATTCACCCAGCGGGACTCGAACCCAGCAACATCTGGCACAGCAAGTAGGGTCACTACAAACGGAGCCAAATGTGTAGTCAAATTTTATATTTAATTGTTGTCTATACTGTACGAGTATGTGCCATTAGGATAGGAATATTTAGAAAAATAAAAATAATTGTTTTCTTATTTTTAGGATTCAAAATACTTTAATTTATTATTGTGTTGGGAATGTAGAGCGATATTGAAAAGGATTGTAACATATCAAATACGATTTCAGAAGAGTCAAACAGTGTTTCTTGAGAATTGGGTATGTATATATAGTTATATAGTAGTGATCGCCCCGTGGTCGAAAATCAACCATAATTCATTTAGTTTGATCGATATTGAGGTAAAGAACCTCAATATCGATCAAATAAAAATGATATAGATAGCTTCCATAAAAAAATTCAAACAAGCCTATAGATTCAGAGATTTGCATGTACAGACAAAAAACTAAAACATTATGCTGCATCTTTAAGCAGCTAAGTAATTTTATATATAGTTAATAAATTTTAAGGCTTTCTGCAGTCCCCTATATAAACTTAAACTAAACCAAAACTCATCCTCCTCCGTACATACAATATGCTTAAAAAACGTTAAAAAGTTTTCTCTTCACATATTAATATATAGATATTATTAAAATAAAATTATAATAAAAATAAAAAAAACACTGTTATCTGAAGACTAATGTGTTCCTTATGTTTTATACAGTGTCATCTTCTGTTAGTTGTGTGATGGTACTAGTAATATATAATAATATTTTAATAATATGTCTGACATAAAAATGAGAAAGGGAGTAAAAAAATATTTGTGAAATATTGTGCTTGATATCCTATGGACCTCAGTGTTATTGGGGCTGTTTATGTCATATAAACAATGGATGGCATATCTAATGGGGAATGTAAGGAGAAAGTTATTTTATGTAAATTAGCTAGGAGTAAAGCCGCGAGCAATAGCAAGTATAGGTTCAGACCTGTTAAGCAGCTAAAACTTTAGTAATAATAAAAAAAGTAATCAAAATAATTTTAAATATCATGATAGTATTTAAAACATTACACAAATTACATATATCTTAACTCAAAATGCTTCAATATCTATTAAATATGCCACTTTGGAATTTATTTCAAATCTAGGGCTTATGATAGAAATAGAGGAAGTTACTCTGAAAATAAAATATGTAAACTAAAGAAATTGAAAAAAAATGTATTGATTGTACAGTAAAACAATTATTCCAGTGGTAGCTATAATATATTTTTTAATTTATTTGGGACCTTTTAGAATCATACAAAGAAACTAGAAAGAACCAAGAAAAGTCGTTCTTAATGTGTTATTTGCTTATGCAAAAAACATACACATATTAATGAACCTATTTCTTTTTGAAATCGGTAAAAAGTGGCTCATTGAGTCTAAAATTTAGTTGCGCAGTGGCTTATCTGATGTTTATAAAAATAGCACTCAGTTTTAGTGAAAATTCTACAAAACGAGGACAAAGTTTCTTTTTTCTATATTTGGAAATGCTTTATTTCCAGAAAGAACCTTTGGATATTCTAAGTCTGTCTTGTTTAAAAACTTATATCAAAAATGAATGCGATTTATCCATTGAATATAATGAAATTGAAAATCAAAAAATAGAATCAAAATTTAATGAAACTGTACAAAATGAAGTTGAACCAATGAGTATTAAAGAAGAAAGCTGTGATAGCTTTTGTGATAATGAGAGTCCAATAAAAGAGGAAAAGGTTGAAATAAAAAACAACTTAACAAACAGAAGTAAGAAAATAATATCGAATTATTCAAAGACATATAAAACTTCCATAGTAAATTATGAAAAGGACGACTTAGATAAATATATAAAAAATGTACAGTTGAGTTTTAAAGATGTAGAAAACTTAATCAAAGGTAAAAGCAAATCGAAAGACGTGACATACAAAGCACATACATATTTTAGAAAGAAAATCTCTTTGATGAAACAAGACATGCGAAGAAAAAATTGTGTAAGTCATCTTTACTTCCCATTATTATTATTATATAAATTAATAAAATTAAATATTCTAAAACTAGTCGCGGATGATTTCTAGAAATATATACAGTGTGACAACTTCATAAAAAAAATTAATAACGGTTTATAAATGCTTAAAATATCGGGAAATACACACTAAAACACTCGCACGAGTTTTTATATCTTTTGGCGATCCAACCAGCTTTGAAGTTTTGCACGTCAATCTATTATTAATCAAAATCAATCATCACGCGAAATCTATTGAACGAATTTGGATGAAACTCGGCATATAGATAGATCGCATCTTATACTATCACTAATATCGCATGACTTTTATTGCGGTAATGCATTCCAGTGGAAAGAAAATTTTATTTTAATTTTCCTATGACATTTCTCAAAGCTTCAAAGAAAAGAAGTAATTGAATGTGGTCTGACTAACTAGTCAAAACTCTTTGTAACTATAAGAAGATAAATAATAATAATCAAATTTAAACATAATTATGTATGTATAACAAAGAATATTTTTTTAGGGACAAGGAATTACATGTTCTCTATGTAAAAAAGTTCAATCGGATACAGTTTCGGTTAAAAATCATTGGGATGAACACACTTTCGACGTGTACAAATGTATTTATTGTGATATTATAATTGCTCATAAGCATGACGTCCTTTGTCATTTGAAAGGCACCCACTATCGTATTTTGTTTTGTCAATGCGGTTTCGCAAGTTATTCCAGAAAAGATCATTATTTACATTACAAAAAGTTTCATTGTAAGTATATATGTGATCATTGCCAAAGAACGTATACGAGAAAAGAAAGAATTGAGAAGCATATGATGTAAGTTATTTTTTTCGTGTTCATTTAATTATGGGGCTGTTTCTGTCATGACCTTACTTTTGACTTCTTCTTTTAAATGCTCATATTTAAATCAAAAGATAAAGAAGAATAAATTAAATAATATCATAAGTTAAATTTGTAGGTAAATTTTATTATTTACAGTAATATTTATCATAATTTCCCGACTTAAGTATCATTTTAATCGGTTGAGTTTAATTAGAACATTTCTTGGAAAAAATGAAAATACATGTGCAAAGTTTGACGAATGCTGGTTTTATTATTGGAATTGTTACTAAATAATAATTGTTTTTTCACCTAAACAAAAGTACTCCTTTCTTAAAATTGTTTATGACATTAAAATTAATAATGCTGCTGTTTAAATAAACTTCTTTTAAAGCAGAAATTAAATTTTTATTTTTCCAACCATATTTTTTCAAATCAATGAAAATACCTCTATGAATTATCAAAAAAATATGTGGTATTATTACATCTAATATAGTTCTTCTAAGTAAAAATCTCCCCTTTAAAAAAACTTAATTTAAATAGCAGGGTTTTTTAAGTAATAAAAAAGTATTAAAGAGATGTCTAAGTTTAAATTTCATAATATTAGTAAGAATACAATCCATCTATATAATATAAAATAAAGTTGGGTTTATTACAACACTTATAACTCGAGAACTGCTGGACCGATTTTTACGATCTTTGTTTTATTGGATTTGTCTTCATCTCGAATAGCAGAATAAGTATTAAAACATCGGAAAATTTCACGAAAAAAAAAACGTGTGTGTATACTTATGTACGCACGTAAGAAGTTATACTTCTTTGGCGTACAACAAAAATATCTAAAGACTTCGTCCCGTATGTCACAACTATTTATATGTAAAAGGAATGCAACCATGATGCTTTGTCGCTGTAAATTCGCTCATAATTTTTCCAGACGTGCCAAAAGAAGTATAACTTCAAAAAATTGAAAATAAATCTATTCCATTCTAAGCGTCAAAACGTACCTAGGGACGAACCTGAGCGAAGCGAGGGTGAGTCGCTAGTTACTAATATTATAAAATCTTTACTATTATTATAATAAAAGGGGAAATTGTTTGTTTTTTCTATCATACATAATATAGTTAAGGGGCCGAAAATGACAAAAGTTATTGCGGGCTATCGAATGAGCCCCTGGGGCTTTAAGTTTAATTATATTTTATGATTACTACATTAAAAAAATATCAAATGATTATAATTTTTACATTATTTCAGGTCTGATCACTTGCCAAAAAAATGTGATCTATGCCACCGTGTTTATAATAAGGCTTCACGTCTCAAGCAACATTATTACATTTATCACACAGATTTGAAAAAAGAAGAGAATGAAACGACATATTGTGTTGAATGCAATATGCAGTTTCAAAATTCGTTTTTGTACAAACGTCATTTGAGAACGGCTGTCGCGCATAAACCAACCAATAGAATAAGGACGAAGTGAGTTTTTTTTTAATTGTTTTTTCATGTATTCACAGAATTACACTACTATTTGATGACACGATTGGCTCAATTTATAGTATACTTGCTGTGCCAACGGTCGCGGGTTCGAGTCCCACTGGGGTATTCATTTGTGTGATGAGCACAAATGTCTGTACTCTAGTCATTTACACTGTACACTGTACAGTTTATAATATGTATGTATTTAAAGTTATATATGTGTAGTGTATCAACTATTTGGTATCCATAACACAAACCTCGTAGCTTACCATGGAACTAGATGGTGCTGTGTGTTAATATTCCAACATATTTATTTATTTATTATTTATTTTTAATGGGAAAGTGTATGTGTGTATGTTTCTTAGTATTTAATGCTGAAACGGTTTGAGGGATTTGAATAAGACATACTATGAGCTGGGTTAATACATATAAGTCTATGTGTTACTCCATGTCAATATTGGTAATGTAATGTGCCAAAAGATGGTGCTGCCGTATTCTTAATAAATACAATAGGCACAAAGCGAGAGTAAATCGCTGGTGGTACATTATTAAAAATATATACTATCAAGATTTTTTTTAATTTTTAAGCTCTATCCTTTTTTTTTTTGCTTTTTTTTATGATATTATGATATAAATTTGAAAAATAATATAAGGCTGATTATCCTGCACTTGTAACGGTATTTTGTATAACGGACAATGTATTTTACATTTTTTTTAGAAAAAATATATCATTATTAGCTATCTTATAAAACTATGTGACTTAAATGAGTAACAGAATTAATTGTATTTGGAGATATTACTTTTTTAAGATTGCTTTTCAGATTCTTTTTTGTTTTCTTTAATAGCTGTTTCTTTTGTCATCAACTATTTTTATATTTTTTTTGTGTGGTTTTATTTTCATTTCTAGAAATAATTTCTTATTATTCTACTGATTTTTAATATACATCAATATTATACAAAGGAAAAGTTTGTGTGTAAAGGTAATCTCTGAAACTTCTGAAATTAGATTTTAAAAATCTTTTACTAATACGTACTGCCTAAGTTGCTAGTTTTAATAATAAAATATAATTAATCAAACATTTTTGAAGTTATACTTCTTTAGGTTTTTTATTTATGTTCTGTTCTATTTATGTTCTTACGTGCGTACATATGTAAGTACACACACACGTTTTTTGTTTTCAGAGCTCCATGTCCGGTTTGTGGGAAAATATTTAGCAGAAAAACCTATATGACTAATCATTATAATCTAATACACGTACAACGATCAAAATATTACTGTGAGTTGTGCGACAAGGTATGTATTAAAAGGTCAGAGGTTTTAATGCGATTTGGGGCAGATTCGGGAATGTCGATCTATCGGACTATTATGTAGGCAAAAGTTTGTGTGTTTGTATGTTTGTCACTCATTCACGCTGAAACGTTTATTGTTTGGATTTAGTACTCAAGTCCCAAGTAAAAGTATAAACATCAATATTATTATCAATCAAATATTATATATTTTTTATTTTATCTGACTTTCTTTATTATAATAATAAATTAAAAATTTGTTTCCCCATATAAACTTTCAGCCTCACTTTCAACCCCCTAAGGGATGATTTCTGGGATAAAAACTATCCTATATCCTTCCCAGGCTCTCAAACTATCTTTTTACCAAATTTCATCTAAATCGGTCTATTAGTTTTTGTGTTTATTCGTTACAAACTTACAAAAATACAAATCTTTCCTCTTTATAATAGTAGTGTAGATAATTTTAAAAAATAAGTAAAAAGATAATAATTTCGATAAAAAAAGCAAAATAAGTTTTTTTTTTCTTAATATCTATATTGACTTTTACAGTATTTCGCCAACGGTTATTCAATTAGAACCCACAAAAAGTTTGTACACGACAAGACCGAAAAACCGCGGGATAAAATATGTAATATATGTGGGAGAGGTTTCTTTGTAAGTATAACTTAAATAATTCACCCATTTTAATTTCCCACTATTAGGTGTGGGACTCAATGTGAGGGATCAGGCCATAGTCCACCGGGTGAAAATTATTATACGGACAGACTGTGGCCTGAGGTGAAACTTAGGATATTGTTGGCAATAACAAGGGTATGCAAGTTTTTTTCTTTCGCAAATCAATTTAGATTATATAGTAGAAAAAAAAATATAAATCCCAAAGAGTATTTCAATCATAAATAATACCTAAATATAATGTCATAGAATAGATCTTATCCAAATATAGCAGTGTATTCATCCCTTTTTAACGTCCCAAAATCAAAATCAATTCATTCGTTCGGGAGCTCGATGCCATGCACTGACACACACACACACACACACACACACATACACAGAGAGAGACACAGACACACACACGCAAACACGTCAAACTATACACTCCGTTATTTTTGCGTCTGGGGTTAAAATCTACATTAGGATGGAGCGAAAATTTTTTTTTCTTAGCTTGCGGGTAAAAAAAACAAAATTTTTGAAAAAAATATTTTCTTTTACTCACCTTTTTGAAGTGGCCCACTGATTTTTAATATTATTAATTTAAATTTTTGGTTTGAATGAAAAATCGTCTTTGAAAACATTAAAGAATTGACGAATATACATAGTTTTTTTCTATTCAACTTTCACTATAATACAAAATTTTTTTTTGTTATTTTTTAAATTTTTCAAAAATTGCAATAATGCAATATTACAGTGAAAGTTGGGTAGAATACTCTACGTCCATAATAATATTAATAATGGGAAAGTAACTCTCTCTGTTTGTTTGTTACCTTTTCAAGCTTAATCCGCAGAACCGATTTCGACGAAATTTGGTATGCTTATAGTTTAAGATCCTGGGATAGGATAGTTTTTATCCCGAAAATCATCCTTTAAAGGGGGTGAAAGTTTGTACGGCAAATCAATTATTTCTGAAAGGATATAAACCTCATCATACCTATGTATATTATATAATACATAGTCTATCTATTCCATACTAGCCGTTAAAACGTACCTAGGGATGTACCCGGGCGAAGCGAGGGTGAGTCGCTGTTAATATTATACGTACAAAATACAGTAATTTTGTTTTTTCCAGACTAATAGAGTCCTTATAAATCATAAAAGGACCCATACAGGTGAAAGGCCCCATCAATGTTCTTATTGCGATGCAGCATTTGCACAAGACACGGCTAGGAAGGCGCATGAGCGCACACAACACAAAAATGTTAAAAATGAATTGGAATAAATTTGTGAATAACAATGTTCTGGCTTTTTATTTAGTTCTATTGGTTTTGTAAATAAAACTTTCGGGAGAGATTCACGGGACGAAGTTTCCTGTAAAGCATTCGAAACGTTGGTTACCAAAAATGAAAATAAATCCGCGAAACAAAACGAAAAGATAGTTTTATTTAAATTGTCGAATATTCGCGTAAATCTAAGAAAGTATTTTTAGGGGTTTGATAAAATCAGCCCCATTAACTCGACGTCATTTAGATGGGGCAGTGTTAGGCCGGCTGCATATTATAAGATTTTTTCTGTCAGATACTTTCCGACGCCCGCCGGTACCACTCCGCACACGCATCAGAAACTTCGCTCCAGCGAGTATGACAATGAGGTCGCGGCGTCTCGACAACTAATGCGAATTTCTGATAAATGAGCGGTATCTAGTACAAAATGTATAGAAAGCGCGTCTTCAGACGTTCTGATTAGAAAAAAATCTGACGTCCGATCGGCGGCATTCGGGACTCATCAGAAGCGGATATCAGATCTGTCAGAATTCTGATAGTACGCGGGGTCTAGACCAAAATAAAGAGCCGGCGGGCATCAGAAATTTTCTGACAGGAAAAAGTTTATAATACGCAGGCCTTAACTGACAATTTTTTTGTATTCTATGTAATAAACAAAACAAAATTGCCTTTTATGCATGCATAAATCATTTATCCGTTTTCGATTAAACTTTGTTAATATACTACAGTGGAATATTTCTGTCATAGTTTCTCCAATAGAAGATAGAGGTACTCAAGTTGCAACATGCAATTGGCCTACTTGTATGGATTTTTTATATTTTGCTTAATTGGTAATAATGACAGCTACACAAAAATTCTTTATTAAGGGCCGATCCACACTATAGTGCTGATCACAGTCCGATATCGATCTGGTAAACTATTTCTATACAAGAAATGTTGCTGGAGTGTGATTTGACGTGAGTCTTACTGATAGTGTGAATGCACTCATTGTTTCTTATATAACAAAACTTTACCAGACCGATATCTCGGACCGAGAGCAAACCGTGATCGGCACGATAGTATAGATCGGTCCTAAAGCGACATAAAATTAGAATGGGCGTAAATACTAAACTTATGCCAGATTTGTACTGATGATATATTGCCTCGATGGTCTAGTGGCTAGCATGTATGGCCGCAAATCCGGGGGTCTTGGGTTCGAGTTCCAAGTCGAGTTTAATTATTAAGTTTTTCTGTTAAGATAACCTTAATAGTAGCCCGGAATTGGGAAGTAGATGGCGCTACACCGTGCCTCAGAGAGCAGATAGTTTGTCCCGCGCCTTAACGCTCATTGGTCTCGAAATATGGTCCCATTGGAATATGAAAGTGACAGGGACAGAGAGTGCATGTTGTGTCTCTCTCCCTCACACACTGCACTATAATATCTCCTGCAGTTGGCTTGTCTCAGTGAGATTGGTGGTTATCGCCGACATCGGTCGGGATGATGTAATGTTACTTTAAAGTAGTATTTTGTAGGATTCTTTAGTAACCATTTTCCACCGTTAAATAAAATGCATATAAAAATGCATACACTTTAATTCATTTAAAAATAATTATATTACAATAATATATCTATTTAATAATTAAATCAGCCTTATATATATCTAATCTAATATTTATATAAATTAGGTACATCTCAAATAAACCTAAAACATATCTGTCTCTTTCTTTAATAGTCAAAGAGACAATATCTTATATATGAATATAATGAATGTTCGTATGTTGTTATTTTAAAATTAATTTATAGATGAAAAAACTTTCAATGTTAGACAATAATTGTAATTGATAATTTATTATATTGTTCCTTTAAGCTGTTGTGGCATAAAGTAAACATTATAATAGTTAATGCTGAGTAAAAAAAAGCCATTTGAATGAATTATTCATATCAATTCAATACTGTCTTAATTACAAAAGGACGCTGAACAATCGATCTCACGCTAAAGTCGAACCCACGATCTTACACATTACCTTGCATATGAATAATAATAACTAATCGATATAAATACCAAAATACCTGTTTCGATGAGAGAATCGCATCACTGAATTTACATTTACATATATGCTTAGCAAATTTATTTTAAAATGTTAGTTAACACAGATGTTCTATAAATATAGTAAATTATAAAGCAACCGTCTCTTTGACTATAAACAGAAATAGCGTTTCCATCCAAAATTTTGAATATTTGGCTTGTAAAATTAATTTCATATCATCACATTCTTTGAATTAAATTGACAATTCAAAAGTGCTTGTTTATTATGTATAATTAAATAAACTTTAATTTCATTTTTACACATATATTTTTTTGTTTGAAGTAAAACTTGTTTAGACTGACTGAGGCGTAAATCGATACATTGGAAAAATGAGAGTCACCGAAGTGAGAGTATTTATTGTTAACTAGCGACTATCTGCTCAATACAAATTTTCATCCATTTAAGGGATGATTTCCGGGATAAAAACTATCCTATGCCCTTCCCAGTGTCTCAAACTATCTTAACGAATTTTATCTAAATCATTTCAGTAGATCCAGAGATTACCCCTTACAACCTCACAAACTCACGAACTCTTAAACTGGCAGAGTTTAGGAGTTATTTAGTTCTTTATAATATTAGTATAGATAATTTAAAAAAAAAAACTTTTATTTTCTTAATAATTATAAAACTTATTAAAATATATATTTATTGTTAAAAAAATTATAATAATTATTATTTACAAAAATGTTTTTCTTTTCTTTAGTAGCTTATGCCCGATTTCACCAACATCCCATAAGCTACCACCTATGTATGGGATCTCTAGCTTAAAAGTCCCCTAAATTAAATTTCGTTTTACGAAGCCCAAATTTGAGCACCTAAATTTAGGGGGCCTTTTAATATTTAGGTGACCCCTAACTGTCGGTGAAACAGAAACTGTCCCCTAACAGCCCCCTAACCATGCGTAGGGATCCCTTAAACTTAGGTGACGTTGGTGAAATCGGGCATTAGAGTTGCTTTAACAGACGCAATACATTCTACCAGTGTGTACTTAATATTATAAAGAGGAAAGATTTTCTTGTTTGTTTGTACCGAATAAGCTCCGAAACTACTAAACCAATTTAGATCAAATTTGGTAAGAAGATAGTTTAAGACCCTGGGAAGGACATAGGATACTTTTTATCCCGGAAATCGTCCATTAAGGGGCTCAAAAGTGGCGATGAAAGTTTATATGCGGAAGCAAAATATATATTAATATTTAAAAAAAAATGATATTTATATTTTGATTTGTTTTAACATAATTGCGGTATCTGCCACAGTGCCAAAGAAGATTTACTTCAACCGCGCGTAAACATTTTTAAAATAATGTATTGTCTAACATTTCAATGTCGTGTTGTAAAAATAATTAATTTATAAATAAAAAAATTTACAACAATTTTAACAAATACTACTTGATACTTATTTATTGAATAATGCTCAAAAATTCATAATTTTCATATAGGTAGATACACTCTTTAAATATAAAAGTGGCCTAATCATGCTTATTACACATTAAAATTGTATTTAGGTATGTATGTTTGTATATTTTAATATTTATATTGATATTTTAAATAAAACTATATATTTTTGCATTATTTCGCGGATTTATTTTGATTTTGGTTCCCGACGTTTCGAATGCTTTACACCAATCATGGTCACGGGAGAGACTGAGGTTTTAGACATCTCGAAGGCGTTATATATGTACTTTTTTAACAGACAAAGAAGAAGAAGAATAAATCTAAGAAAGTATTATTTATATTGATGTTTGTACATAGTTTGTACCTACACCGCACCTCATTATTATTATTATTTCTCATTCTTGAAGGTTTTTGATAGAGATCTCATAAAGAGAAAAGTCATCCTTTGCACAAAATTATATATATATATATATATATATATATATATATAAAGTAACTCTGTTACCTTTTCACGCTTGATCCACCGAATTGATTTAAAAGAAATTTGCTATGAAATGAAATAAACATTATTCAATTAGATTTATTACGAGTAATTTTGAATCGTCAATTTAATGAAAGCGTCAGTGTAGTTAGTCCGTGAGCAAGCTACCACCGGGTCGGAAAGCAGTTCTGCTGAGAAGAACCGGCGAGAAACTCAACACTATGGAGATAGTTTGAGAGCCTGGGAAGGTCATTGGATAGTTTTTACCCAGGAAATTATCCCCTATGAGGGTGAAAAGGCGGTAGGGTAGAAATTTGTATGGGGAATCAATTAAGTATTTCTCAATTACGGGATATAAAACTCATTATATTCTACACTAAGCGTCAAAACGTACCTAGTGACGAACTCGAGCGAAGCGAGGTCGCTTATAAGTAAATAAAATAAATATCGAAAAATAAATTAGGCCACTTTTGGATTCAACATGTAATATTGTATACAATAATGTAACATAATTTTTTATAAATCACATTTCTTAGCTTTTTACATTAAAATTAAATTCAAGCATTTTTAATTTAATTATATATTTGAGTGTGTTAACTAAATAAATTGGTGTTACTGAGATATGCTGCCTTATTATAAATAAAATTACAGCAGTGGTAGCCCAGTGGTACCACGCTCACTTGGGATACCGAGTGAATCGGGTTCAACTCCCGGGTCTCACACCTCTGATATTTTCATGTGCGAATCATTTCCAACATGATTACCACTTGTCTTACGATGAAGGAAAACATCGTGAGAAAACCTGCATATCTTTGACAACCTAGCAAGGTATCGAAAGACATGTGAAGTCCAGCAGCTCACATTTGGCCAGCGTGGTGGACTATAGGTTGATCCCCTTCATATTAAAGGGAGTACTATGCCCAGCAGTGGGATGTTAAAAAAAAGGGCTGAATACAAAAAAAAATAGTGTGGTGTGCAAATGGAATAATAAATTAAAAAAAAAATATTATTTCTTCTCCATGTTCTTCAAACACGGCACCAGTGAACTGATAATAAAATAAATCTCCATATAAGATACACAAGGAAGAATCATTATGCACCTACCTTTATTTTGTAAATTTTCCTTTCTGTGGGCAATACATGTTTTTCCTAGCCTTCCCGACTTATAATAACCAAGTGTGAACAAAAAAAATCCTATATTCATTTGCGATAGCACTGGAATATCCCAATAATTATTGCTAAGATTCTGTATACAAAATTTTATATTTAAATATGCATATATCAGAATTATATTGTAAATAAAAAAAATATACATCTTCTCTATGGATTATTTGCTTTTTAAATAATCATTGACAATTATGTAATGTTTCTGTAAAAAAGTTCATTTAGGCAACCATTATAAGCACTATGGTGTATATATTGAATGTTTGTATTGCGAAAAACAAAATTAAAAACTCTACCTTTAAAAATTATAGTTTTTCCATTAAAACTGGATACTTTATATTTCTACATAATCTATGGTTCACAGATAAAAAAGTTACTATCACTATATTCTACATTAAAAAAGTATTATTATAATTTCACTGTATCTATACCTGTCCTATATTTACATTAAATAATATAGCATCTAATTCCCTTACGGGTTAGGCAGAGAGGATGTCATTAAACATTCTTTATATTAATATTAAATATTTATATTATATAGTTAATACGATACTGGTGGTACCTGGGGCATCATATTGGTATAAATACATTGATTCTCTGGTTTCATTTGTTGCATTGGCAAATGTGTCATAACCGTCGGCATTTGTTGAATACTCTGAGTACTTTGTTCTGGCTTAATTTTATTTTTCTTTTCACATTTCTTGAACTTAATACCTAATTTGTTTAATAATATTAATCTTAAAGATTCTTTACCACCTCTATAATTTAGTTCATGTTTAGCCGCTGTTAATATTTTACCTAATGTCGGGACTTCTTTACGCATAGAATAACTGTTAACAATGCCTCTCAGAGCACACAATTGGAAGTAATCAAGTTGTACTTTAGTTTTACGAACTCTTTTTTTCTTGGGACCAGCTATTTTTGTATGAGTGGCTTCAGCTCGTAGACCCTCTCTCTTAATACGTTTAATGGTACTTTCTGATAAGCCAGTAGCAGCACAAGCGCGTTTCACAACGTTCTCAACTGGGAATGCATAGCCTCTATTCTGCTTTTCACTTTCAAAAAACTTTATAACTTTAAATATTATTTCACGAGCTTGTCCATCTATTGCTTCTTTCTTTTTTTTCTCAATACGCGGCATTATCAGTTCATCTCGTTCTGTTTTACTCTGAATAATGTTCTGTTCTGGTTGCTGGATACCCCCTTGTTGAAGTTGCATATGTGTAACAGGGACTTCGTGAATATGTGTGTCTATTTTAACATTTGCAAGGTTCACATCGTGCATATGAGAATCCATTTTAACATGATTTACATTCCCTTCATGGATATGATTATCCATTTTTATTTGTGTAACAGGAATTTCGTGCATATGTGTATCCATTTTTATGTTAACTGTTACATCGTGTATATCCATTTTGTAGTTACAATCTATTGTATCCTATTTTAGTTGATGACTTAACTTAAATAATAGTTAAAATTACTGTACAAAAGATATAAAAATCACATATACGGCTTTAAATTGTATGAAATTTGTTTATTTATATTATTAAATGTTCGCTCAGTGAAAGATATAGCCGCCATTATAAACAGTATGTTACAGATAACTTTTCGTAAATAAATCAAAAAGTCAATTCAAAATAAAGAATTTTTATATATAATAAAATATTAATTTGTTTTGAAAATATTTTTAATATATGCATTATAAATTATATGTATTTTAATTGTTTAGATACTTTATGGAATGGGGCAAATTTAATAATGAAATTGTGACTCAAATCCAGGGCCAATAATTTAAAAGCTTTATACTAACCGAGATACATTTTTTGTAATAATATTTCAATTTATATCAGTTACAAAAATAACTTAAAATATACGTGAAATAATAATATTATAAACCTAATACGTACTTCTCTAAAAAATAATTAAAAATGAAATGTTAATTTTGTCTATGCCTAAAAGTTTTGACATTTATGAAAATGTTAAATGACATATTATTGACTAAGAGGCAGTTGTGAAGGAATTGATTACATCAGTTGCAAAATAATTTTTATTCAATAACTTAAAAAAATGGCGAAATCAAAATTAGAAAGTTGTTATGGGTGCTTATCTGTAGACAGACTGTTATTACCAATCGATAATTACTTGAAAATTTACATTAAAATAATGGAAGACGAAATACGAAATATTAGTATTCTGGTAAGAAATCATGAATAATAAGAACTACAGTTTAAATATTCTTTTTATTTAGGTATACAACGTGCTATGTTATATTGTATATTATAAACTATTAAATTATTCTAAGTTAGTCTTTCTGCCTATATTACCACAGAACACAGAATGTTATAGAAGTGGCATAATTATGGCAATAAATGTTGGGTATCATATCTAGTGAAACATCATAAAAAATAATGAAAATGCTTGAATAAATGTTGTTATATAGTATTTATTTAATGTTTTTTGTAGGAAAAATATGTTCTATAACACGCTTAATCCCTCCACAACCGCGGACATGGCGGCGTGTTAGTTAACAATAGAATTCTTAGAATTTTAATTAATTTCTTAGAAACTTACCTTTTTTTTTTAACGTTGGGAAAAGCATTTACGCACGACGTGTGGGACTCACCGGCGTAATACAGCCAGTACTACCCACTAAAACCCAACAAAACCTTCCCCCGTCTTAATGGGGCGTCGCAGGATCGCTTACGCATTCAACTACGACGCCCCGACGGCAGGTCTGGCGAAGCAGACCACCACAACCATGGGGTTGCTCCACAGTCCACTCTGCTATCAGAGAAGTACCAGGAGCAACCCGCATGGTACACCGCCCCCCGAAGAGGGCCACCTCCCACCGCCCACCGAAGTGGGCAACCTCCCTGTGCGTTTCTTAGCTTCGCGCCCGGTTGGATTGCCGGGCACTACTGAGCCCCCCCACCACGACAAGGTGAACGCACGTTGGGTTTAGAAACTTACCTGGAGGTGTAATAGTTTGGGGTTTTTTGTGAAGAGTATATCTGTTTCAAGGCTACATGCAAAAAGTAGAAATGGATATAAAAAGTTTGCTATAATCTCTAATTCGTTCATGCTAGCGACTTACGTCTCTAAGTGTCTTTATGCCATACACTTTATTTCTTTTTTTTCCAACCGTTAAGTCAGCGCACGCCAATGCAACAAAAAGTAGTAAATAATAATTACGACACTATCTGAAATAAAAATAGCCCATAAGTATATCGAAATAATAGTTTCAGAGATTACTAAACTTCAAACTTTGTCTCTTTATAATATTAGTGTGTAAATAATTGAAATAAAAAGACGCATGAGCATTTCTAGGTAGGGACCTAAACCAATTAGACCTTGTTCTTATCTTCTTAGCAATTTTACATTTTTGAGGATTAATAATTTAATATGCAACAATAAATAAAAACTTGCTAATTCAAAAACGTATAGCAAATATTTGCACAGAACTCATTATGGAACAACTAACTTTTATTATTCCCAGACTCTTTTCGCGCGCCTTAACACCTCCAGGAAAATTTCTAAGAAATTAATTAAATTTCTAAGAAATCTATTGTTAACTGTAACGCCGGCGTGTCCGCGGTCGAGGAGGGATTATCTGCCTCCAGCCTGTTCAAATTTCAATACTTATACAAAAATTGTAATAAATTATATATTTTACAATTATTGTAATAACTATTTTTAACCTAGATGACACGGAGAGAAGGTACTTAATCTCAAAAAATTTGCTAATTCACTAATGTGAACATTAGAATTGCGTATCGGCTCTGATATTTGCAATAATTATGTAATTTTGACATAGCATTAAGATTACATTTAAATTACACTCTTAAAAGTTCAAAAATAGGCGTGTTAAAGCTTAAAGCTAGTTTTTTCTTAGATTTACGCGAATATTTGACATTGACTGATTAAAGCATTGAGTCACTGGAGAGTCTCTCCCGTGATTGCTGTAAAGCATTCGAAACGTCGGGAACCAAAAATCCAAATAAATCCGCGAAAAAATCCGAAAAGATAGTTTTATTTAAAATCTTAAAGCTAGTTTTAAAACTTTTTAATAATTTGTATAGAAGTAGCTAATTTTAAATTTATATTATTTTTCCAGACTTCTACGGATATTCCAAAAATGTGTTGGGAATGTCGAGCTATGCTTCGTAAGATAGTTAAATTTCAAGAAAGAATTAAAGCAGCTTATAAATATTTTACTAGTGGTAAAAGCACGGTATGATTATTTTTAATTATAAAAATAAATGACTTCAAAAATTTCAAATTAATATCGTTTAGTTATAAAATTTAAAATACCTTTTGCTTTATTAAACTAAATTAATTTTAGCGCCGCATAAATTTACTATCCGGTTTATCATACTCGTACACAGACCAATATATATCCGCACAACACGAAGATGACAATATACAAGACTTAAAAGATATAAAATATGATGAGCTTATAGCTGATATACAAACTGACAACATTAGTGTTAAAGAAGAAGAATTATCGGATAGCAAATATGACGAAATCGATGATGTTAAACATATTAATTATGACGTAGAAATCAAAACAGAGATCGAAACCGCTGTTAAAGAAGAGTGTAGCTTAGAATTTATTGAAAATGAATTTGATTTAGATGTTATAAAAAAAGAATGGCAGAAGAACAAAAGGAAAATTATATCAGAAAAAATAAAAAAAGCAATGAGCGCCAAATATAAAATAATTTTTAAAGATGATAATAGTATTAATTTTACGCGTCATTTTAAAAAGGTCTCAATAGATGATAAAGAAAGATTATATTGGTCAGCAATGGATAAGAATGTAAGAAATTTTAGAACTATGGCTTATACATGTAATTTGTGTACTACAGGATATGCCAAGAGCGAATATTATGCGAAGCATATGAGAACATTTCACTCGAAGGTAAAAAACATTCGTCTTTGTTCTTGTATTTATAATATTTACTGTATATATAATACTAGCGACTCACCTGTCCCTATGTGTTATATGTAGGTGCGTTTTGATTTTTTTGAGGGGAACCCTAATGCTTTTTCTAAAATAAAAGTAACCTAAGTTACGCCACAGAGAGTCTCGACAAAATCGGTCCAGCCATTTCGGAGATTAGCCGAACCAAACAGACAGACAAATTTAAAAAAAATTGTGTTTTTCTTATAAGTATCGTATATAATATAATTTCGTATGTATTTAGTAAAAAGCTGTTATTTCAACATTACACACAGACACTTCAATTTTATTTAACTGTATAGATAAGTTATAACATATATTATTTTGATCATTATAATCACATATTTAAATTTTTGGGTTCAAGTCGTTTCTTTTGGTTCTTTGTTTTGTGGCAAATATTTGTCTGTGTTTGGGAAGAATACTAAAATATTTTATTTCCAGACAAGCGGAAATTTTGAATGTGACATATGCAAAAGGAAGTATAAATGCAAGTCAAGATTGAAAAGTCATATAATTGAACACTTTTCAAAATATGTCTGCACAATTTGCAAATTCGAAACGTACAAATTGTGGACAATTAATGGCCATTTGGATTGTGCTCATAGAAGGGCGGTTATGTGCTTGTCTTGTGGATTGAAATTTGAGTAAGTTGAATAATTTGTATATATGTAAACACTAAAAGTTTAATTTTTAAATTGCTAAATAAAAACTTAAAAAAACGGACTTCAAAAAAAAAAACTAAAAACTATAAAATAACTGATTGGTAGTTTTCATTTACTGTAGTTACCTAACTAGATATTTTTGAAGTCAATTCGCTTTGATTTCTATCGGTTGGCATTTTTTTTCTTTTTAGTGTTTTTTTTAAGTCGGTTATTGTTTTAGTTTTTTTTTAGTATTTATTTTTTAATTTATAGTGTATCATAATACAATAATAACATAGTACTAGCAAAATAAGAAGAAATTATTTAAAAAATTCAGTACGTGAAAAATCAATCACCCCTATTTTCTACACTTAAGGGTGGTTTTTTTTTCTAAATTAAATGAGACCAACTTTGAGGTGTACCCTATCCAATAAAAAAGAATCATCAAAATCGGACTAAAGTATAAAATAATGCGTGGTCAAACATAAAACAAAAAAAAACAAAATATTCGTGTCGAATTGAGAACCAATTTTTTTCGTCGGTTAAAAATAATAAAAAAAAACAGTTTTTTGAGTTTTGTCTGTCAGTTTGTGCAACTATACATAAAGCCACTTCGATTTTTTAGTATAACTACTATTGTGCTCTACAAAAAATAAACCAATAAACCGGAGGAATATCGAACTTATTCATTTCAAACGATTTTACTATAGTTATACTAACGTAAATATTAGAGCTCATATAAACCTAAAAACCTTAAATTACACTTGGTATAAAATAAGGTTTGGTTTTTTTAAATAAAACCCCTCAATCCCTACAAGGAAAGGGATTTCAAAGTTAAATTATGTAGGTACGTAAATATTCAATTATTGTTTATTTTTTATTTTAAGGAAACGTCCAGAGTTCTATGATCATTATAAGAAAATGCATTCTAAAGTGATCTGTGATACTTGTGGAAAGAAATATACAAAAAAACAAAGCCTTATCCAACATATAGTGTAAGTATAGCTTTACTGTTCAAAAATGTGAATGTTGGTCCATCTATATACATGTACCGACCGAAAATAATTAGTTGAAGTTTCTCTTTCATGTTTTCAGTTTTGAAAAACATGAAAGTGACATATTGTTTTTCTATTATTTATTATTTAAATTGCTTGAAAATTGTTAAATAGGTACTTTTGCTACCATTTCTATTCAAAACGCTTAAGCGTTTAAGCGCTTAAGCGTTTAGCGTAAACAAATTTAAATTTGTTTGACGAACTCTTTAACCGTATATTTTTCCGGAATAAAAAGCCTATGTGCAATTCCAAACTATAATCTATCTCTGTGCTAAATTTCATCCAGATCCGTTCAGCCGTTCTGGAGTGATTTGTAACAAACATCCATCCAAACATCTAAATTTTCTAACATACTAGTAAGAAGTAAGATTGTCAATTTTCTTACGATTTCTCGATATCTTTGCCCAAAATGAATTAATAATTTCATTTCTTTCTTTAATTTACCCTTAAAACGATACCATGTGATAATAATAAATAATATAGTCAGGGAGACAACGAAGATATTTGCTATGTCTATGAAAATAGTCAAAATGGCTACTGTTTTGTTTTTTAGCAAACGTCATTCCAAACATAGATGTCATATTTGTAAGCGTGATTATTCATCACTCGACGCGTTAACACGTCACAATAATCTCCATCACGTTATATCACGCACAGAACATTGTTACTGCGTTGAATGTGACATACAATTCGATAATATGTCGAGGTATACTACTCATTTGAAGACTAGTATCAAGCATAAACCGATTGTAGGGTAAGTATATAAAATAATATTTTTTAATTGCATTTTAACATATCTGTGGTAGCATACTTGTGCCATTATGTCATATCCGTACTGAATTCTGTGCTGACATATCCATATCAAGATATCCGGACTAACATCTGTGTTAAATCGGGGCTACCATATCCGTGTTAACATATCCGGGCTAACATATCCGTGTTGACTTATCCAGGCTAATATATCCGTGTTAACATATCCGAGTATTGAAGGGATGCCCACCCCCAGCAGTGGGACGTTAAAAACGACTGACTGATAAATAATTGTTAATTAATTATTTCAGAATACCATGTCCAGAATGTAACAAAGTGTATAATAAGAAATGCACAATGAATAACCATTACAATCATGTACATTTGCGAAAGACCAAGTTTTACTGTGATAAATGTAAAAGGGTAAGGACGTCTTATGCCACTTCCACATTGAGCATTGTTCGACGTAAAAGTGGCATAATTTTTTTTTTTTTTTTTTTTTTTATATTTTTTTTCGCTTTTTCTTGTTCGTGATGAGTGATGGCATTAAAATTAATATTTAATTATTCTTATTTTTATGCTGGCTGTATCGGATTTATAAGTTAAGTATAGCCGTGGGGTCTCATCACGAACAAAGAAAAATTAGTTCAAATAAATGCCAATAGATGACGTTACATGTATCGATTTGCTATTAAAATTGTGTTAAATTAACCAAAGTACAAAACCAAAGTAAAAAAATAAACCCAAAAAACTTCCAAAAATATTCTAAGTGAATCGAAATAATGCGCTCGTGATTCAAATTTGTGTAATTTTACTGATTATTGAAATATCAGCAATCAGATGATGTGTTTGTGGTGTATATTAACAGATGGCGCTTTTACTTTTTTGAATTGTTTGTCGCGGTTAAAAATTCTTAAATTTGACTATATTTTTTATTCGAATGCAGAATGAATTTTACAATATTTACCATACGTTAGTTTACACATATTTATAAAATAAAACAGTTTAACTATTTGCGAATCAATGACATCTATTATCTATTAAAGCAAACAAAAATAGCCCGAAGAATAGCCCGAATTAGCGCTGCCCATTTTTTTGTCATGGGATTAGGCATCTGTATTAGTATTATATGATCTATGGTTTAGCTAATTAAAAAAATATAAAAAATATTGTTTCATATCAATGTTGATTCGATTTAAAAACTATATTTATTTAATTGAAAAATTAAGTTTTATCAGAGTCTAAAGCTATATTTTTAATAATATTTTACCTTTTTTAGTACTTCCTCAATGGCTTCCGTCTCAGACAACACATAGCTTCCGTACATGATAAAATACCACAGGAAAAAAATAAAATATGTCCGCATTGTGGTCGAGGGTTTTCGGTAAGTTTTCTTTAAAGAATTAAATATAATTAAATATTCGAGTCTGTCTGTACTTAGTTCTTCTAAACTATGCCATTTTTTATATAGTTTTTAGTTTTCCCTTAAAAAAATTTCCTCCGAAACACATACATGTGTAAAGAAAATGATTATTTTTTCAACTTTATTGTTGTTTAAAGTAATATTAGTTGTAATAAATATTTATTTTTGCATTAATTTAAAACACGAATTTTCAAAAATTCGGCCCCAAGAAAGAGAAATATAAATTATTCAAATTACACAAATTAATACAACATATATACTCGTATTATTAATATACATACAACAATACACTTTAATACTTATATTATTATTTTTTTACCATTTTTTTTCTGTTCTTAAATAACAGAAAATAATTTATTTATATATTTAATTATGTATACAAAACAATTGTACACTTAGTTATTACTGTACAAGTCATGTCCGCGTGGAATAGTGGCAAGAATGCCAGCCGCATTCCCCCGTTGAATGGCAATGCCGATTCTTTGGGCGAAAAATGCGCCAGCCCTTGTGTCAGTATTAATATTATATCTAATATACGTATATTTAATTGAAACTTTCTTTTTTTTTTCAGACAAATCGCATTTTAACCAATCACATACGAACACATACTGGGGAAAGACCTTACAGTTGTGAAATATGTCAATCTACTTTCACCCAAAAAACAGCTCTCAAAGTGCACAAACGTGCTATACATAAAATAAAAGATTAATACTTTATCTCGACCAATATCGTGTATTCTCCATTTTAAGTGACATTTAAATTCATAATATTTTATTCAGCATGAAATTATTACAATTTTTTTCTGAACGTCATGAGTCTACTACCAGTTCGGAAAGAAGAAGCCTCAGACCTGAGAAGAACTGGCGAAAGAAACTCAGCGGGACTAATATTAACTTGT